>JZKD02S1655260.1:74714-110046 GCA_000966675.3 Picea glauca
ATAATAATTCTACATTGATATAACATTTGAAGAAAAATGATTATAATTACGCTATTACTGATTCACCCCCCCTCTCAGTAATCCAACACCAGTTGCAAAGGGATTTTCTCGACAAGAAGGCATTGACTACACTAAAACATGTTTCCTTGTCGCAAAGATGAACTTTGTTCTATTGATTCTTTCCCTTGTTGCTTTCTTTGGATGGAAAATCCATTAGATAGATGTGAAGAGTGCACTTATTCATGGAGACCTATCGAAAGAAATTTTCATGGAATAACCACTTGGTTTTGTTACAGATTCTAACTTTTTTTGTCGACTCTAGAAGTCACTTTATGTTTGAAGAAGGCTCACCGAGCTTGGTATGATAAGATCAACAATTTCTTTCTTCGACTTCGTTTCAAACATTGTGAATATGATCATAGCTTGTATGTACTCCATACCAATGGATACATCTTGATTGTTGTTGTATATGTATATGACTTACTCATTACTACCAATAATAATGATCTCATCCTTAAATTGAAGAAACAACTTGTTGACTCCTTTGACATGACATATATTGGTACTCTGCATTATTTTTTGGGTCTTCAAGTATTGCCACTTTGTGATGGATTTTTCATTTCTCAATCTAAATATGTGATGGATATTTTGACACATTTTACGATGGTTGATTGCAATCCATGTGATACTCCTTTTCAATATGAAGTAAATATTACCAAAACTTATCAAACACCTGTAGTCATTGCTACTCTTTATAAACAATTGGTCAGTTGTCCTATTTTTCTTACTCATAGTCGACCTAACGTTTCCTTTCTTGTTAGTGTGGTTTCTCAGTTTATGTAGAACCCTAAAGAAATCCACCAAAAAGAAGTCAAACAAATTGTCCGCTATCTTAAGGGTGCCACTCATTTTGGTATCAAGTATTGTCAAAGTTCATATTCACTAGTCGGCTTAATGAATTAGTTCTTTTCTAGAACTAGTCGATAATCTCGTTTATTCCACTGAAGAACGATCTCTCTTCGAGTTCGACTGGGTTGGTGACACTAATGATCGAAAGTCCACTTCTGTCTATGTGTTTCACTATAGCACTAGAACATTGGTGTGGTCATGTAAGAAACATAAGGTAGTCTCTTTGTTGACTATGGAAGACGAATATCATGGCGTCATTCAATCAAGTACTGAAGCAGTATGGATCCACTAAATTTTGGGTGAACTTGGCCTTCCTATTCAAACCTAAAATTCAATATACTATGATAACTAGAGTGTCATACAGGTTGATTCCAATCCTATTTCCCATAGTAAGATGAAGCATGTGGCGCTCCATGCTCACTGTTTGAGACAATTGGTTCACGAGAACATTGTCTCTCTTGAATATCGCAGAACAAAGGATTAGGTTGCTAATATCTTCACCAAACCTTTAGTTGAAGCTAGATTTATCAAGATTTACATGATGCTTGGGATTCATGAAGTTGGAATTATGGAGGTGTCATGATGATGTAATTTCACCTCATGAATCTCCAAACATGTGTGTTGATGGGGGGTGTTGAAACATCAAGCGTTGATGGTTCACCACACATCTCCCAGGTTCAGTTGATCGGATGTTCGACCTACATTTGGATACAATCAGTCAGACGATTGACTGACACACTACATTAGTTAGTCAAGTAATCGACTTGCCTTTTGATATGACAACCGAATAACAGTTGAAGATAGTTGGGTGGTGGATTGACCAAACCAACAATCAACTACAAGTTGGATGAATAGCCATTTGGGTCAAGCATCCTTATCGGATCAACTCCACAACACGGATTCAGCAAAGTCAACTCTAACAACCAATGGTTAGATGTGGAAAATATCTTCCAAATTCTATGGAAGTTAGTTATATCTTGAGGCTATAAATAGTAGATCCTTTGGTTCATTATCATCATGGGGGTGAAACGATCAACATCCAATATACACTGTGATGTTATGATCATAGTGCGCTTTGTTTAAGCGTTGTAATGGTGTCTTTAGACACCACCTCAGTCTTCGAAATTGTTTTCTCCTCTTCGATTATCTGCAATATTGTCTTTTCTATTTCACGTCGCGTTCTACCATATTCCCCAACACATATTGGGAGATACAGATTTATATACAAAGGTGTATGAATGTGACACCTTTTTTGGAAGTGGTTAAGTTCATCCTTGTGTGTAATATAATCAATAGATGGTAAATTGGATGGAAAATAAGGCCATCCCACTCAAAGGAGAAGGGGTACTCGATGTGGTTAGCTCACAAATGGAAGAGAAGGATGGGTGGAACCATGCATGAGTTATGTAGTCTTAACCCAGAGATTGACTGGGGCCTATCACCCCCCTCCCTTGATTTGATTTCAATCCCATAAATGGTAAGGATTAGATTAGTTCTTGCTATTCTAAGAATGGTTGGGTTGATCCTATAAGCGGGGGGAATACTCCTATACTCACATTATGGGAGAAGGCAGTAGGGATGTTTCGTCACTTTCCTTCACTCTTTGATTACTTAACCCCATTTCATGCAAGCAAAGGGATATTACTCTAGAACTTCAATGAAGATGAAAAACCAAGGATGGGATTGAAATCCTTCATCCCTGACCACACTCTTAGGCTCAACAAGAAATTTGAATCCCTCTTTTGGAAAATAATTGTTGGATAGAATCTTTGGAAATATGCTAATAGAAAATATAAGAAAAAACCCAAGAGGGAGAGTCACAAAAAAGTGAAAAATACCTTCTACCATATTCCTGTGACGATAGGGAATAGTTGGAGAATTTCATCCCTCAATGAAAGTTGTAAACTGCATTCCAAGAACCCTCGACAAAAGATTAAGCATATACAATTGAATAGGTCTATACATGGTTGATGGAATTCATAGAGATTTATGAGGGCTAAGAGAAGAAGAAGAGTCACACTAGCATCGACTTTGAGGAGGAATTCATTGGCTCATTAAAGAGCATCCAAGTCAAAGGACTATAGAATCAAGAGGGTGTTATGATTGTGGAAGAGTAGTGGGGTTTGAGTATACCAAACCCATGAACTATATCCTAAGTTGTACCTCTTCATCTCTATTTTTTTTTTTGTTAAGATGATTTACATTAATGATTGCAATATAAGTAAGAGGCTGTCAACTGTCAACTTTGTGTAGTCCTCATGAATTAATCCGATACATATACTTTTTAAATTTATAAAATTTAAAATTAAATATTTAAATAAAATCTATAGTATAATCGTGTGTGTATATATATATATATATATATATATATATATATATATATATATATGTGTGTGTGTGTGTGTGTGTGGGGGGTTGAGTTAATCATGTTAGTGATAACACTCCCTCCGATTACATATATTGTACTAAGAGCTTTCCCACAAGGTGAAAGAGAAGCACACACAAGGTTGTATTGAATGTTTTGTAATCATATCAACTCGTGGTCTTTCTGGTTAAGACAAAACACTTTTAGAAATATATATTATATTAAAACATTTTTTTATAATCCTTTACAAATCGTACATTCAACACATGCCCCATGATTAATATATGGACCCTCTTATTATTATGCGCTGAACATAACCATGTGAACCATGAGATAAGTGGATTTCTACAAATCCATTTAATTGAGTATGGCCACTATTTGCTTCTAGAGTCTATGCAAAATTTGGTTGTTAAAAATGACCAAAACCTTATTTTAAAATATTAGTACATACGTTAATTATTGAGCTTCATTCACAACATGTTCCTTGAGCAAGGGGTTGACAACAACCTTGAATTGCGTAGCAAAAACTCCAAATATAATAGAACATGCAATGATTTAGTTGACTTATGCCCCTTTCACGAAGGTGTGGAATATATTGACCATCTAGAAGCTTTTACCTATGTTTTGTTAGTCTTGAATTCTCACTTCGGAACACAATCATTATTTTGGAACATATCTTTATTTGTAATGATTCAAAATCTTGTGGGAAGAATATCTTGAGTAGAAAATGGACAAGTAAAACAATTGTGTTTTTGTTAATTTAATATCAACTTAAAAAATTTCAAGTATAATTTGTGTTAGATTTTTTTGAATGTTCAATAAATTAAAGCAAACTATATTGTAATTGTTTTGAATTGTGTTTTTGGTAATTTAATATTAACTTTAAAAAATTTGAAGTATAATGTGTGTTAGATATTTTTTATTTTGTGGGAAGAATATCTTGAGTAGATAATGGACAAGTAAAACAATTGTGTTTTTGTTAATTTAATATTAACTTACAAAATTTCAAGTATAATTTGTGTTAGATTTTTTTGAATGTTTAATAAATTAAAAAAAACTATATTGTAATTTTTTTGAATTGTGTTTTTGGTAATTTAATAGTAACTTTAAAAAAAAATGAAGTATAATGTGTGTTAGATTTTTTTTTGAATGTTTAATAAATTAAAACAAACTATATTGTAATATGTTTAAATTATTTTTTATAATATAATGAACTATAAAAATTTACATTTTCAAAATTTTATATTATCTATGTTCTTAATTATTCTTAAGACATAATAATATTAATATACTTATGATGTGTTGGAAAAGGGATAACGAAATGAATGGCTTAGGCTATTGTTAGTAAGTATTCTTAAGGCATAATAATATTAATTTAGTTATGATGTGTTGGAAAAAGGATAACGAAATGAATGGCTTAGGTGAGGCTAATTATGTAATTGGTAAGAGGGCATAAATATATTTTAACAAACGATTATGGAATGATCGCATTAATCAATGAGAAAATGGCAATTTTAATAGTTAATACACTTTCTTATTATTATTGTCTTGGAATCATTTTTTTTTTTCAATGTGAAGGTTGTGGTCATTATGACACTCATGAAAGGTGTAGTGAAAACTATAGGACTGTTTTGAAAATAGGAAAGGGTTTAACATGCCAAAAAAAATCATATTTAACAAAATGTTTTGTTTTATGTGTTGAATAAGTTAAAGGCATAATGAATAATTTTTAATTGCAAAGATAAATGTGACAAGGAACACACATATGTATATATTAATTGTTTGATTTTGATTATGATGTTTTTTATTTTATTTTAGAATTTGTACACTTTAATGTGTTATGAATATATTCTTCATATTTTATATGGATAATATTAGGTTCTAGAGATCATATTTTGGAAGATGGTTATTTAAGAATATTTTTATCATTATAAAAATAAAAATAAATAATAAAGGAAAAAGGTTTTACCAATTATTTTATTTCAAAAATTGAAATAAAAAATATTTCTATTAAGCGAAGAAATGATTGAAAATGCATTAATTTTGATTTGAATGATGTTGATATTATTTGTAATTTTATTATTTGTTTCATATCGAGGTAATATTCGAGGTAATATTTGTTAGTTAATAACATTTTTATATGTACATGATATGGTGATGTTTGGCCATTTCAAGATGTTTGGCCATTTCAATTGTCTATTTTTTTTTTTTTTTACCATAGTGAAAAAAGCTATTATAATTCAATATGTCAATTAACAATAGGGATATGCATTATTAGCTATTACCAGTGAATGCAAGTTGACTCATCACCATTATTCAATCGTTCATGTTGTTTGTTTGTTTTTTATTATTTTTTTTTTATAAGATTTATTTATTTATTATATCTATAATTGTTTGAGAGAGAGATTTTAATATATAAAACTAGAAGTACACACCATATACAACAATGTGAGCATGGAGCACAACTCCAATATAGATAAGATATATGAATTACATAATAACTACTTAAAGAATAGGAGAACCTCCTCCAAATATCCAAATACATTCATACAACACAATTCACATCTCCACAATAATGAATACATGATCTCTATATATACCTATTTACACACTACACATGAGACCCATTTAATATTAGGTCAGCCCTATTACTTATATATTTACACATTACATGTACATTTAGCCCCATGTATGCCCCCCCCGCCCTGGGGTCATATCCTATACATTTAGCCCCATATATGGACCCCTTGGGTCATAACATAGTACCCTCCAAAAATATTTGTCCCCAAAGCTTTGCAATTAAAGGCTTCATGTGTGATGAAACCAAGTAATATGATTTTCTTATGTGCCTTCATTCTTCATTCCATTGATGATGATCCATCCATCCAAAATTAATTATTTCCATTCTTAATCTTTGGTGGCTAGTTGTTGCATAATTTTCTTTCATTTGATTCCATGTATTGTTGTTGTAACGTCTCCAATTTGTAGTGGTTGTTGGTTTCTCGTAATAGCTTATTGAAGAGTGGTTTTTTGATGCCTTGTTCCATGAATATTGACAAGTATTCAATCTTCTTCCTTGATAATGTTGACATCAACCTTCTAGTCTTCCTTGAAATATTTCCTGGCAATGAGGGTGTCGATATGGTTCCACATTTGATGGTTTTCGTTCACTACACATGCATTTTATCTATCTTCTTATCAGAGAAAATAGCATCCTCTACCCTATTTTCTTGGTCTTTTATTACTCTAGGATTGCAGATAATATCATCATATTTGGCATGCACATCCTCTAAATGAAGTTCAACTTCTTCAAGTATATTCTAATGTGTTAGCACTCTGTAAATTTTGTCCGACTGAATAGACAAACGACAAAGGTAATTGTTTCAACCAGCTTTAGAGCTGGGCACTAGCCATCTCAACTCAAAGAGGGCTCTCTCGTGTCACTTTATATATCTGTGGAAATCAGTGCTAGATTTGGTTTGTTTTGGGGTTTTTTAATAAAATGACTGGGAAAAAAGAAGATAACATTTGGGCTATGGGGTCTGAAGTAAATAGAACACATTATCAAACCTGAGAACTATTTAGAGGAAAAGGCTAAATTAGGTAGTGAATCTAAGTTTATATCTGAAAATTTTGCATGACATCAGAGGAAAAAGAAACACATAACTACATCAGAGCATTGTAGAAATGAATTCTGAATAAGTTAAGAAAAGAGAAACATAGCCTAAATTGCTAAGCCAAGGTCATTAAATAATGAATTCTGGGCCTCTAAATCTCCAATTTAGAAAGAAGGAAACGTAAATGAATTATATGCCTATAGGAAATATGTACTATGAGGGGAAAACAAAACTCATATCATTGCTAGTTAGAAATTTTCATAAACGATCCAAAATCTGCCTCTGCATTTATATATTCATTCTAGCCCCAAAATTTACAAAAGTTTTCCTGCACAAAGGGAAGGCTCCTCTTTCTCCATGCCTTTCTATATCCTCGAGATGATAGATATAGAGGAATTTATTGTGGAATTTAAAACGTTCAGACTTCTCGTAATTCTAAAATTAGAGATGAGTTACAAGGAGGAATGATTTATAATAACTGTTATCCTATTTTAAAGGGACTGTTAGGAACAAGTTCATCATATCTAGGCCCTTTTCTTCGATTGCCATCTGTCCAAAACATGCTGAGATGTACTCATTCCAGTCTGACAATTTATTTCAGCTCAACGATCTCCTTCTTTAGAGTGACCAACCAGGCCGATTGATTCTCCCCAATGCTTTCAGCCGTTTAGGCCATGTTTTCGGTCTTCTATCGTTTGCTCTGTTTCTTTTTCACAGCTCATTAGGTCCTTCATGATGGGATTTAGCCTAACTTCTAATCATGGATCTATAGCAGGTTCCGTATGGAATTTAGTTGCTAATATACATGTAATTTCCCTTTCCTTCTTACCAAGATATAAACCCACCATGTTACTTGAATGGCCTGTTTGACTGGATATGCCTTGATTGGCTTTGATCATGTATCCTAGTATCATGGACACCAAGATGTTCCTTTCAAAATTAGAGAGTCAATCTTACGGATGAGATGATACCCTCATACTTGAGAATCGGTAGTTATAGAGTTCCAATCATGAATCACTGACAGAGTCACTTGCAGGTACGTTGGTTTACCACATTTGGCTAATCCATTCAAATTATTAGCTTTCGAGTTTGTTATATGGTGGCATTCACCTGACATCATACGGTTGTGAAGTACCGAACGAGTGAAGCAGGGTGATTCTAACCAGCCTTCACCCTCCCCACGAGTGGTTGATTTGACGTATTGAAACATGTGACATCGAGGCTTTTGTGAAAGTGGTTTTAGGAAACACGCCTTTCGCCCCGATGTATCTCTAGAGGTGCCGCGTTTCCATTTTAAAAACCACAATGGTTTTCCCCCGTCTGCCTTTACATGGTTAAGTCTCATGCAAGTTCACCGCCCGATATGGGCCCTAGCTGTTGATATAGGTTGTTTTGCAATCGACGGTCTGTCGAGTTATACCTTTTTCACCTCTGATATATTCGTCCATACGCTGCCAGATATGTCCTGGTCCTCTAAATTATCAATTCTCCAAACTATCACACATCCGCGACAATGTAGCTCTTGCTAAATTTTTGAGACTTGGATCTTGTCTGAAAATTGTTATGGTGATAACAGAGGCTCCAACTGGGGATGCTATCCTCCCTGTGAGGTAGCAAAGAACTCATAGACCCGGTGCCTTATTTATTGGGCTGATCCAAAAACATGTGCGTGTTCCCTGCTCCTACCATATCACTAGTGTCCGCTGAAGTCTAAACTCTGCATGCTTCTCTTAATTGGGTACTGAACACTGAATATACTGTCGAAACTGATTGTACACAATACTGGAAACATAAACTGAAAAAATTAATGTCCAACAAGCTTATTTTCACACTCCTATCTACTGTAACTACTGAAATAAACTATCAATCAAGTGAAATCAAAATGCCAATGCAACCATGTGAACATTTTATCCACCATCTATTTACCTTGCACAAGCTTGCTGGAAATCCTCCTGACTGATAATTCATTCAAAAATTCATCCATAATTCACACAAAATTAAAAAGATTTGGACTTTTTATTTCTTCTAATAGGATTTCAAATGGATCTTCTAAAATATGTGTAAAACAATCTTCATGTTTCACTCCTTCCACTGCATTTTTGTTTTCAGGTGATTCAACTTGTTGACTTCTAAAAAACTTACAGAGTTGTTGAGAAGTTTGGTAGTAGGGATTTACTGAGTCATAAAACAACCATGGCTGGAGAACATCATCTGGTGTAAAAAGGTTCATATCTGGTACAAACATTGATTCATTGTAATCCACTGTTATGGATAGATTCTGATCGTAAACATTTCCCATATAATGTGTCTCAAGATCATGAATCATATGGAAGAAATATTACTTTTCAGGAATCAAGATAGAAAAGCAAGATTCCTCCACAAGGGGTTCCTCGTTGTTCGGAGTTTTCATAGGTGAAATTTCAAAATCTTCATCCATATCTAGGTTGTTCAGAAATATGATCACTACATCATTTTCAGGGGAATAAAAGCAACCTTGAAATACCTTGTCTTTCTGGTAATATTGTTTAACATCTGCATTAGTTCTAGGAGAAAGGAAAATACCTTTGATAAAAATTTCTTAATCGACTTCTTCTTTAATATGATGATTACGCACAGATTGGAATTCTGAATTGAAATACCCTTCGAAGTAATGATCGTGCAATGCATGCGAGTGTAGTTGGTGTTCTTTAATGATGAAAACCTTTTCATGTAAAACAGTGCTACTGTGAATATAGTCAGAACTCCCTATTTTTTCTGAAATTTCATGATTTTCTCTTAACCATTCAAAAGAAGAAAAACATAAGGGGAGAGTTTTTATCTGTAACCCCACTGCTTTCTTCACTTTCAATGCCATGTTTGGATGTTCTCTTATTTGAAACGCTACAGACATTTTGTTTTAATAATTTGATTGAGGGAAAACACAACGGCAAGGTTATGTTACCTGATTCGAAACCTTCTTCATTTTTTCCAGTATCATCATTGGTACATTTTTCCATCTCTTTGGGTTTCTGGACATGCTCACTTTCAGCCTTGTCTTCAACCAATGACTATATTTATGAATTTACAAGGTTTTCCTCAAAACAAAGAATAGGGTCATCAAGCATCTAAGAAGACTGTTCCAATATCTTTTCAATTTGTTTTGTTGGTTTGGTGTGACTTTGCATCAGCACAAATTCGTTTTCCTCAACAATAATCTGAGAATTATCTTTCAACAATTTGAATGTAGTAAAGCACAAGGGTAGATAATTCTCTTCAGCTGATATAATATTTTTCTCCTCACTGTACTGCTGAAAAAGATAGTCTTCAATATCACGATCATGCGTGTATTTGTCATATACAGGCAATTCAACATCATATGGAATGTCGTCTAACAAGAACAGACTTGGAATATTAATATGTACTTCAACAAACTGGTTTGCAAACTCATCCTCTTGACTATCTACAAAATAATATATAAAATAATCAGCCCCCTATTTATCATGGGATGGCTCAGAAGCTAAAACAACAACTCTTCTTTCAACAAAAGGAATATAATTTTTAGTGCAATCATAAGCATTTGAAACTTCAAGAGGGCCTATGATATTGTCAATTCTATCCTCAAGATTCCAATCAACTATTTTCTGTTCATATTCACTTCATGTTCTTCAGCATCTAACCCCTCCTTTTGGATCTATTTACATGCCTGGATGTTGTGTTGAATATCCTGGGCATCATTAATTATTTGTTGTAAGGACTTAGGTCTTCTTTCCATCAGGAGGAAAGAAAAATATGGATGAAGAGTTGTTGTATAATGGAGCATTGCAACAACTTCAATGGGTTGAATCTCTTCAGGCAATTTGTAGTAAATACTGGAAAAACTTCTACTGAATATAGAGATAGTTTTGTTGCTCTTCTATTTCAGGGCATAGAACTCTGCAAGTTGTTGCTTCAAATATTTCTTCTTGCCCCAAAACTTAAAAAAAAAAATCTTCAATTCCACCCATGAGCTAATTGTATCTGGATGCAAATGTCTAAACTAGTCTTTGGTGTCTCCTTTCAAGGATTGAGAGAAGGCCCTCATGCAAACATCATCATGGTCAATCTCAAACAAATCTATAAAATGCTCAAACCCTTGGATGTGTTTTTATGCTGAGATGACATCAGGTTCCCCATCAAACACCGATAGGTATTTATAGTGCTCAGGAGGAAAATAATAAAGGACTTGAGGTAATTTTAAGGGTCTGTATCTATGCTGAGTCTTGGAGGATGTTGGATCAAGTACAATAGGTGAAAAATCAGGTTTGGTTTCATGAGGCTCATCAACTTGGTTATGGCCATCACATGGCCTAGATGGAATTTTTTTATCAAGATCAGTGATACAGTGAGGATATGCATGTACATATTTAAGAGGAGGATACACAATTTGAAGATTCTCATGATCATCATTGGAATGCAGTAGGTAAAGAAAAATTTGTTTGGCATATTCAAGGAAGGAGAAGAGGTAACTTATAACAAATAGTAAAATGATTTGGAGGAGGTCCCATTTTAAGTACTTGTTTTCTTCCATGATGCATTTTCATACATATGTTAAGGCATATCATCTTCCAGTGGAGTCTCTGAACTGCATTTGAAATTTGAGTGAAGTTGCCAATAACGTTTTGGGATCTGGATTCTCCATTGAGAGTGGACTCGCAAGTGAAAATTCAAATTTTGAGGATTCTTCTACCAGTGGAATCACATTCAAACTGATTTTTTGATGTGTGGAAGATAGCCAATATGTACTTAAGTGTCTTCTTCTCTCAAACCTTAGAACTCAACCATGTCATTCTTTCCCAGGGAAATTTTTTCAATTCGTTCCCGACAACGGCGCCTAAATGTTAGCACTTTGTAAATTTTGTCATGCTGAATAGACAAAGGATAGAGGTAACTATTTCAACCAAATTTAGAGTTGGGCACTAGCCCGCTCAACTCAGAGAGGGCTCTCTCATGTCACTTTATATATCTGTGGAAATCAATGGCTAGATTAGGTTTGTTTTGGGGGTTTTTCATAAAATGACCGGGAAAAAAAAAGATAACATTTGGGCTATGCGGTATGAAGTAAATAGAACACATTATCAAACTTGAGAACTAATCAAAGGAAAAGGCTAGATCAGGCAGTGAATCTGAGTTTATATCTGAAAAGTTTGCATGACATCAGAGGAAAAAGAAACACATAACTACATCAGAGCATTGCAGAAATAAATTCTGAATAAGTTAAGAAGAGAGAAACATAGCCTAAGTTGCTAAGACAAGAGCATTAAATAATGAATTCTGGGCCTCTAAATCTCCAGTTTAGACAGAAGGAAATGTAAATGAATTATATGCTTACAGGAAATACATACTATGAGGGGAAAATAAGACTCATATCACTGCGAGTTAGAATCTTTTCATAAACGATCCAAAATCTACCTCTACATTTATATATTCATTCTAGCCCCAAAATTTACAAAAGTTTTCCTGCACAGAGGGCAGGCTCCTCTTTCTCCATGCCTTTCTATATCCTTGAGATGATATATATAGAGTAATTTCTTGTGGAATTTAAAACGTTCATACTTCTCGTAATTCTAAAAGTAGAGATGAGCTACAAGGAGGAATGATTTATAATAATCGTTATCGTATTTTAAAGGGACTGTTAGGAACAGGTTCATCATATCTAGACCCTTTTCTTCGACCACCATCTATCCAAAACATGTTGAGATGTACTCATTCTATTCTGATAATTTATTTCAGTGCAACAATCTCCTTCTTTAGAGTGACCAACCAGGCTGGTTGATTCTCCCCAATGATTTCAGTCATTTCATCCATGTTTTCTGTCTTCTGTCATTTCCTCCGTTTCTTTTTCACAGATGGCGTGTTGATGATTAGGTCCTTCATGATGCGATTTAGACTAACTTCTAATCCTGGGTCTATAGCAGGTTCTGTATGGAATTTAGTTGCTAATATACGTGCAGTTTCCCTTTCCTTCCTACCAAGAGATAAACCCGCCATATTACTTGAATGCCCTGTTTGACTGGATATGGATTGATTGGCCTTGTCCATGTATCCTAGTATCATGGACACCAAGATGTTCCTTTAGAAATTAGAGAGTTGATCTTACGGATGAGATGATGCCCTCATACTTGAGAATCAGTAGTTATAGAGTTCCAATCATGAATCACTGACAAAGTCACTTGCAGGTACATTGGTTTACCATGCTTGGATAATCCATTTCAAATGATTAGATTTCGATATCATTATATGGCGGTGTTCACCTGACATCATACGATTGTGAAGTACCGAACGAGTGAAGCGAGGTGATTCTGACTACTCGTCGCCCACCCCACGAGTGGTTGATTTGACGTATTGAAACATGTGACATCGGGGATTTTGTGAAAGTGGTTTTAGGAAACCTGGATTTTGCCCCGATGTATCTCTGGAAGTGTCACACGTCAATTTTTAAAACCACAATAGTTTTCCCCGATCCGAATTTACATGGTTAAGTCTTGTGCAAGTTCATCGCCCGATATGGGCCCCAACCATTGATCTGGGTCGTTTTACAATAGACGGTCTACCGAGTTATACCTTTTGCTCCTCTGCTATATTTTTCCATACACAGCTAGATATGTCGTGGTCCTATGAATTATATGTTCTCCAAACTATCATGCATCTGCAATGATGTAGCTCTTGCTAAATTTCTGAGACTTGGATCTTGTCTGAAATTTTTTATGGTGATAACATAGGCTCCAACTGGGGATGATATCATCCCTGTGAGGTAGAAAAGAACTCGTAGACCCGGGGCCTTATCTATTGGGTTGATCCCAAAACATGTGCGTGTACCCTACTCCTACCATATCAGTATTGTTCGTTGAAGTCTAAACTTTTCATGTTGCTCTCAACTGGATACTGAACACTAAATATACTGTCGAAACTGACTGTACACAATAATGGAAACATAAACTGAAAAAATGCATGTCCAACAAGCTTATTTGCACACTCCTATCTACTCTAAATACTGAAATGAACTATCAATTAAGTGAAATCAAAATGCCAATGCAACCATGTGAGCATTTTATCCACCGTCTGTTTACCTTGCACAAGCTTGCTCCAAATCCTGCTGACGATAATTCATTCAAAAATTCATCCATAATTCTCAAACAATAAAAAACATTTGGAATGTATATTTCTTCTAATAGGATTGAAATGGATCTTCTAAAACATGTGTAAAACAATCATCATGTTTCACTCCTTCCACTACATTTTTGTTTTCAGGTGATTCAACTTGTTGACTTCTAAAAAACTGACAGAGTTTTTGAGAAGTTTGGTAGTAGGGATTTCCTGAGTCATAAAGAAACCATGGTTGGAGAACATCATCTGGTGTAAAAAGATTCATATCTGGTACAGACATTGATTCTTTGTAATCCACTGTTATGGGTAGATTTTGATCGTAAACCTTTCCCATATAATGTGTCTCGAGATCATGAATCATATGGAAGAAATATTCCTTTTCAGGAATCCAGATAGAAAATCAAGATTCCTCCACAAGGGTTTCCTCGCTATTCAGAGTTTTCATAGGTGAAATTTCAAAATATTCATCCATATCTAGGTTGTTCAAAAATATGATCACTACGTCATTTTCAGGGGAAGAAAGGAAACCTTGAAATACCTTGTCTTGTTGGTAATATTGTTTAACATCTGCATTAGTTCTAGGAGAAAGGAAAAGACCTTTGATAAAAATTTCTTGATCGACTTCTTCTTTAATCTGATGACTAAGCACATATTGGAATTTTGAATTGAAATACCCTTCCAAGTAATGATCATGCAATGCATGTGAGTGTAGTTGGTGTTCTTTAATGATGACAACCTTTTCATGTAAAATAGTGCTACTTTGAATATAGTGAGAACTCCCTATCTTTTCTGAAATTTCATGATTTTCTCTTAACCATTCAAAAGAAGAAAAACATAAGGGGAGAGAGTTTTTATCTGTAAGCCCGCTGATTTCTTGACTTTCAATGCCATGTTTGGACGTTCTTTGATTTGAAATGCTACAAACATTTTTTTTTAATAATTCAAATGAGGGAAAACACAATGGCAAGGTTTTGTTACCTAATTCGAAACCTTCTTCATTTTTTCGAGTATCATCATAGGTACATTTTTCCATGTCTTTGGGTTTCTTGACATACTCACTTTCAGCTTTGTCTGCGACCAATGACTCTATTTCTGAATTTACAAGGTTTTCCTCAAAACAAAGAATAGGGTCATCAAGCATCTAAGAAGAGTGTTCCAATATCTTGTCAATTTGTTTCATTGGTTTGGTGTGACTTTGCATCAGCACAAATTCATTTGCCTCAACAATAATATGAGAAATCTCTTTCAACAATTTGAATGTAGTAAAGCACAAGGGTAGATAATTCTCTTTAGCTGATCTAATATTTTTCTCCTCACTGTACTGTTGAAAAAGAAAGTCTTCAATATCACGATCATCCTTGTATTTGTCATATACAGGCAATTCAACATCATATGCAACGTCATCTAACAAGAAAAGACTTGGAACATTACTATGTTCTTCAACAAACTGGTTTGCAAACTCATCCTCTTGAATGCCTACAAAATAATATATAAAATAATCAGCCCCTGTTTATGATGGGATGGCTCAAAATCTAAAACAACACCTCTTCTTTCAACAAGTGGAATATAATTTTTAGCGCAATCATAAGCATTTGAAACTTCAAGAGGGCCTATGATATTGTCAATTCTATGCTCAAGATTCCAATCAACTATTTTTTGTTCATATTCACTTTCATGTTCTTGAGCATCTAACCCCTCCTTTTGGATCTGTTTACATGCCTGGATGTTGGGTTGAATATCATGTGCATCATTAAACATTTTTTGTAAGGACTTAGGTCTTCTTTCCATCAGGAGAAAAGACAAATCTGGATGAAGAGTTGTTGTATAATGGAACATGGCAGCAGCTTCAGTGGGTTGAATCTCTTCATGAAATTTGTAGTAAATACTGGAAAATCTTCTACTGAATATAGAGATAGTTTTGTTTCTCTGCCATTTCAAGGTGTAGGACTCTGCAAGTTGTTGCTCTAAATATTTCTTCTTTCCCCAAAACTTGAAAAAACAATTCTTCAATTCCTCCCATGAGATAATTGTATCTGGCTACAAATGTCTAAACGAGTCTTTGGTGTCCCCTTTCAAGGATTGAGAGAATGCCCTCATGGAAACATCATCATGGTCAATCTCAAATAACTCTATAAAATGCTCAAACCCTTGGATGTTTTTTTCAGCTGAGATGACATCGGGTTCCACATCAAACACACACAGGTATTTATAGTGCTCAGGAGGAAAATAATGAAGGACTTGAGGTAATTTTAAGGGTCTGTATCTATCCTAAGTCTTGGAAGATGTTGGATCAAGTACAAGAGGTGAAATATCAGGTTTGGTGTCATGAGGCTCATCAACTTGGTTATGGTCATCACATGGCCCAGATGGAATTTTTTTATCAAAAACAGTGATACAGTGAGGATATGCATGTACAACTTTAAGAGGAGGATACACAATTTTAAGATTCTCATGATCATCATTGGAATGCAGTAGGTAAAGAAAAAATTGTTTGGCATATTCAAGGAACGAGCAGAGGTAACTTATAACAAATAGTAAAATGATTTGGAGGAGGTCCCATTTTAAGTACTTGTTTTCTTCCATGATGCCTTTTCATACCTATGTCAAGGCATATCATCTTCCAGTGGAGTCTCTGAATTGCATTTGAAATTTGAGTGAAGTCACTAATAACGTTTTGGGATCTAGATTCTGCATTGAGAGTGGAGTCACCAGTGAAAATTCAAATTTCTGGATTCTTCTACCAGTGGAATCACCTTCAAACTATTTTTTTGATGTGTGGAGTCACTAGAGTAGGAAGACAGCCAATATGTGCCTAAGTCTCTGTTGCTCTCAGACCTTAGAACTCAACCATGTCATTCTTTCCCAGGGAAATGTTTTCAATTCGTCCCCGGCAATGACGCCACAATGTTAGTACTCTGTAAATTTTGTCCGACTGAATAGACAAACGACAGAGGTAACTGTTTCAACCAACTTTAGAGTTGGGCACTAGCCTTCTCAACACAAAGAGGGCTCTCTCATGTCACTTGATATATCTGTTGAAATCGGTGGCTAGATTTGGTTTGTTTTGGGGGTTTTTAATAAAATAACTGGGAAAAAAGAAGATAACATTTGGGCTATGGGGTCTGAAGTAAATAGAACACATTATAAAACCTGAGAAGTATTCATAGAAAAAGGCTAAATCAAGCAGTAAATCTGAGTGTATATCTGAAAAATTTGCATGACATAAAAGGAAAAAGAAACGCATAACTACATTAGAGCATTGTAGAAATGAATTTTGAATAAGTTAAGAAGAGAGAAACATAGCCTAAGTTGCTAAGCCAAGAGCATTAAATAATGAATTATGGGCCTCTAAATCTCCAGTTTAGACAAAAGGAAATATAAATGAATTATATGCTTACAGGAAATACGTACTATGAGGGGAAGATAAAACTCATATCTCTGGGAGTTAGAATATTTTCATAAACGATCCAAAATCTACCTCTGCATTTATATATTCATTCTATCCCCAAAATTTACAAAAGTTTTCCTACACAGAGGGCAGGATCCTCTTTCTCCATGCCTTTCTATATACTCGAGATGATATATATAGAGGAATTTATTGTGGAATTTAAAACGTTCATACTTCTCGTAATTCTAAAAGTAGAGATGAGTTACAAGGAGGAATGATTTATAATAACCATTATCGTATTTTAAAGGGACTGTTAGGAACATATTCATCATATCTAGGCCTTTTTCTTCGACTGCCATCTGTCCAAAACGTGCTAAGATGTACTCATTCCAGTCGGAGAATTTATTTCATCTTAGCGATCTCCTTCTTTAGAGTGACCAACCAGGTCGGTTGATTCTCCCCAATGATTTCAACAGTTTCGGCCATGTTTTCTGTCTTCTGTCATTTCCTCCATTTCTTTTTCACAGCTAGCATGTTGATGATTAGGTCCTTCATGAAGGGATTTAGCCTAACTTCTAATCCTAGGTCTATAGCAGGTTCTGTATGGAATTTAGTTGCTCATATACGTGCAATTTCCCTTTCCTTCTTATCAAGAGATAAACCCGCCATGTTACTTGAATGACCTGTTTGAATGGATATGGCTTGATTGGCCTTGTCCATGTATCCCATTATCATGGAAACCAAGATGTTCCTTTAGAAATTAGAGAGTCAATCTTACGGATGAATGATACCCTCATACTTGAGAATCAATAGTTATAGAGTTCCAATCATGAATCACTGATAGAGACACTTGCAGGTACATTGGTTTACCATGCCTGGATAATCCATTTCAACTGATTAGATTTCGATTTCGTTATATGGAGGCTCTCACCTGACATCATACGATTGTGAAGTACGAAACGAGTGAAGCATGGTGATTCCGACTACCCGTTGCCCATCCCATGAGTGGTTGATTTGACATAATGAAACATGTGACATCAGGGATTTTGCGAAAGTGGCTTTAAGCAACCCTCCTTTCGCATTGATGTATCTCTGGAGGCACCGTGCA
Source organism: Picea glauca (assembly GCA_000966675.3). Classification (NCBI taxonomy): domain Eukaryota; kingdom Viridiplantae; phylum Streptophyta; class Pinopsida; order Pinales; family Pinaceae; genus Picea; species Picea glauca. The sequence goes on from JZKD02S1655260.1 coordinate 93,224, forward strand.
TCAATTTTAAAAACCACAATGGTTTTCCTCAATCGGCCTTTACATGGTTAAGTCTCGTGCAAGTTCACTGCCCGATATGGGCCACAGCCGTTGATCTGGGTCGTTTTACAATCGACGGTCTATCGAGTTATACCTTTTGCGCCTCTGCTATATTCATCCATATGCCGCTAGATATGTCCTGGTCCTCTAAATTATCAATTCTCCAAACTATTACGCATCCGCAACTATGTAGCTATTGCTATATTTTCGAGACTTGGATCTTGTCTGAAAATTGTTATGGTGATAACATAGGCTCCAACTGGGGATGCTATCCTCCCTGTGAGGTAGCAAAGAACACGTCGACCCGGTGCCTTATCTATTGGGCTGATCCCAAAACATGTGCATGTACCCTACTCCTACCTTATCACTACTATCCGCTGAAGTCTAAACTTTGCATGCTTCTCTCAACTCGATATTGAACATTGAATATATTGTCGAAACTGAATGTACACAATACTGGAAACATAAACTGAAAAAATGCTTGTCCAACAAGCTTATTTGCACACTCCTATATACTCTAACTACTGAAATGAACTATCAATCAAGTGAAATCAAAATGCCAATGCAACCATGTGAGCATTTTATCCACCGTCTGTTTACCTTGCACAAGCTTGCTGCAATTCTGCTGACTGATAATTCATTCAAAAATTCATCCATAATTCTCAAAAAATTAAAAACATTTGGACTATATGTTTCTTCTAATAGGATTGCAAATGGATCTTCTAAAATATGTGTAAAACAATCATCATGTTCGCTCCTTCCACTGCATTTTTGTTGTCAGGTGATTCAACTTGTTAACTTCTAAAAAACTGTCAGAGTTGTTGAGAAGTCTGGTAGTATGGATTTCCTGAGTCATAAAGAAACCATGGTTGGAGAACATCATCTGGTGTAAAAAGATTCATATCTGGTACAAACATTGATTCATTGTAATCCACTGTTATGGGTAGATTCTGATCGTAAACCTTTCCCATATAATGTATCTCGAGATCATGAATTATATAGAAGAAATATTCCTTTTCAGGAATCAAGATAGAATATCAAGATTCGTCCACAAGGGTTTCCTTGTTGTTCAGAGTTTCATAGGTGAAATTTCAAAATCTTCATCCATATCTAGGTTTTTCAGAAATATGATCACTACGTCATTTTCAGGGGAAGAAAGGAAACCTTGAAATACCTTGTCTTGTTGGTAATATTGTTTAACATCTGCATTAGTTATAGGAGAAAGGAAAAGACCATTGATAAAAATTTCTTGATCAACTTCTTCTTTAATCTGATGATGAAGCAAAGATTGGAATTCGGAATTGAAATACCCTTCCAAGTAATTATTGTGCAATGCATGTGAGTGTAGTTGGTGTTTTTTTAATGATGACAACCTTTTCATGTAAAACAGTGCTACAGTGAATATAGTCGGAACTCCCTATTTTTTTTCTGAAATTTCATGATTTTCTCTTAACCATTCAAAAGAAGAAAAACATAAGGGAAAAGAGTTTTTATATGTAATCTCATTTATTTCTTCACTTTTAATTCCATGTTTGGACGTTCTCTGATTTGAAACGCTACAGACATTTTGTTTTAATAATTCAAATGAGGGAAAACACAATGGCAAGGTTCTGTTACCTGATTCAAAACCTTCTTCATTTTTTCCAATATCATCATAGGTACATGTTTCCATCCCTTTGGGTTTCTAGATATGCTCACTTTCATCTTTGTCTTCGACCAATGACTCTATTTCCGAATTTACAAGGTTTTCCTCAAAACAAAGAATAGGGTCATCAAGCGTCTGAGAAGAGTGTTCCAATATCTTGTCAATTTGTTTCATTGGTTTGGTGTGACTTTGCATCAACACAAATTCGTTTTCCTTAACAATAATCTGAGAATTCGCTTTCAACAATTTGAATGTAGTAAAACACAAGGGTAGATAATTCTCTTCAGCTGATCTAATATTTTTCTCCTCACTGTACTGTTGAAAAAGAAAGTCTTCAATATCACGATCATCATTGAATTTGTCATATACGGGAAATTCAACATCATATGCAATGTCGTCTAACAAGAACAGACTTGGAACATTAATCTGATCTTCAACAAACTGGTTTGCAAACTCATCCTCTTGACTGCCTACAAAAAATATATATAAAATAATCAGCCCCCTGTTTATGATGGGATGGCTCAGAAGCTAAAACAACACCTCTTCTTTAAATAAGTGGAATATATTTTTTAGCGCAATCATAAGCATTTGAAACTTCAAGAGGGCCTATGATATTGTCAATTCTATCCTCAAGATTCCAATCAACTATTTTCTGTTCATATTCACTTTCATATTCTTGAGCATCTAACCCCTCCTTTTGGATCTGTTTACATGCTTGGATGTTGGGTTGAATATCCTGGGCATCATTAAACATTTGTTGTAAGGACTTAGGTCTTCTTTCCATCATGAGGAAAGACAAATCTAGATGAAGAGCTTGGAACATGGAAGCCGCTTCAGTGGGTTGAATCTCTTCAGGAAATTTGTAGTAAATGTTGGAAAACCATCTACTGAATATAGAGATAGTTTCGTTTCTCTACCATTTAAAGGCGTAGAAATCTTGGAGGATGTAATTGCAAGGGTATGTATCTATGCTGAGTCTTGGAGGATGTTGGATCAAGTAAAAGAGGTGAAATATCAGGTTTGGTTTCATGCGGCTCATCAACTTGGTTATGGTCATCACATGGGCAAGATGGAATTTTTTTTATCAAAATCAGTGATACAGTGAGGATGTGCAAGTAAATCTTTAAGAGGAGGATACACAATTTCAAGATTCTCATGATCATCATTGGAATGCAGTAGGTAAAGAAAACTATGTTTTGTCATATTCAAGGAAAAAGCAGAGGTAACTTATAACAAATAGTAAAATGATTTGGAGGAGATCCCATTTTAAGTACTTGTTTTCTTCCATGATGCCTTTTCATACCTATGTCAAGGCATATCATCTTCCAGTGGAGTCTCTGAACTTCATTTTAAATTTGAGTGAACTCGCCAATAATGTTTTGGGATTTGGATTCTACATTGAGAGTGGAGTCTCCAGTGAAAATTCAAATTTCTGGATTCTTCTACCAGTGGAATCACCTTCAAACTGTTTTTTTGATGTGTGGATTCGCCAGAGCAGGAAGACAACCAATATGTGCCTAAGTGTCTGCTGCTCTTAGACCTTAGAACTCAACCATGTAGTTCTTTCCCAGAGATTTTTTTTCAATTCATCCTCGACAATGGCGCCAAAATGTTAGCACTCTGTAATTTTTTTCGGGCTGAATAGACAAACGACAGAGGTAATTGTTTCAACCAACTGTAGAGTTGGGCACTAGCCTGCTCAACTCAGAGAGGGCTCTCTCATGTCACTTGATATATCTGTGTAAATCGGTCGCTAGATTTGGTTTGTTTTGGGGTTTTTTAATAAAATGACTGGGAAAAAAGAAGATAACATTTGGGCTATGGGGTCTGAAGTAAATAGAACACATTATCAAACCTTAGAACTATTCAGAGGAAAAGGCTAAATCAGGTAGTGAATCTGAGTTTATATCTGAAAAGTTTTCATGACATCAGAGGAAAAAGAAACACATAACTACATCAGAGCATTGCATAAATAAATTCTGAATAAGTTAAGAAGAGAGAAACATAGCCTAAGTTGCTAAGCCAAGAGAATTAAATAATGAATTATGGGCCTCTAAATCTCCAGTTTAGACAGAAGGAAATGTAAATGAATTATATGCTTACAAGAAATACGTACTATGAGGGGAAAATAAGACTCACATCACTGAGAGTTAGAATCTTTTCATAAACGATCCAAAATCTACCTCTGCATTTATATATTCATTCTATCCCCAAAATTTACAAAAGTTTTCCTGCACAGAGGGCGGACTCCTCTTTCTCCATGCCTTTCTATATCCTCGAGATGATATATATAAAGGAATTTCTTGTGGAATTTAAAACGCTCATACTTCTCATAATTCTAAAAGTAGAGATGAGTTACAAGGAGGAATGATTTATAATAACCATTATCATAATTTAAAGGGATTGTTAGGAACAGGTTCATCATATCTAGGCCCTTTTCTTCAACCACCATCTATCCAAAACATGTTGATATGTACCCATTCCAGTCTAAGAATTTATTTCATCTCAACGATCTCCTTCTTTAGAGTGACCAACAAGGCCAGTTGATTCTCCCCAATGATTTCAGTCGTTTCATCCATTTTTTTATGTCTTTTGTCATTTCCTTCATTTCTTTTTCACAAATGGCGTGTTGATGATTAGGTCCTTCATGATGAAATTTATTCTAACTTCTAATCCTGGGTCTATAGCAGGTTTTGTATGGAATGTAGTTTCTAATATACGTGCAATTTCCCTTTCCTTCTTTCCTTCTTCCCTTTGCTAATATACGTGCAATTTAGTTGCTAACGACCTGTTTGACTGGATATTTCTTGATTGGCCTTGTACATGTATCCCGGTATCATGGACACCAAGATGTTCCTTTAGAAATTAGAGAGTTGATCTTATGGATGAGATGATACCCTCATACTTGAGAATCGGTAGTTATAGAGTTCCAATCATGAATCATTGATAGAGTCACTTGAAGGTACGTTGGTTTACCATGCTTGGCTAATCCATTTCAAATGATTACCTTTCGAGTTCGTTATATGGAGGAATTCACCTGACATAATATGGTTGTGAAGTACCAAACGAGTGAAGCGGGGTGATTTCGACTACCTGTCGCCCACCCCACGAGTGGTTGATTTAATGTATTGAAACATGTGACATCAGGTATTTTGTGAAAATGGTTTTAGGCAACTCGCTTTTTTCCCCGATGTATCTCTGGAGGCGTCGCATGTCAATTTTAAAAATGACAATGGTTTTCCCTGGTTTTCCTTTGCATGGTTAAGTCTCGTGCAACTTCATCGCTCGATATGGGCCCTAACTACTGATCTGGGTCGTTTTACAATCAATTGTCTGTTGAGTTATACCTTTTACACCTCTATTATATTTTTCCATACGCCGCTAGATATGTCCTCATCCTCTAAATTATCAATTCTCCAAACTATCACGCATCCGCAATGATGTATCTCTTTCTAAATTTCCGAGACTTGGATCTTGTCTAAAAATTGTTATGGTGATAACATAGGCTCCAACTGGGGATGTTATCCTCCCTGTGAGGTAGCAAAGAACTTGTAGACCCAGTGCCTTATCTATTGGGTTGATCCCAAAACATGTGCATGTACCCTGCACCTACCATATCACTATTGTCCATTGAATTCTAAACTCTATATGTTTCTCTCAACTGGATATTGAACACTGAATATACTACCGAAACTAACTGTACACAATATTGGAAACATAAACTGAAAAAATGCATGTCCAACAAGATTATTTGCACACTCCTATCTACTCTAACTACTGAAATGAACTATTAATCAAGTGAAATCCAAATGCCAATGAAACCATGTGAGAATTGTATCCACCATCTGGTTTCCTTGCACAAGATTTCTCCAAATCCTAGTGACTGATAATTCATTCAAAAATTCATCCATAATTATCAAAAAATTAAAAACATTTGGACTGTTTATTTCTTCTAATAGGATTGCAAATGGATCTTCTAAAATATGTGTAAGACAATCATCGTGTTTCACTCCTTCCACTGCATTTTTGTTTTCAGGTGATTCAACTCGTTGACTTCTTAAAAAATGACAGAGTTGTTGAGAAGTTTGGTTGTAGGGATTTCCTGAGTCATAAAGCAACCATGGTTGGAGAACATAATCTGGTGTAAAAAGATTCATATCTGGTACATACATTGATTCGTTGTAATCCATTGTTATGGGTAGATTCTGAACGTAATCCTTTCCCTTATAATGTGTCTCGAGATCATGAATCATATGGAATAAATACTTCTTTTCAGGAATAAAGATAGAAAAACAAGATTCCTCCACAAGGGTTTCCTCGGTGTTCGGAGTTTTCATAGGTGAAATTTCAAAATCTTCATCCATATCTAGGCTGTTCAGAAATGTGATCACTACGTCATTTTCAGAGGAATAAAGGAAATTTTGAAATACCTTGTCTTGTTGGTAATATTGTTTAACATCTGCAATAGTTCTAGGAGAAAGGAAAAGACCTTTGATAAAAATTTCTTGATCGACTTCTTCTTTAATATGATGATTAAGCACATATTGGAATTCTGAATTGAAATACCCTTCCAAGTAATGATCGTGCACTTCCTGTGAGTGTAATTGGTGTTCTTTAATGATGACAACCTTTTCATGTAAAACATTGCTACTGTGAATATAGTCAGAACTCCCTATTTTTTCTGAAATTTCATGATTTTCTCTTAACCATTCAAAAGAAGAAAAACATAAGGGGAGAGAGTTTGTATATGTAAATCCATTGATTTCTTCACGTTTAATTCCATGTTTGGACATTATATTATTTGAAACGCTATAGACATTTTGTTTTAATAATTTGAATCAGGGAAAACACAATGGCAAGGTTTTGTTACCTGATTCGAAACCTTCTTCATTTTTTCCAGTATCATCATAGGTATATTTTTCAATATCTTTGGGTTTCTGGACATGCTCACTTTCATATTTGTCTTCGACCAATGACTCTATTTTTGAATTTACAAGGTTTTCCTCAAAACAAAGAATAGCGTCATCAAGCATCTAAGAAGAGTGTTCCAATATCTTGTCAATTTGTTTCGTTGGTTTGGTGTGACTTTGCATCAGCACAAATTAATTTGCCTCAACAATAATCTAAGAATTCTCTTTCAACAATTTGAATGTAGTAAAGCACAAGGGTATATAATTCTCTTCATTTGATCTAATATTTTTCTCCTGACTGTACTATTGAAAAAGAAAGTCTTCAATATCACGATCATCCTTATATTTGTCATATACAGGAAATTCAACATCATATGCAACGTTTTCTAACAAGAACAGACTTGGAACATTTATTTGTTCTTCAACAAACTGGTTTGCAAACTCATCCTCTTGATTGCCTACAAAAGAATATATAAAATAATCAGCCCCCTGTTTATGATGGGATGGCTCAGAAGCTAAAACAACACCTCTTATTTCAACAAGTGGAATATAATTTTTAGCGCAATCATAAGAATTTGAAACTTCAAGAGGGCCTATGATATTGTCAATTCTATGCTCAAGATTCCAATCAACTATTTTTTGTTCATATTCACTTTCATGTTCTTGAGCATCTAACCCCTCCTTTTGGATTTGTTTACATGCATAGATGTTGGGTTGAATATCTTGGGCATCATTAAACATTTGTTGTAAGGACTTAGGCCTTCTTTCCATCAGGAGGAAAGACAAATCTGGATGAAGAGTTGTATAATGGAACATGGCAGCAGCTTCAGTGGGTTGAATCTCTTTAGGAAATTTGTAGTAAATACTGGAAAACCTTCTACTGAATATAGAGATAGTTTCATTTCTCTTCCATTTCAAGGCATAGAACTTTGCAAGTTGTTGCTCCAAATATTACTTCTTTCCCCAAAACTTAAAAAAAAAATCTTCAATTCCTCCCATGAGCGAATTATATCTGGTTGCAAATGTCTAAACGAGTCTTTGGTGTCCCCTTTCGAGGATTGAGAGAAGGCAATCATGCAAACATCATCATGGTCAATATCAAACAACTCTATAAAATGATCAAACCCTTGGATGTGTTTTTCAGCTGAGATGACATCAGGTTCCCCATCAAACACACGCAGGTATTTATAGTGATCAGGAGGAAAATCATGAAGGACTTGAGGTAATTTCAAGGGTATGTATCTATGCTGAGTCTTGGAGGATGTTGGATCAAGTACAAGAGGTGAAATATTAGGTTTGGTTTCATGAGGCTCATCAACTTGGTTATGGTCATCACATGGCCCAGATCGAAAATGTTTATCAAAATCAATGATACAGTGAGGATATGCATGTACAACTTTAAGAGGAAGATATGCAATTTCAAGATTCTCATGATCATCATTGGAATGAAGTAGTTAAATAAAACTTTGTTTGTCATATTCAAGGAAGGAGCAGATGTAACTTATAACAATTAGTAAAATGATTTGGAGGAGGTCCCATTTTAAGTACTTGTTTTCTTCCATGATTCCTTTTCATACCTATGTCAAGGCATATCATATTCTATTGGAGTCTCTAAACTGCATTTGAAATTTCAGTGAAGTCGCTAATAACGTTTTAGGATCTGGATTCTACATTCAGAGTGGAGTCACCAATAAAAATTCAAATTTATGGATACTTATACCAATGGAATCACCTTCAAACTATTTTTTTGATGTGTGGAGTCGCTAGAGCAGGAAGACAACCAATATGTGCCTAAGTGTCTCTTGCTCTCAAACCTTAGAACTCAACCATGTTGTTCTTTCCCAGGGAAATTTTTTCAATTCGTCCCCGGCAACGATGCTAGAATGTTAGCACTCTCTAAATTTTGTCTGACTGAATAGACAAATGACAGAGGTAATTGTTTCAACCAACTTTAGAGTTGGGCACTAGCTTGCTCAACTCAGAGAGGGATCTTTCGTGTCACTTGATATATTTGTGGAAATCGGTGGCTAGATCTGGTTTGTTTTGGGGGGTTTTAATAAAATGACTGGGAAAAAAGAAGATAACATTTGGGCAATCGGGTCCAAAGTAAATAGAACACATTATCAAACCTGAGAAATATTCAGAGGAAAAGGACAAATCAGGAAGTGAATCTGAGTTTATATCTGAAACTTTTGCATGACATCAGAGGAAAAAGAAACACAAAACTACATCAGAGCATTGCAGAAATAAATTCTGAATAAGTTAAGAAGAGAGAAACATAGCCTAAGTTTCTAAGCCAAGAGCATTAAATAATGAATTCTGGGCCTCTAAATCTCCAGTTGAGACAGAAGGAAATGTAAATGAATTATATGCTTACAAGAAATACGTACTATGAGGGGAAAATAAGACTCATATCACTGCGAGTTAGAATCTTTTCATAAACGATAAAAAATCTACCTCTACATTTATATATTCATTCTAGCCCCAAAATTTACAAAATTTTTCCTGCACAAAGGGCAGGCTCCTCTTTCTCCATGCCTTTCTATATCCTCGAGATGATATATATAGAAGAATTTCTTGTGGAATTTAAAACGTTCATACTTCTCATAATTCTAAAAGTAGAGATGAGTTACAAGGAGGAATGATTTATAATAACCATTATTGTATTTTATAGGGACTGTTAGGAACATGTTCATCATATCTAGGCCCTTTTCTTCAACCACCATCTATCCAAAACATGCTGAGATGTACTCATTCCAGTCTAATAATTTATTTTAGCTCAACGATCTTCTTCTTTAGAGTGACCAACCAGGCCAATTGATTCTCCCCAATGATTTCAGCCGTTTCGACCATGTTTTCTGTCTTTCGTCATTTCCTCTGTTTAATTTTCACAGCTGGCGTGTTGATTATTAGGTCCTTCATGATGGGTTTTAGCCTAAATTCTAATCCTGGGTCTATAACAGGTTCTGTATGGAATTTAGTTGCTAATATATGTGCAATTTCCCTTTCCTGCTTACCAAGAGATAAACCCTCCATGTTACTTGAATGACCTATTTGACTAGATATGGATTGATTGGCCTTGTCCATGTATCCTAGTATCATGGACACCAAGATGTTCCTTTATAAATTAGAGAGTCGATCTTACAGATGAGATGATACCCTCATATTTGACAATCGGTAGTTATAGAGTTCCAATCATGAATCACTGGCAGAGTTACTTGCAAGTACGTTGCTTTACCATGCTTCGCTAATCCATTTCAAATGATTAGCTTTCGAGTTCGTTATATGGCAGCGTTCACCTGGCATCATACAGTTGTGAAGTACCAAACGAGTGAAGCAGGGTAATTTTAACTACCCGTCGCCCACCCCATGAGTGGTTGATTTGATGCATTGAAACATGTGACATCGGGGCTTTTGCAAAAGTTGTTTTAGGCAACCCGCCTTTCACCCTGATGTATCTCTGGAGGCGCTGCACGTCAATTTTAGAAACCACAGTGGTTTTCCCTGGTCCACCTTTACATGGTTAAGTCTCGTGCAAGTTCACCACCCGATATGGGCCCCAGACGTTGGTCTGGGCCATTTTACAATCGATGGTCTCTCAAATTATACCTTTTGTGCCTCTTCTATATTCATCCATACACTGCTAGATATGTCCTGGTCCTCTAAATTATCAATTCTCCAAACTATTATGTATCTGCAACGATGTAGCTCTTGCTAAATTTCAGAGACTTGGATATTGTCTGAAAATTGTTATGGTGATAACATAGGCTTCAACTGGGGATGCTATCGTCCCTGTGAGGTAGCAAAGAACTCATAGACCCGGTGCCTTATCTATTGGGTTGATCCCAAAACATGTGCATGTACCCTGCTCCTACCATAGCACCACTTTCCGCTGAAGTCTAAACTCTACATGATGCTCTCAACTGGATACTGAACACTGAATATACTGTCGAAACTGGCTGTACACAATACTTGAAACATAAACTGAAAAAATGCTTTTCCAACAAGCTTATTTGCACACTCCTATCTACTCTAACTACTAAAATGAACTATTAATCAAGTGAAATCAAAATGCCAATGCAACCATGTGAGCATTTTATCCACCGTCTATTTACCTTGCACAAGATTTCTCCAAATCCTGTTGACTGATAATTCATTCAAAAATTCATCCATAATTATCAAAAAATTAAAAACATTTGGACTGCTTATTTCTTCTAATAGGATTTCAAATGGATCTTCTAAAATATGTGTAAAACAATCATCGTGTTTCACTCCTTCCATTGCATTTTTTTTCTTCAGGTGATTCAACTTGTTGACTTCTAAAAAACTGACAGAGTTGTTGAGAAGTCGGGTAGTAGGGATTTCTTGAGTCATAAAGTAACCATGGTTGGAGAACACCATCTGGTGTAAAAGGATTCATATCTAGTACAGACATTGATTCATTGTAATCCACTGTTATGGGTAGATTCTGATCGTAAACCTTTCCCATATAATGTGTCTCGAGATCATGAATCATATGGAAGAAATATTCCTTCTCAGGAATCAAGATAGAAAATCAATATTCCTCCACAAGGGTTTCCTCGGTGTTCAGAGTTTTCATAGGTGAAATTTCAAAATCTTCATCCATATCTAGGTTGTTCAGAAATATGATCACTACGTCATTTTCAGGGGAAGAAAGGAAACCTTGAAATACCTTGTCTTGTTGGTAATATTGTTTAACAATTGCATTAGTTATAGGAGAAAGGAAAAGACCTTTGATAAAAATTTCTTGATCGACTTCTTCTTTAATCTGATGATTAAGCACAGATAGGAATTCTAAATTGAAATACCCTTCAAGTATTGATTGTGAAATTCATGTGAGTGTAGTTGGTGTTCTTTAATGATGACAACCTTTTCATGTAAAATAGTGCTACTGTGAATATAGTCAAAACTCCCTATTTTTTCTGAAATTTCATGATTTTCTCTTAATCATTCAAAAGAAGAAAAACATAAGGGGAGAGATTTTTTATCTGTAAGTCCGCTGATTTCTTGACTTTTAATGCCATGTTTGGACGTTCTCTGATTTGAAACACTATAGACATTTTGTTTTAATAATTTGAATGAGGGAAAACACAATGGCAAGGTTTTGTTACCTGATTTGAAACCTTCTTCATTTTTTCCAGTATCATCATAGGTACATTTTTCCATCTCTTTGGGTTTCTGGACATGCTCACTTTTAGCTTTGTCTTCGACCAATGACTTTATTTCTAAATTTACAAGGTTTTCCTCAAAAAAAAGAATAGGGTCATCAAGTGTCTGATAAGAGTGTTCCAATATCTTGTCAATTTGTTTCGTTGGTTTGGTGTGGCTTTGCATCAGCACAAATTCGTTTGCCTAAAAAATAATCTGAGAATTCTCTTTCAACAATTTGAATGTAGTAAAGCACAAGGGTAGATAATTCTCTTCAGCTGATCTAATATTTTTCTCCTCAATGTACTGTTGAAAAAGAAAGTCTTCAATATCACGATCATCCTTGTATTTGTCATATATAGGCAATTCAGCCTCATATGCAACGTCGTCTAACAAGAAAAAACTTGGAACATTAATCCGTTCTTCAACAAACTGGTTTGCAAACTCATCCTCTTGACTGCCTACAAAAGAGTATATAAAATAATCAGTCCCATGTTTATGATGGGATGGCTCAGAATCTAAAACAACACCTCTTCAAGTTTCTTCTAGTGTGTTAGCACTCCGTAAATTTTGTCCGACTGAATAGACAAACGACAGAGGTAACTATTTCAACCAGCTTTAGAGCTGGGCACTAGCCTGCTCAACTCAGAGAGGGCATCCTCGTTTCACTTGATATATCTGTGGAAATCGGTGGCTAGATTTGGTTTGTTTTGGGGGTTTGTAATAAAATGTCTGGGAAAAAAAAAGATAACATTTTGGCTATGGGGTCTGAAGTAAATAGAACACATTATCAAACCTGAGAACTATTTAGAGGAAAAGGCTAAGGTAGTGAATCTGAATTTATATCTAAAAATTTTGCATGACATCAGAGGAAAAAGAAATACATAACTACATCAGAGCATTGTAGAAATGAATTCTCAATAAGTTAAGAAGAGAGAAACATAGCCTAAGTTGCTAAGCCAAGAGCATTAAATAATGAATTATGGGCCTCTAAATCTCCAATTTAGACAGAAGGAAATGTAAATGAATTATATGCTTACAAGAAATAAGTACCTTGAGGGGAAAAAAAGACTCATATCACTGCTAGTTAGAATATTTTCATAAACGATCCAAAATCTGCCTCTGCATTTATATATTCATTCTATCCCCAAAATTTACAAAAGTTTTCCTGCATAGAGGTTAGGCTCCTCTTTTTCCATGCCTTTCTATATCCTCGGGATAATATATATAGAGGAATTTCTTGTGGAATTTAAAACGTTCAGACTTCTTGTAATTCTAAAACTAGAGATGAGTTACAAGGAGGAATGATTTTTAATAACGGTTATCGTATTTTAAAGGGACTGTTAGAAACAGGTTCATCATATCTAGGCCCTTTTCTTCAACCGCCATCTGTCCAAAACATGATGAGATGTACTCATTCCAGTCTGAGAATTTATTTGATCTCAATGATCTCCTTCTTTAGAGTGACCAACCAGGCCCGTTGATTCTCCCCAATGCTTTCATTCATTTCGGCCATGTTTTCTGTCTTCTGTCATTTCCTCCATTTATTTTTCACAACTGATTAGGTTCTTCATGATGGGATTTAGCATAAATTCTAATTCTGTGTCTATAGCAGGTTCTATATGGAATTTAGTTGCTAATATACATGCAATTTCCCTTTCCTTCTTACCAAGAGATAAACCTGCCATGTTACTTGAATGACCTGTTTGACTGGATTACGGTTAGCACCAATATTCTTTTTAGTGCCTGGCATCATCCAACATATCCAAGGGTCAATTTCAAAAGGAAGCTGTATCGTTTCTTATTTTCATTTCCATTTGCAAATGTGCGCTGCAAACTTGACTGTACGTTGCAAACTTTACTACGTGTTGTAAACTTCACTGCACACTGCAAACTCAATTGTGTGTTGCAAACTCAACTGTGCATTGCAAACTCAACTTCGTGCTACAAACTTCATTGTGCACTGCAAACTCAACTGTGCGCTGCAACTCAACTGGTACACAGAAAAATCATATTTTCATCATAACTTTTAAATGTCAATCCAGATTCTTCTGAAATTTGGTGTGGATAAGAAAAATATTACCATTGACTTGCTGACCACAAATCTACCTGACCCAGTTCGTTGATTGGGAGAAATGTTGAAATCATCACCTACAGGAAAGTTTACAGCAAATACTGAAATTGCGTTGCAAACTCTAACAGTATGATAAATCCGAGTTGTAGGAGAGTTGCCACCTGTCTGAGGAGGTTCAAATGGGTTCTCAAAGATCAGTTAGACACCAAGGGACACTTGTACCTAAGATTTAACTACACTAAATTTCCATGCAATGAGTTGGTTGTAGTTACATTTATTCTAAAAGACAGTTTCCAGGAATCAAGGAATTACTTGGATTTTTTGTTTGCCACATATCTCTAAGGCATCTAATCCAATGCATGGAGTAGGTTGAGACCTCCTAGAAATATTATTGATGTAATTTTCTATTTAATGAGTGATAGGACTCCAAATAGAGACTGGAGAGAGTTAGGGGAGAGATTGAGGAAGTTTAGTTGTGTATGATGATTTGTAAGCCTATCGGGCATATCAAAATGTAACATTTCATCAATTAGAGATTCATGAGAGTTGTTACTATCATATTTTGTTTTCTCTGTTTTCTATTTTACATTTTCATCTTGCTTGAATGAATTTAAGACATTGAGGATCAATGGTTGTTTATGGGTAGGAGATTCATGAGTTGCAAAGGATTTGCAGTGATTGCCTTCTTTCATGATTTATGTTCAAGTATTCTTTTTATTCATTTTGCAAAGAGGATCATTGCTAGATGAATATTTCTTCTTAGTGTTTTCTACTTAATTATTGTGTTCATCATTATATGGCCCTTTTGTCTGGTAGGCATCTTGATTTCCTTTGATCTATAGAGTGTTATAACTCCATCCCTAATGGAATGTCTCTGCAGACAGTCTACTACTCTTTTTCTTGTTCTTTCTTTCTAATCCACCAACCATAAAATTGATTTAATTATTCAAATTATGATGGGTATTAGGATTACACCTACAATAGTCTAGGTGTGACTTCTAGTGATAACATTTTTGGAGCCGTTGTTGGGGACAAAGTTGAATATTTTCCCTGGGAGAATGACAAAGCTTAGATCCAGTCTTTGATGGTGAACAAAGGCCACTGACACAATATAGAATGCATCATTCACTTGGTGAATACGTGAAGGAAAGATCCAGTGGTGACTCCACATTTTCATAATGTTAAAGGAATTTGTTGTTGTTTTGGCTCAGAGGTTTCCACCTCTTAATGTTTCTGCAGATCATGGTTTCCCACATCCAGTACCTCATATATCAGAATGGGGAGATTTTATAGCTGTATTCAAAGAAAGGAAGGAGGATAATCCTGCACAACACCTCATTATGTTTCATCAATGTATGGATCAGTTAGATATACATCATGAGGATGTGCTCATTAAAATGTTCATGTATTCACCAGAAGGAGACGCTCGAGGATGGTATAGATATCTTCCTCCCTCACGTATTTCATCATTACAAGAGTTTCATACTATATTTCATCATCATTTCAAAATATTTTATGTAGTTGATCTTCTTTTTGAAAACTGTTGTAAAGAATTTGAATTCTACATCCAACATTCATTTAGTAATTCTTTTATTTATAAGGATGAACCAGAAAAAACTATTGAGCATGTAGAGGAGGAATCATTCCCATGTAAAACCTTCTCTGGTTCTTTAGTTTTGAAAGAAGATTCTATTGATTGTTTTAATGATAAGGATGTATGTGATAGCAATAATGTAGACATATTTTTCCTTGACCTGAATGTCTCTAGCAATTTTGAGGCTTTTCCAATTTTTCATGAAGATCAAGTTGTTTATTTTAATTATTCAGATTCCAAAGAACTAATGTACACATAAGCATATGATAGCTATGAAAATGATGTTTGTCATCAAGAAATAACTACAGAAGAAGATTTTCCTCAAGTCTTTCAAGAGGTTTCCTACGATGATTTTTCACCTGTAACTGAAGAGAAGGATGATAAACAGGTTGATGCACTTGCATGTGTTCAAAGTTTACTTGTTTATGATAAATTTGAAAATATGCCTACTCCTATAAAATATCATGAAGACCAACTTCATTTTCAGCTTTCACTTGGAATATTTGACAACGGTGGAAATATATTGCAACAATCTTTTGTTTTTCAGAATAGGAGAGATCCTAATGTTATTCAGATAGAATATCTAGTACAGTGGAATCCTTGTCCTTTGTATCATCCCGAATTTTTTTGTCATGAGTTTCATTTCCAATAGTCGATTGGATGGAGTCTTTGTTTTCAAAAGATTCACACACTGACAGTTTGGGCATGGTGTTTCTTTTCTACTATGCGTATGAGTTGTCTAAGAATTTTTTGTTGCATACACTAAATTTTTTTCATGTTTTTTTAGACAACTGCAAGCATAAAGCCATGCCAAGAAATCAGTTGCTTGATTGTCTATTTTGGAAATTTGTATATACATGAGAAAAGTGGTTTTTCAGTTGTTTAATATAGGAATTGTAAATAAATAATCTTGATGTTTCAAGAATTTCCCTATTTACACAATGTGTGAATGTTTTAATTTCCAATAAAGTGAAGAAGTAAACTTCAGGAAGGAACAATTCATAGTTTGCATCTCAGGTTGACTGGAGTGCATGATGGGCAACTACAATTTTCATATTTTCAAAATGGATAAAGAACTGGAACTACAAGTTCTTGGCAGCTCGTTGGGAGCATTCCATTCCCTAGTAAGATCCAATGTTAGCACCAATATGTTTTTTAGTGTCTGGCATCATCCAACATCTCCAAGGGTCGGTTTCAAAAGAAAGCTTTATCATTTCTTATTTTCATTTTCATTTGCAGTTGTGCGCCACAAACTTGACTGTGTGCTGCAAACTTCTTTACGCGCTTCAAACTTCCTTGCGTACTGTAAACTCAAATGCACGCTGCAAACTCAATTGTGCATTGCAAACTCAACTGTGCCCTGCAAACTTCAACTTTGTGCTTTAAACTCAA
>JZKD02S1655260.1:118237-135666 GCA_000966675.3 Picea glauca
AACTCCCTTTCTTGTAGTTGAGACATGACTGGGTGAGTTCCTATTGAATGGATTGGTGGCATTCCTCGAGCTCATGGACCAAGGAAGTGATCAAATGTGGGATTTTGGTTGTAGTAACTTGAGACAGGTCGAGCTCAGTTCTGGATGAAATAAATGGAATTATAGCGAGTGGATCAACATTGATCACTTGATGAGGACTAGTTCCTGGAATATCAAGGGAGGGACTGGTTAAAGGTGAAGATCATTGGTCCAAGGGAAAGGTGAACTATTGGTCCAGAAGCTTCATTTTCCTACTCATGTCATTGTGTGACACTTATTGTTTGGATAACTATGCAAAAATTTATTTCAGTAATTTTTGGAGCTGCCGAGGTGAACTAGGAGAATCATATTTGGATGTCTTGTGGGAGGATGTGCGGTGGCATTTTATGGAGGTAGAGAAAGGATTGGAGTCATGAGAGGGAAAATTTGTTTCTTCGATAATTGGGGTTGGCTGAGGAAGGTCTCACCCGATATGCAGAGAGGATCATAAGGACCATAAGGTCTTGTGTTGGGGATGGAGGATTAAACATATGAAACACTAATGCTATTGGAATTCATGTAACTCATGTCTAACAAACTATTTTTAGGACTAAGAATTAGAAAAATATACACACATATTCAGCTCAATCACAATAGACACTAAATAGATCAAAACTCCCATATATTTATTATTCAGAGCATTCCATCACACAAAGATATATAGTGCACTGAACAACTGCTTAGGAAAGCCATAGAAATTCGTATCATTACTATATAAAACAATGGGAATACAAAAGAATGCGCCATCTTCCTTTCCTTAGGATTTAGATAGAACAAAGACACACAAATATATTCAAAACATCACAAGATTACAATAGGCTCAGAGTGAGTTCGAGACTATGAGCCAATCGATCATTTCACACACTAACTTGCTAAATCATGTTCTAATATTAGAGATTATTTTTATATCTTTCATTTTTGGGGAGAAGTTGTCTCTTTCTACTCTGATCCACTCACTTGTATGATCCAACTACCTCACACGCTTATGGTGCATGCCACTTCTCCATGTAGTTTCTCTGCATCAAGGGTAATCTTGATAGCCTAGCCAACTCATCTTTTGATTGCCCCATGTCTTCATCTATTGTGGGTAATAATCATTCTGGGAAATTTCATGGTGATTCTTTTCTTAATTTCGGCGAGCATCTTCTTGGTTTTCGACACAATTGACAAAACTTGAACCGATGTGCGCTTGGTAGTCTTTATGCTTGACGCGTTGCTGAAAAAACTTGGTTTGATGTGCACTTCATGGAATTCATCGCCCATTTCCTTCACTGTGTGAAAAACTATGGAATGAGCACAAAAAACTTTCTTTGTGCACACGCGCAAAAATGGACCCAAAAATTTGGGTGCTAAAAGAAGTTCATGAAGAAACATCCTCAATTACAAGCTTTGAGGGAATTTTTTTTAAAAGAGGGTAGTTGTGTTAAGGCCCTACTAAGAATTAGTTATTAGTTTATTTGTTGTATTAGTAGGTCAAATGTAATCTTTCATTATAATTGCACCCTTTGTCTCCTATATATATACCAAGGATACCTAGTCTTAGGATCATCATGTATTGTCTTGTGAATTGGATATACTATAAAAGGATGTTTCCCCCTTGATGTATACTATATTCATTGAATTTTTATCACTTCCAAGGAACTTGGTTCATAACAGGTGGTCACATGGGCATTGTCCAAACACACTTGCAGCAGCTTAGGGAACTCAATTATATTGTTCAGTTTGTATTTTATGCCCTTAGAGAAAATTTTCAAAGTTCCCCTAAACAACTTTAGGATGTGAGTTGAAACTTTAAATAAAACTTTAACCAAGCCTCAAATGGACAAACTATTAGTTGTGTTAGACTACTAACAATGGATTACATCTAGGGGAACACATCCCCTATGATTCCATTGCTTGAAAATGGTTTTCTCGAGGATATCCAGAACTAGGGTTTTCCTCAATAAGGCACAATGCAATTTCTCAACTAGGGGTCAATTTTGAAAAACAATACGTTAGGAAATTGTGGGTAGCATGGTCATGTGGGCCTTGGCCAAAAAAAATTGAGGGACCTTATGGAACTCAATTGTATTTCTTAGTTTGGATTTTATGTCCCCGAAAACAAATGTCAATGTTTCATTGAATTGCTTGAAGAGGTGAGTTACAACTCACTATAAAACTCTAATTGGGCCTCCGATGGATGAACCCTCAATTTTTTTGGACTCCTGAAACTGGATTACAACTAGGGGCACCCCCACCATGTGATTTTGTTTCCCAAAAAAATGGTTTGTTCAAGGATCTTCAGAACTAGGGTTTTTCTTAATAAGGCATAATGCAATTTCTAAACTACAGGTTGATTTTGAAAAACTCTATGTCGGGATATTTTGGGTAACATGGTCATGTGAGCCTTGTACAAACACACTTGCGGGATCCACATAACTCAATTATGTTTCTTACTTTGGATTTTATGCCCATGGACCAAATTTTCAATGTGTCCCTGAATGGCTTGAGGAGGCATGTTACAACTCGCCATAAAACTTGAATCAAGCCTTCGATGGATGAACCTTCCATTTTGTTGGACTCTTGACACTAGATTACAGCTAGGCACACCCCTCCCTTATGATTTCATTTTTCAGAAAACAATTGTTTTGAGGATATCTAGAAGTAGGGTTTTTCTTAATAAGGCACAATGCAATTTCTAAACTAGGGGTCAATTTTTAAAAACACTATTTCAAGTGATTGTGGGTAGTGTGGTCATGTGGGCCTTGAAAAACACACTTGTGGGAAATTTTGAAACTCAATTAAGCTGCTCAGTTTGTATTTTATTCCCCCATACCTAATTTTCATTGTGTCCCTGAATGGATTTAGGCGACAAGTTTCAACTCACTATAAAAATATAACTAGGCTTCTGATGGATGGACCTTAAACTGTGTTGGACTCCTAGCATTGGATTACAGCTAGAAGCACCCTTCCCTTATGATTCCTTTTTTTTTAAATGGTTTGTTTGAGGATGTTTGAAACTAGGGTTTTGTTTGAGGATGTTTGAAACTAGGGTTTTGTTCGAGGATGTTTTGGAGTTGTATATTTAAGAAGATCATAGGCTCAACTAATTTTAGCTAGGGTTTTGACTTCTCAAATTTGAAAGAAAAAAATTGTGAAAGCATCTAGTTTCCTAAAGAAACTTAGATTTATAAAGTCCTTAAAAATAAGTAAATAATTATTAATCATAGTTGTTATCCCTAAATTCAAAATTTATATCTTTTTTGCTTGATTTATAATATGCATGTACACCCTCAGGGTAAATCATAAATGAGAAACATGACATCTATAGTTTTGAAGTGGTTCTTCTAGATCTAGTTATGGGAAGATATCTAATCACTCATGGTTTTGAAGGGGGAAAGCACATTGTGAAAGTAGAAAGGCAATTATATGATACATAATCACATTTATTTTTATTATCTAAAAAGTTTCTTAGGTGGAATATGCTCATTGGTTTTGGGAATAGATCTCCAATGTTAAAGTCTAGATTTATTCCTTGCACAATACTACATTTACAAGATCACACAAGTTTTTTTGGTGTGGTACAAATAGACTTTCAAGACCTTATAGAATATACAATCTTTAGAACCACCATTGTATGCACATATATTGGTAGTGTTACAAAGGGAGTTTTTCCATTATGGTGTATTAGATAGATTTATGATGATTATTTCTTTTCTTTAATGATGAGTGCATATGACTAGTTTTTTTCCCATGGTTGTGTCTATGGAATCATGGAATTGTTTACCTCTTTTGCATGATGCTTCTTTACTTGTTAGGTCAATTATATTGACGCTCATTATTTATTTTTACGCAAGTCATTTTATTATTTTTATCTTTATAGAGTTCTTCTATATCATTAAACCATCAAATAGTAAATTTGAAGTTTCAACTTTAGTTTTATAATATATAATCATGTGGAAAGAGAAAGGGAAGGTTGAACAATCAAGCTTGTCTGTATGATTAACAAAAGCATAAAACCTATTCAAATCCCTCATTATGAGATGGATCTCTTCTAACCCTTGGCCTTATTTCATCTTCAAAAAGCCCGTGTATTGTAATTCATTTATATTTTGGTCATTCAAGCCTTCCATAGTCAAATCATTTGTGTGTTACGCATCCTCTAGCTTTGTCAAAATCATTTTCAAGTGATGTGTTGACCCCATTCTAGAAACCATGATGTGATGTCAAATAAAAAAATTTAATACCCATCTCATATTTTTTTAGAGTCTTATGGTTTCTTTTGAAGATTTCAGAGTTGGATATCATGTTTGGTGTGAGTTAAATTACAGGTATCTAATACATGTAAAGCTACTCTCAGTATTTTGTTGTGGTTCCATGTTAAGGTGAGTATATCATTATATATCTTATTAAAGATTCAAAGTATTCACGACTTTCATTCTAAAAATGTAGAGTTTGATTGCATTCTATTGTCAAAATTTGAGCTAGACTTGGAATAGTTCAATTTTCTTTGTAAGAAATTTGAAGATGTTTCATATCCCTTAGTCACAATCATTCATGAAGGGTTAAGTTAATAAGGGAACATATTCAATTTATTATGGTGGGAAATTTTCCCCAAATATGATAGAATTTTGTTGGAAGCTATAGTTCCATCTTATTGGCAACAACTTTAACCATAAACTTTGAGTTTAGATATTTAGATCCATTTTAAGAAGAAAAAGTCAGTTGATCATGGTGAAACTTTACCTAGATGAAAAAAAAATGAACTAACCATAAAAATTAAGTTTGTCCACTTATTAACTCACTCCATTTATACTTTTGATGGCACACCTCAAATTTCAATCACAAATTGCCAAAGTGTTGGTCCATGATTTGTTTCTTGTGTGAGTTTGATTCTCTACTCTATGAAGATTGATGGCCATATAACCATAGCTCTCTACTCGGTTTTAAATCTAGGTTCGATTCTAGGTAAATCCAATCATTCATGCCTTGAATTTTGATTATCATATTGCTACCAATTTTCATAGCTAGGGAAACCTATTGCATATGTGCTTTGAAACAAAACAAAAAATTTGGCAAGGTAAAGGCATAAGAATGACAATTGAATGGTTGGGTTATTTCTTTAGAGTGGTAAATAAAATCATTGTTCTATTTTATTATCAAAGGAATCAAAAAATTAAATAATAGTTGTGTCATGAGAAAAATTGATAGATGTAATTGGTGTTGTTTGACATTGAAGAAAGGTAATTGTGTTGAGTAAAGTACTCTTGAAATTTTGAATTTACCTTAGTTTACTACAATGTGTTTTTGGAATGTTAAAACTATAGTATCTCATGTTTGAGATGGTAGATATTTAGTTCATGAGTTTTAATTGTCCTAATGGATAAAATAACTTTTAGCATTATCATTGTAATCATTCATCAACAACAAATAAAGAAACACTACAATTCATAAAACACCTGCCATGAAATGTGTGTGTGTGTGTGTGTGTGTGTGTCTTAAAAATAGTTCGAACTGTACATTTTTTACAAAATGACACATCGTTCCCAATATACAAAATGACAACAAGTGACTAAACATGGAAAAATGGCATATGGTGCCCTAGATGAAAAATTAAACTCATTGGTCACTCATTAACCACTACCACCTTCACAACTATCACGTGCATCCCAAAAATTGATCTTTTTCTATTACTTGAATTAGGACCTCGAGTTGTTTTACATATAGGCATATTTTTTCTCTTTAGATATTAGAGAAAGAAACAACATTCTTATAAGATTTTTTCCACAAAGAATTAATAAAATTACAAAGTGATACTTTACAATTCAAGCTATGAAAACTCACCACAAATTATACTAACAATCATGAGAGTGTTTCCCTCCTCTACGACCCTAATCTCTTAGAAATTACACCCTACAATAATGAAATTTAAACAAAAAATCATGAAATCAATTCCATTCATGATACATAAAAAATTCATCAAAAAATAATCTCAATGTGAATAACTTAGGAAATTGTGGAGATTCATTAGCACGTGGAACACTCAGTTGTACAAGACGCCCCCATAAAACATTTTTCGTGGCATGGAATATGTTATCTACATCAAATGATGGATGGGAGATGCATGATAGTGTAGTGGTGTAGTCTCGGTGATGGAAACAATCTGGTATGCAAAAACGATGACATATGGGTGGTGTGCAGGTGCAGCCATTGTAGATGGATGGTATGGGAAAGGTGGTTGGTGTTAAACCCCCACAAGTTTTACGAGTGATGGTAAAAACCTTGGGGTGGAAAGTGGTGTCCCGGGAGCCTAGGTAGGGTGGAGAAGGATTGGACTTGCCCTGAAGCTAGGGAAAATGATGGTGGGGGAATGTTGATAGTGGTGGTGAATGGAATGGTAGTGGTATGGAAGACATAGAAGTGAATGAAGAATCCTACATACATACTTTAAATTTTTTTATTAGTAAAAAATGTAAAATTTGACAAAAAAATACAAAAAATCCACATTTAAAAATATTTAACTCGACCCATGATACCTATGAAGGGGGTGATTTATCCATCCCAGGTGGACATGTTTCATCATCATATGATACCACAACCTATAGAAACACAACCAAGTTATATTTGAGGATGCTAGAGAATAAGCTAAGCAATGTGATGAATTTATCAAAGGTGACACATACTTGTGTGTGTGGTACACCAAATGAGAAAGATGCCTCTGTTGCTACATCAATGGTGGAAAATAACATTGATGCATCTATTGACATTGAGGATATGTTATTCGAGCATAGAAATTGCAAACATCATATATTTAGATATGGAAAAAACACATTATATATATATATATATATATATATATATATATATATATATATATAATGGAAAACATAGAGATGGTCAAGATACTAATCTCCTCCATGAAATTTTCATGGCTACTAGCCTTCATTGACCCAAAAAAAGTATGTTTGCAGAATGAGAATATGTTAGGGTCACATGAATGCCTAGAATGTCCATGTGCCCTCTTTTGGCTGCACTCTACTACAGGGATTGAAGGACCAACCCCTCCCAATGCCACTTGTAGGTACCTCCTACAAAGATAATGCTACAAAACCGTTATGCTACAATCGACTCCAAGTCAAGGTTGATATGGATATTTTTGTTTGAGTGATTCTTTCCATGATGGGAGGATGATAAGAACTGGGTCTATGCCTTCACCTAAGAGTTTGAGGAACTAGAATCGGGTGATGCATATCATTTTATCTGTCCTATGCAGACCCACAACCCACCCCCTGGAATTTACCAATGTCAAAGTAGTTGACATGGTGAACCAACATAAAATCTTTCCATACTTTCCTAAGGAAATATAAAGGAACCTCTCTATTATTGCAGGGAGGTTTGTTAAAAAACATTAACCACCTATCCATCAAATTATCCTTAAATGGTTGGTAGGCGCACCAGTCCATACAAATGGATCTCTTTGTGACTGGTGGTTGTAGTTCAGTTCTAGGATCAATGAACAATGTCATCAAATCTTTTTTTGTAATGTTTAAGTCTCTCACTTGGTTTCTATCTAGTCTAGTCCCGTAATATTCAAACATCCTAGCTTTGTAATCATAAATATTGCTTAATTGGCCTTGGTCACTTGTGAACCATGTGGATGTTGGTGGCCATCTACCTTTTCCAATGAATCAACATTTTCAAGTCTGTGGTTTTGATAAACCATGATATTCACCCTTTTGATGGAGAATGAAATGTAATGCCATATCCATTTGTTAATTATAGACATTGTGTAATTATTCCCTAGTGGTATTACGTACATTCCTACAACATAGCGTTAATGCACTGAATCCCATTAGAACTTCACAATTAAGCACACTCGAGCTAGAATAGTACTAGGATGGGTGACTTCCTAGGAAGTCCTAGTGTTTTACATGCCTATAGAATTTTGTAAACTTAGACCAATTTATCCCACATGCATCATTGGAATTATTCTCCTCTCACTCTCTCGTATATAATTGAGGTGAAGGAGGCCCTTTAAGTATGCAATGGAGTGTGATGTAAAGATTTTTGTGAATGAACTGTAGCCAACATCTCTTTCTCTTCAGATATAAGCTACCACCATTCTATCCAGTTTGTGTTTTGTAATTTTTTTATATTATATTCATTAATAGAAGTTGGGTTTCACTATATTTCTGTGTTCCCTGCTATATTTTTCATTTGTCTCATTTCGTTCTTAGTATAATCAAGTTCAATGGTATGAGAGCAATCTTCTCCTTTATGTTTCTCAAAGCATGTCCCGAATGAGGTTAGGGTATAGAGAGTTGGGTCTCAAGCTAGTTTCTCTTGAGGAAAACCACTCTCACCAACCCAAGTGACCTCCCATGGTGGAAGAAAAAAGAGATGACGGAGAAGGAGATCCTTTCAAGACATTTCTCGAGGAATCCCTCTTGCAACAATGGAATGAGATGATGGACAACTTCATTCAGATACTTCAATGAATATCGATGGTGGCCAAGGCATATTTGAAAAAAAACTATTTCAAAGGTGCAACACCCTTCAAGGTACAAATCGATTTTTATATCCTCATATTTGAAGGCTATATAGATTTAGACACTCTAGAAAAATGGTTGAATCTACTAGAAGGTTATTTCTCTATCCAAAAAGTTTATGAGAGAGAAAATATCACCTTCGCACTCCTTAAATCCCTTCCCCATGTTAGATCATGGTGGGAAGGTTACTAGGAGAGGTACACTATGAATGAATCTATGCCATTCAAAAGAGAAACCACTTGGGAGGCCTTTGTAGATTCCTTCAAGGAGGAGTTATATCCTGTCGAAAACTATCATGACCAATACATGAGATGGATGAATTTTCATAAGAAAAGAGACCAGATGGTGCCAAAGTACACTAACATATTTCATACCTTGCACTAAAATCTAGGTATCAAAGACTCCAAGAGGCACTTGGTTTTGACATATCGTATTGGGATGCACGGGTAAATCCAAATATATACAGATTTCTTGGACATATATTCATTGGGAGCTTCTTATCAATATGCAACCAAAATTGAGTAGAAATTCAAACAATAATGTAAAAAGGAATTTGAGTTTAAAAATACACCACAACAAAAGGATGGCAATGAAAATCCTAACTCATAGAATAGAGGACTGAGAAAGGAAGGCCAACCTTAAGAGAGCCAGTCTAAGACACATGAAAATAAGGGTAACATGAAGTCTAAGAAAGACACTGAAAAGTGGTGTGAGTTCCAAAAACTCCCCTGACATAACACTCATAAATGTCTCTTGAAATAGTCATTGGTTGCTGAGCTTAAAGAAAAATAATCAGAACCTAACTCAGACTTTGATTTAGAGAATAATAAAGGGAAACATATCATCGATGCATAACCCAGTGATACCATCACAACCACAACAATACAACTAGAAGAACTAGAGGAGCTTAAGGAGGGGGAACACCTCTTCCACTCATAGATGCAGGTAAATGGGACCTCATTGCATTTCATTGTTGAAAACGGGAGTCAGAAGAACTTGATATCATCAAATGTTTTCAAGATATTGAAGCTACCAATGATGCCACACCCCCAACCATACACCATCGAATGGTTGATCCAGGGATGAGACATTTGTGTCATCCAACAATGTTTCCTTTCCTACAACACCAAGCCCTTCAAGGATGAGGTACTATGTGATGCTTCCCCACTTGAAGTATGTGATGTTATTTTAGGACAACCATATATGTGGAAATGTCACACTATCTATGAGTCGCAACCCCATAATGTCATTGATACTATGGGAGGTCATATCTACAAGGTACTAGAGGTAGCCTGGATTAATTCCACTTCATTAATCTTAGAAAAAAAGTGTTGCAAGGTAATCTATCAGAACAAAAACTTTTCCCTCTTCATGATCCAGTCAGATGGTGAATAGAAGGTCACTGCGACGAATAGATCCTTGGCCCAAGACCTTTCTATAAAAAAGAAGTAGGTTGACAAAATTATAGAGGAGCATAAAGATATTTTTTCACCTACAAGGGTGCCTCTGCATTTCCAAGTCAATAATTCCATTGACTTGGTGCTTGGTGCTCCATTAACCAATGGTCCAATCTATATGCAATCCCTTCCATGGAATGAGATTCTTCCATATGTTTAGCATAGGTCTATTGGCCACAACCCTTTTCAAGTGTGTTTGGGGTTCTAACTATTGTCCCCCATTGATATAACTCTTCCTGTTGCATCTTCACCGATAGAGTCCTCCGACACTTAGACCAAGGAAGACCATGCAATCAAATTTTTTGAAAGGATCCAACACCTCCAAAAACAAGTTGATGACATCCTTCAAAAGGATAATACCAAGTACAAGCAGGACAACTACTTCAACAATGCAAGTGACTCACCAAGTTTCAAATTCTACAAAAGTTTCCCCATCTCTTGAGGGAACTTGATGCAATGGAGACCCTTGCTTCATAAGGGGGGAGGAATTGTCCAGATGGATATCGGTGGCGATCCTGTTGGGGAGCTGTGTTGGCATCATCGGTGGAAGTTCATAGTTTTATGAACCAATAACATCTGGAACATGTGCACATTCTTAGGAATGTACATGCATTCGTGCATGAGAATGTTTGTGCTCACCCCATTGCCAATTTTTTCCACCTTCTTCGTGGAGAGACCCTCAATTCATCCATTCTTCTCCTTCTTCTTTGTTACCTATTGCCACCCCCCTTAAGAAGGATCCATAGTAACCACCAGTAAGTTTGTAGGGGGTATATCTAGATTCATAGTTGGATTTAAGTACGTTTAATAGCAAGATAATAAAACCCAAAGCAAGGGAGAAAATAGAGATAAAGGTTGTGCATAAATTAATTTTTATTTTATTTTTAGCTTTGACTAATTCTCTAAAATATACTCTCCATAGGGTACTCTCCACCCTTCCAAGATTGGAACAAGACACTTTTAGTAGGCATTTATGGGAAATGAGCAAGGTGAAACTTAATGTCAATATTGGTACCACATGATGTGAATATAGCATATTTAACGATGACCTTCAAAGTGAAATTGATCATGAAATACAAGGTATTTTTCCATGAGTTGTATGCAAATGCATAAATCATGATGAGTAGTCCATGTGGCTTGGTATGTTTGATATTGATTCTATACTAGATTCTCTCATCATTCTTTTGTTTTTTTCTATATTTTTGGATATCTAGTGACTTATGTTTTCCCTTGGGCTATGTTCATGGAAAATTATTTACTTCCAAGAGATGGGGTAACTCCTATTTATTCATTTAATTGATACTACATGTAGAAACAATCTCTTTGATAAAACTACCAGTTTCTCAAACTATGTGTTTCCATATCAATAAGTTGTATGAAAATTGTATATACTATTGTTTCACACTAAATGGTTTTTTATGATTAGGTATGTTAACCCTCTAATAGATAGCCAAGATTGTTAGTTTCAAACCTTAGAAGTAGTTTCTAATGATACATCTTATTAACTATGTCTTGGATTATTAATGTGTAAAATGTTGAACTAATCCATTGATTACTGAATAACCTCAATAGATTTCTATCCTATATGTGATGAGGGTTGTCACATGAGTTTAGGTTTGTGAGCTTTCCATTATTCTTCAAAGTGAATATAAAAGAACATTCTCATTCACCATTATATGTGATGAGGGTTGTCACATGAGTTTAGGTTTGTGAGCTTTCCATTATTCTTCAAAGTGAATATAGAAAAACATTCTCATTCACCATTCAAGCAATCATAGTTATTTGGTACACATCAATTGTTATGCAACACATTCTTCTTTGTGTTGATGTAGAAATAATTAGGATTGTAATTAAACCATAAATCTATTAAGCATTAAAAGGTTAAAAAACCTACTCCAAATATATAACTAATTAGAAGATAAGAGTTTAAAATGGCTCGATGTTAATTTTTCTTTTCTTCACATTAATCTTATTAGTAGTTTTGTTTTCTATTATGACACATTTCACACTAAT
The DNA here is from genome assembly GCA_000966675.3 of Picea glauca. NCBI lineage: Eukaryota > Viridiplantae > Streptophyta > Pinopsida > Pinales > Pinaceae > Picea > Picea glauca. Next base: position 130,314 of record JZKD02S1655260.1, read on the forward strand.
CTTATTACTCGTTACTTTCGTTTTCCATTATGACACATTTCTTCCACGTAGGGTTGTAAGTGAATTTATGGACATACTATATGAAAGTTGGTTTTTGCTATTTTGTAATTGTTTATTTTGTATTTCTTTAATCTATTCTGAAGTTTAATTTTTTTGTTTGTTTATTAAGAATTAAATAAAACACCGCAATTATACTTGAACCCTAATTTACTTCTATTTCAAAAGTTTGAATACTAATTTACTTCTACTTCAAAGGTTTATGTTTCCATGAAAGATTCACTAATATTTGGAAAACCAAGATCATCACTATTACGATCATCGTAACTCAACATAATATGTTATCTTTGAACACTATTGCACGTATTTTCCAAGAATTGAATTGATTTTTTCAAATCGTAACTCAACATAATATGTTATCTTTGAATATTTCCAAGAATTGAATTGAATTTTTCAAAGAATGATAACCTATTAAGCTTTTTTTTTTTTAACAGTGAATTTGGAGGAGATTGATAACTATAATGTCAATTAAATTAATGTTTATAGAATTCAAATATATCACTTGTGTGTGAAGTTCAATGGAATTCATGTAAAGAACAATAACAAAGAATATATCTCCATAAAATACCAATTTATTGAGGACGTAGATAGAGCAGGAATATATATTGGTAGTCCTATAATCATTGAGCCACTCTAAGACTTAGACTTAGTTTCTCGTACTTAATTATAAAATGGCATCACATTTAAAAGTAAATTGTGATGTAGTTTTGTTAGAATGATAATCTATTCAGTTTTTTTTTTTTTAATTGTGAATTTGGATATTGATAACTACAATGCAATTAGAATGCTAAATTAGATTAATGTTTTTAGAATTTAAATATTTCAATTGGATGTGAAGTTTAATGGGATTCATGTAAATAACAATGATAAATAATAATTTTTTATAAAATGATCAATTTATTGAGGAGTAGAGAAAAAAGCAACATATATTGGTAGTTATATAATAGTTGAGTCACTCTAAGACCTAGTTTCAAGTACTTAACTATCAAATAATATCACATATAAAAAGAAATTGTGATTTAACCTTGTTCCTATAAATTTTTATAACAATCTATCTCTATATTTACAGCTTGTATATGTATTGAATAGAATAGTGCAGCTTATGATCATAATTTTTTAACAACCTATGAATAGATAGTCACAATTACAAGGCCTCTCAAATAGGGGATTTTGGTAGCAATTGTTTGAAAAAATAGAGAACAAAACATTATACTTTTGGTCCTATCTTTAACTCATTTTTGGAGATACCACATGGACATTCTCTATTTTCTAAATTTGAAAATCCTTATTTTGGAGGTAGCTTGGTTATGATTTTTCTTTCACAAGATGTAAAATTTTATATTTGTAGAGAAACAGTTTTCATGTGTATGTGATTGTATTATATTAATTGGGCCCAAAGGAGCATTCTACAACCGAGTATGAGGTGGATGTGTGATTTCCTGCCTAAATTCAATGTGGAGGTGACAGGTGTCACTCTTAAATAATAATGAAAAAAACCAAGTAAATGAAAATTGTATATGTAGGCTAAACAAATTGTATATGTCGGCTCAAATCTTTCATTTTGCACTCTAAAACTTCTTTTCATAAATATAGAAATATGTTTGCATAACATTTTAGAATCATTTGAATTTTCACTGCTTCCTTTAAACTTGTTTCCATGGATATAAAAATATGTTTAACATTATTAAATCATCATTTGGCTATTTCCTTTGTAAATTGATACCTATAACATTATTAAATCATTTGAATATTTCCTTTGTAGATTGATAACTAAGTCTACGAAAGTATACATACCCGACCCCCCTCTGGATTTGAACCTATGACCTCTTAAGAGGAAACACATGTTCTTAACCATTAAGCCTACTCATATGTTGGGTTGTTGGCTTTAAGGAAAATAAACTTTTAACAATGCTTATTAACGTAAAAGATAATACAATTATCGAGATTATTTATAATTATCCTTGCCTAAAATTAGTAGACATGGCTGCATAAAAGAATATTGTGAAGCAATACAACCATCTCGTCATGATTTGGTTTGGTTATAATGATACTTTGAATCTGATCTGGTTATAATGATACTTTGAATTGTTTTATTTTGCGGTCCTCTCTTATATATCAGGGGGTTAGAGCTTCATAGTTATTATTGATAAAATTTACCTCTAAGTACCTCTCAATTACTTAAATACATTACAGAATTTCCATTAATTAATCAAGTTCAAAGTTGGGATGATAAAAGAAACAAGGTATATGTCCATTTCCACTTTAAATTATAAAAACAAAAATCAAACTTCACTTTGAATTATAAAAAATAAAATAAAACCCTAAGCACATCACAATAAATAGTTTTCTAGAAACCCATGATACTAGTTTCAATTGAACAAAGTCATCTTTCATTGAATTCAGGATGTCAAAGCTACTTACTACCCAATTCTCGTTCAAACTTATGTTTTTTCTCTGGACATAGGTTGAAATCATTACTAACCATCCATTTCATGGCATCATTTGTGAGCTGATGAATTATGCCTTTTGTTTATGCTGGCAGTTTCTCATGCCTACTCCCTTCATCATTATGCATGATCACCAGGTAGTAAAGATCATCATCAATTATGTCTTTTGTTTGTGCTGGCATTTTCTCATGCCTACTCCCTTCATCATTATGTCTGATCACCAGGTAGTAAAAGTTAAGTAATTTATCTAACAACAGGACATTGCAGGCTACAGTGTGCTACATCCTTCTAAAAGGTGATGTGACTCGTGGAAGATCCTTCCACCACGTGGATTGTTTCTGTGCTAAGTCTTCTGAAACTTTAGAATGATGGATAGGACCTGTTGCTTGGCATCTTTTCCATAGTACACATGTACTCCAAAGTTATCTGACCCAATTCTAATGGATGGGACCTGTTGGTTGCATCTTTTGGATAGCACATGTGCTTACCTGACCCATAAAACTAGGCAGCCGTAGTTTCTAGCATTAATACATCGGATGAATCACTGTTGTGACTTTCAAGCAATAGTGTCAAAAAGTGTTGGAATTTCAAAATCATAAAGCCCGTCAAATTTGACGGTTTCGAACACTGTGGCCCCGTTCTTTAAAGTTCTTTAAAAGTGTTGGAATTTCAAAATCATAAAGCTCATCAAATTTGACGGTTTCGAACACCGTGGCCTCGTTAGTTACAAATTGGCTTATGACAAGCAATTTGTTCATCAAATTCCATCCTTGGTTCCAAGTTTGACAACCATAACGTCTGTTACCTTGCAATGCAATTTTTCCCAAGCCACCTCATTAACTTCATCATGTTTGTCTGATGATATCATTTTTTCTCTTTCTTTGTAACCTGTCATGTACACTAAAAGATTGTCATCTCACATAAATTTTTCAATGTTAATGCATTTCGAACTAAGCAATAAATAGTCACTCTATATCATTTTATTCACCATCTATCCATGAAATATTAACCATATATATACCCTTATTAGGGTTATAACATTTACATTTCAGTGTTCCATGTTTACCTTCAAAGTTTCCATTCTCAACTTTAATAGTTTGGTGTGTAGAATGAAGTTATGAACGGATGTACAATCAACATATGTAATATCTAATAACAATATATAATATAATAATAATGTATTATTAATGTTAATATATAATAACAATATATTATATAATATAATATCAATTTTTAAAATTTGAATTTTGATTCTTGTGTAAAGCCTATAATATAAGTTATAAATTATATATTAAAGGCTATGCATAATGTAGGTTATAAATTTTATAGCAAATGGAGGTTGTAATTTATAAGTTGCATGTCAAATCAGTGGGATTTTATGGAAATTTGGAAATTAGACAGTATCACGTTGAAAAGTGGAGGTTGAGAGGGAAGAAAAAATAAATAAACCTGTATGCAACTATCCAAAGAGGTAAGGCTCATTAATGGAAATTTTCTTTGTCTTGCACACTTATTTTCTCATTATATGTGGTTTTTGAGAATCCACATTTAAATACCTTCCCACATGTGTTTTTAATATTAATAACTATAATTATTTCAAATTTTGAAATCCATAACTTTTATTATTTTTACAACAACCATTAGTAACTACATTTTTCCTTTTTCCTAGGTATCTTTGGTGGATTGTTTTGCAAATAAAAGTTGGAACCTCCTATTTGTTGATTTTCAAAATTGAAAGTGTGTGCAAGCTACTATATCAAGGTAATATGTTGCAATTCTATAGTAGATGGAGGTTGCAATTTGAAAGTTGCATGCCAAATCAATGAGATTCTTTGGAAATTAGACTGTATCACACCCTACAGGTTGAAAAGTGGAGGTTGAGAGGGAAGAAAAGATCAAGGATCCAGAACCTGCATGAACATTAATGGAAATTGCCTTCTTCTTGCACACTTATTTTCTCATTATATCTGGTTTTTGAGAATCCACATTTAAATACCTTCCCACCTGTGTTTTTAATGTCTTCTTGAATCTTGATAATAAGAATAAACATGGGTGTATCATGCCTCTCACAAACACTATTTTATTTCATTTTAGAAAACATTAGTAGTTGCTATTTAAAATATCAAATCCAAAATAATTGAATAATATTTATTATTTCATTATATTAATAACTACAATTATTTCAAATTTTGCAATCCATAACTTTTATTATTATTTTTACAACAACCATTAGTAACTACTTTTTTCCTTTTCACGGGGCTGTAGGTATCTTTGGTGGATTCTTTTGCAAATACAAGTTGGAACCTCTTATTTGTTGATTTTCAAAATTGAAACTGTGTGCAAGCTACTATATTAAGGTAATTTCAATTTCATAATAATTTTATGTTGTGCTTGTGATGCTTTTGTATTTACAATAAAAATGAACAAAATACATATGACACATAAGATTTAAATGACTTGAAAAAATAAAAATAAAACTTCACCTTAAGGGTAGCTTTAAGAAGAAACTTGTCATACCCTAACAAGGGGGTCTCATACACCAATTTGATGTCTAGCTTGGATGTGACCTTAAAATTAGATTATTATTATTATTATTATAAAGCAATTGAAAGTAAAAAAAAATAGTATTGTGCCAAAAGACACTTTCTACAGTGGAGTATGAATATTTGCAATGTCTTCTATGTTTAATATGGGGTTGGCATACCTAGAGAGTTTTCTGGATTAAAACTCTATAATGTTTGGACTAAAAAATATTATTCCACCAACAAGTGCTTGCTACTTCTCCATATGAGAGAGATGTGCAATTCCTTCAATTGTTAATATGGAGTTAACACATGCCATTTAAAAAA
>JZKD02S1655271.1:72179-87664 GCA_000966675.3 Picea glauca
CCTTTGTCACAAATGTCCATTAACTATTTATTTTGAATTCCTTCCATAAACCTTGGAAAAAACAAGAAAATTGTTGCTATGTTTGCAATGTTGACTAATTCTAGACCCTTAAATATATATTGGAAATGGGTTGTCCCCACCTCTGATATTTCTTGGAAGCTATACACTCTAGCCGCTACTAGATTTTGAATGCCCCTTATGCTATTCATGCTTTTCCTCATGTTGGAATAATTATGGGAAAAATAAAGTATTCTCATCTTCATTTTCAGTAGGGTGATGTGGAAGCACCAGGAGATGACACGTGTCAGGAAATTTTGGCATTTTCAGGCTGAGTTGGAACAATACGGATTTGACATGTGGATTGTATGGATGCTGACATGGCAGTCTGTATGATGACATGGCCCAGTGACATTTCGACATGTGGAAATAAAAGGCTGAATGTATAGGCTAACAGGATGATGATGTGGCAACATGTGGGAGGCTCTGGGCACGACACGTGGCGTATGGGTTGAATGTGCAGTTGAATTGGCGTTGATTGTACAGGTGACTGTGTTGGTGATTGGACATACGGTGGCAAATCTAGAGGTGACACATGGCCCAATCACAGGGCACCACGTGGCACCCCATATGAGGCCAATGAGAGCTAGTTTAAAAATTTGTTACAACCTCCACAAGACTTGAACCCATGACCTCCGGACTAGACAACAATTTCACCAAAGAGTGCTAGCCACCCGAGCGCACATGTCACTTGTTTAAACATCTGGCGAATATTTATTTTAACTTGGTATTGCGCAGATATTTGGGGTTAAATCCAGGTCGGAGAGGGGTGAGCCCATCCGACCAGGGCACTAAAACTAGGGTGGAAGACTAGTGGCAAGGACTAGCCCAAGGCCATATGACACTCACACAAGACCAAGGGCAGAGATTTAGGGGCGCAGGTGTTTAGCGCATGGCCACATGGAGGGCACATATGACCATGGGAACTGGAAAAAGGGATGTGTGTACCAAATATTTTCTAATTTGTGGGTTCTGGGACTATAGGTTTGGATTTTATTGTTATTGTGCTGAGTTTTGGAGGATTTTGCCCATTTTTTAGGATCTGGCACCCTTTTTGAGGCCAGATCTTGGGAGGAATTTGGGAGGTGACCACCAACTCAGAATACATAAAAACCATAGGTTCTTGACAGCCATGGGAGGTTCAAAATAGGAGAAATTTTGAATAATTTATGAAGCTTAAACCATTTTTATGCAGGGAAGCCATTGAGGAAACGAACTTTGGAGGCCATTTCTGGGAGCTACGCTCAATCTTTTTCAATTCCATCAGTTGTGTTGGATTCTTGAGGTCGAGAAGAACACAACCAGACTATTTTTTAATCCATTTGAGATACTTATGATGTAATTTTTCATAATTGAATATTAATAAGAAAGCCTCCCCTAGTGAGATAAAGGCTCGAAGACATAGGCAAACTTGTGTCGAACTCCATTACCAAGATTGGTGTTATGGTTTGTTGTTTCTTACATATATTTTATGTTCTTCATTCTTTATGATGGTTGCAACATTATTTCATTAAAATCTTCTTCTTCTCTTAATTTCTATATGGTAAATCAACTCATGCATAAAATTAACCATAATATTTAAAAGATCAATTACAGATGACAGATAAAGAAGAGAAAATCATGAGAGAAGCTATTAATTTTTTCAATAATTCCTTAGAATATCAACGAAACCCGAGAAGATGAAATGAAGACACCATTGAATTGTTTTTGCAACTCCTCAAATAAAATCAATCAATAGACCGATTGTTGGAACTACTCAACATATTACGAGAATACAAAGATTGTCAAATACCGACCAAGGATGAAAATTGTCTCTCTTATAACAATAAATATTACAATCCATGAGTAAAATTGGATATTGAAGGAATGATGGTGAATCGGGTGGTTGTTGATTTCAGATCTCAAGTAAATATTCTGCCAAGAGAAACATGGATATGAATGGGTCAACCCAACCTAGCGCCCATGTTGAACTATCTTAAATTAGCTTATCAAAGATTAATAGAACCAATTGGTATATTAAGAAAAGTAAACACTCAAATAATGGGAATATTAATTTGGTCAACTTAGAAGTAATCGACCTTATCGAAGGAATGACGACATATGCAACTCTTGTCGGTCGGCCATGGGGTCGACGAATGAAAGAAACTATCTCCCTTGAAAGAGATAGGATTAAATTAAAAGGAAGTGGGAGGAAAATAATCATCCCTTTGGACCCAAAAGAAGGAAAACCATGGATGGAGTCATGGGATGAATATCAATAAGCCCAGTGCTTATACCAGATAAACAATGAACAAAAAGATTATATAGAACTAACTGTAGAAGGAGAAATTTTGAGAGAATCTCCCATGTCGGTCGAGCATAAATATGACTCCCCCTTATATAACTAGAAAATTCAAAATTACGAAACAAATGCTAAGGATTTTTGGTCTATTGAAATTATTCCAAAAAAGTAGCTCAGGACTTGCTACTCAATCCAGGTAGTACCAAAAGTATACGAAAAACTCAATCGACAAAATCCCACTCGCATACCGACCGACAATCAAGTAAGCAAACATTTACAATATAGTGGATGACCTGCACCTTCGACTCATGTCGAAGAGGTAGAAAATCCTTAGGAGAGAAAGGAAGGGCAAAAAGCCTGGTGGAAACCTTCACAGGCCAAGCTGCAAGATGGTGGGAAACACATTTCCCCAAATTACAAACATGGACGACGATGTTGATGTACTTTGTTGAATGATTCATAGAGAAGAATTTATCCAAAGCAACAGATATTCCCATCTTCATAATTGGGTATGACCCATTAGAGAATATTCATTGTTGCGAAAGCAAGTGGAGAAAAATAGGATATAAATATGAAAGGTTTTGGCCCCATATGTTTTTGAATACATTAGATGACATACCAAACAAATGGTATAAAATTGAAGAAGCTTGTGGCCATACATCAAATTGGGATGAAATCAAAGAAAAGTTTCTACAAGACTTTGAATTTAATCCATAAGAGTAACACTTGAGAGATGCAGCACAAGAAATGAAAATATTCCTAGAAAATACATCTTCGACTGTACAAAAGGAAAAAGAAAAAATGTCGATTGATTTAGTATCGACATCGACTTGCAATTTTGTGTTGGTAGAAAACAAAGAAATATCGATTGCATGGAGGATCGACATGTAGAAAACAAAATGGCCAAGAAAGAGATTCTAGTGGCAGAAATACCATCCATAATCCAAGATGATATTGGTGGCCACCCACCTATTCCAACTAACTCAAAACAATTTTCTGGCAATTTATTATTTTTAGTATTTTTTCGAGTCCCAAACTTTCGGGGCCATTTTGAGGGCCTAAAAAAAAAAAATCATTATAGGTCACCTCAATAATGGCTGAAGGCTCTTATTGAGCCCCAAAAATGAATCTCCTCATCGACACCTTTCCAATGAGCTATCATGCACCCTAAACGGATATCATATGTAAAATTTATGACCCCGGGAAGTTGATGTACTAACTTATCCCAACGAGGCTCACATGAATTTTGGTGCTTCATCTCCTAAGGTTAGGTTTTTGGATGTCTAGGGTTTTGGAATTCATGTTTGTTGTAAAAATTCCTTCAGATCCTTACTGTACTCATCCTTTTGTGAATGAGCGTAGCTGTCACATCTCTTCTCAGAGATAAGCTCTCACCATTCTAGCAAGCTTGTTTCAGTCTGCATTTTACAGTTTCAACATATTTCTTATTTAATAGAAGTCCATTTTTACTATATTGTTGTTGTTATTCACTATTCCTCTATGTTAATATTATAAATATATGTTTTCATTTTGTTCTGCTCATAAATCTAGATCAGTGGTATCAGAGCGATCTTCTCCTTCTTGTTTTTTAGTGCATGTCCTCGACGAGGTCGGTGTATAGAGAGTTAGGTATCGATATTTTTTCTATTGGGGAGAAGTTCTCTCGCATGCCCAAGAAAACTTCCATCATAGGAAAAAATAAAGACGATGGGACAGAAGATCCTTTTAAAAAAATTCTCAAGGAATCCCTCAAGCAACAGAGGAACGAGATGATGGACAAATTTTCACAAATCCTTCGACGACTATCGACAAGCGACACATCTACCTCGAGTGGAGGCACTGCCCCCTTCAAGGTATAGATCAAGTTTGATATTCCTATATTTGAAGGTTAGATAGATGTAGATTTTGTATACAAATGGTTGAATCTACTAGAAGGGTATTTTTCTGTCCATAAATTTTTGAAAATAGAAAAGATTACTTTTGCGCTCCTCAAAGTCATTCCCCATGTCAAACATTGGTGGGAGAATTTCTGTGAGAAAAAGGAAATGGAGGAACCATCATTATTTACAATCTCACTTACTTGGGAATCCTTCAGGGATGTTATTAAGGAAAAATACTACCTTGTTGGGAGTTATGATGACCCGTGTACAAAATGGACCACACTGCGGTAGGAAAGAGACCAAGAAGTGCCAGAGTTCACAAATATCTTCCATACCTTGCGCACCGAGTTGGGTATCAAAGTTTTTGAGCGATATTTGGTGCTCAAGTATCGTGGTGGTCTACATAGATACATCTAGGAAGAAATGGATTTTTTGGACATCTCATCCTTAGGTGAGGCTTATCGATATGTCATCAAAATCGAGCAGAAGATTAAACAAAATATGCAACAGTTTGGGTCTAGGAACCCTAACAACAAGAGCAGGGAAAGGGTAGCTCCAACCCACAGAAAAAATTATAGAGAAAATATGGAAAGCCTCAAGACAACCAGTCTAAGCCATAATAAAAGAAGGACAATGGAAAGACAAATAAAGATACTGGCAAATGGTGTGATTTCCATAAGAGCCCCTAGAATAACATTGTTGATTCTCTCTCAAAGAAGTCATTGGTGGTAGAGGTGAAAGCCTCTGAATCGGATGCGGGTTTCGATTCTGAGTTAGAACCATAAAAGGGGATATGGATCACTGATGCAGAACCTAGTGCCACCATTTCTACCACCAAGATCCATCCCGGTGAACCTGATGAGCCATAGGAAGGTGAGCACCTCTTTCATTCACATATGTGGGTGAAAGGCACTCCATTGCACTTCATCATTGATAATGTTAGCTATAAGAAACTCATATCAATGGAGGTCATCAAGCAGTTGGCCTTACCGATATCATCGCATCCAAATCCCTACACCATATGATGGATCCACCATGGGAGCGATCTTCACGTCATCCAATAGTGTCACTTGTCGCATGGCATCAATCCATTCAAAGATAAGGTATTGTGTGATGTTTCTCCCCTTGAAGTTTGTGATGTTATTTTGGGCCAACCTTATTTATGGAAACGTCATGTTGTATATGATTATAGGCCTCACAGTGTTATTATTAATTTGAACAGGAAATTGTACATGATACCTGAGGTAGTCCCATCTAGTGCCATTTCCTTGGACTCTTCCAAGAAATGTAGAAAGGTCATTTCTCAGACCGGGAAGTTTGTCTTCTTTGTGATTCTCTCTTAAAGTGAGTGAAAGATTGTATCCACATCCATGGCCTTCATGGTTGAACTCTCCACGCAGCAAAAGAAAGTGGATAAGGTCATGGAAGAATACAAAGACATATTCTCCTCACCTATTGGGGTACCTCTGCACTGTCAAGTCAAGCATTCCATCGATCTGAACCACGGTACACCACTACCCAATGGACCAGTTTATCATCTCTCTCTCTCTTATAAAATGAAGAGATCAAGCATCAGATCCAAGTACTCCACAAGGGGCACATCCAAGCCTTGTGGAAGCCCAATCATGTTGGTGCAGAAGAAAGACGGGACCTAGCGACTCTACATTGATTACCGGGCCCTAAATAAAATCACAGTCAAGAACTGATACCCAATTCCTTGAATCGATGATCTCCTTGATTAGATTAAGAGAGACAAATACTTTAGTAGAATTGATCTGAAGTATGGCTACCATCAGGTCCCAATAGAGAATACAAATGTATGGAAGACTTCCTTCAAGTCAAAAGAAGTTATTTTTGAATCGTTGGTCATTCCCTTTGGTTTGACAAATTCCATAGAATCTTTCATGAGGATGATGGATGATATTTTGTGGCCTTTCACCAATTATTTTGTAGTGGTGTATCTGGATTGTTGTCAATTACAGCTGTGTAAGACATCCTCGAGGACACAGACTGAGTGAGTCATCCTGTGAGAGATCCCATGAGTTAGGTGTGCCCATGAGATGGGTGTGTCATTCCTCTCTGAGATGGATATGGAACGTTGTGTGCCCCTATGTGGGGAGGATTCCCATGAGATGGGTGTGATGTTCATCTCTGAGACAGAGATGGAACGCTTTGTGCCCCTGTGTAGGGAATAGGTCCATGAGATGGGTGTATCTTTTGAAATGAAACGATGTGTACCCCTGTGAGGGGTGAAGGAGCCCATTTGATGGGTTTATTGTTATCCTCTGTGTAGAGATTTGAGACGATGTGGTACTCCAAATGATTCTCCTATGAGACTCGGTGATATAGAGATTTGTTAAGTAGGATGTCCCCATGGCTGAGCATAGGTGGACATGATCCTAGTGGTTGAGCACTAGTGAGTGTGTGTCTAGATGATTCTCCTATGAGACTCAGTGAGATAGAATTTTTTTTAGTTGGATGTCCCTGTGGCTGAGCACAGGTGGATTTTCCCCTAGTGTTTGAGCACTAGTGGCTGTGTTATATCCCTTTCTATATTGTCTAAAGAGTTAGATTTACCTATAACCCTAATTATGATGCAAAGGGTACAGGTCGACCCCACCATAAAGTGAAGGATAATTAATGTAAAAGATAATTAATATGGTAATTATTAATTATATTCTGAGTTATTGATGTCAGCCATGTTGTGCCAATAGACACCACTTTTGATGTGTCCAGTCTAATATAAATAAATATGATTTCCTCATAGAGGAAACACAACACTCCTATGATTTTGAAAATTTCAGCAAGTACACATTCTAGGGATGAAGTGTGCACCTCTCTTGGGCGTTAGCCTTCTTGGTTTTGAGATCCTTTTGTGTGATAGGTCTATGGTGTGGGAGGTATTTCTCTTGATAATATAGCAAATGATTGCTCTATTTTCTTCCCTTTTTGAGAAGGGTTTCCTAGGATATTTCTTGTGTTCTTGTGCATGGTATTTCTTCTTGCGATCTTGGTTATTGCAACAATTGTTAATGGTGTATCTGCATTTTTCTATGGTTCAAGTAAATGATAAAAATTAAATAGACCTCATTATTGAGCCTACCATAGTAAAAATTCAACATGGTATCAGAGCATAGGTCTTGAAGAACCTGTTGCACAAGAATCTACCAATCATCCTCTCACTTTTGCAGTATGAACCTCCTAGGGTTTTGATAAAATCTATACGACCCTCTTCTTTTGGGTGTTTCAAAACTTCACACTTGGACATTGGGGATGAAAAATGGACAAGAGTGCACGGCCTCCTTTAGCGCACCTAAAACAAGCTTCAGATTGCAATTCCGAGAATTTTTTATTTTTGGCCCTAGGGTTTCTAGGGTTTCACAATTTTCTACAGAAAATTTAGAATTAGGGTTTCTATAGCTCATTGAAGGAGATTTTCATCTCACCAGTGTTATTCTAACTTTAAAGGTTTATTGTTGCCATTCATAAGCCCAAAAAAACCTAATCTTGCTAGCCTAGCCTAGTCGTTAGGTTTTCTAGCCCTATTGGAAAGGGTTTGTGAAGAATCTAAAAATATGAAGAGAAAAACCTTGGTGGAAGAAAGGATTGATGGATCAAGAAACTTCAGCTCTTGGAATTCAAGACTTCAGATCACTCTTGAAGAGGAAGGTCTATTGTGGAAAATAAAAAATGATTTACCAGAGACAACTACCGATGAAGAGAAGGAAGAAAGGAAGGAAGAAGACGTTAAGGCAAGGAAGATAATGATATACTCAGTAAGAGATCATCTCATACCTTGTATTGAAAACTTGAAGACAAATTATGAAATGTATGAAGCAATAAAGAATATTTTTGAGAGTGAAAACACTCTCAGAGCTCTTTCATTGAAGGGCCAACTTCAAAATATCAAGATGACAAAAGGTGACACTGTTGTTGCCTTATTTATGAACATGTCAGAAATCAGAGATCAACTAGGTTCCATTGGAGAAATCATATCTGAAAGAGAACTTGTTTTGACCACTCTCAATAATCTTCCAAAAAATTGGGAACCATTTCTACAAAGTATCAGTGGAAGAGAAAAACTACCTACTTTTGATCCTCTGTGGACAGACTGTACCCAAGAAGAAATCAGAGTTAGAGCTAGAGGAGTGGAAGACTCCCCTCATGATGACAATCATGATCTTGTGCTTCATACAAATAAAGGAGGAAGATTTAAAATAAACTTCAGGCAGACATTCAAAGATGAGAAGACTTCATCAACTTCAAGTCATGATAGAGACATGTTAAAGATCCATTGCTTCGTATGTTACAAGTATGGACACTTTCTGAGAATTTTTCATACCATAAAGAAAGGAATACAATATGATTCCACCGCTGACATTGATCCAGACCCACCTGAAAAGAATGAATACATGAGAAATGAGGATTACTTCCTCTAACCAAATGAAATATTGAGCATGATTGTAGACTAAGGTTAGAAACTAGGAAAAGGAAGATATCTATCCTTCAAGACTTCAGAGGGAGTCAAAATATTTAAAAGGAAGGAAAGACAGTACCTTCTTCCCTTTCAACAGTTGAGAGGGAGATAGCCATTGATCTAGTTGATCCAGTTGCTCCAGTTGATATGCCTAGAGACATTGCAGTAGGCCATAAAAAGGCATGTTTGGGCTCAACAAACTCTGCAAATGGAAGAGGGACATGTAGCTCCTCAAGGGATATTCTGAGAGAGAAAGAGATCAAAGAGATTTTTGAGCTATGATTCATCCATGAGCCACATAATTGAATCTGAGAGAAGCGACAAGTGAGGAGGTATGGCAAGATGCCATAACTTGAAGAATGATGTGTGGCATATTGTTCAAAGACTAGAAGGGAAGTCTATAGTGACTTCCAAGTAGATCTATAATATCAAGGATGCAGCTAAGGGAAGTGACAAGAAATAAAAAGTGAGATCTGTATCCAGAGGACTCTCACAAGTAGAGGGAGTTGACTATGATGAGACATTTTATCCAGTAGCCCGATACACTTCCATCCGTACCATCATTGCACTAACTACATCCATGAGTTGGAAACTACATCAGATGGGTGTAAATACAGCCTTTCTCAATGATGATATTGAGGAAGAAGTTTATATCGAGCAGCTAGAAGGATTCATGATACACGACGAGAAATCTCATGTGTGAAGGTTGAAGAAATCCCTATATGGACTAAAGCAAGCACCTCGTGCTTGGTATGAGAAAACGGATGGATTCTTGATGAGTTTGGGATTCAGCAAGAGTGTTGTTGATCCAAACCTATATTATCATATTTTTGGTAATGATTTCTTAATATTGGTCCTATATGTGGATGACTTATCCCTCACTCATTCAGAGAGACTTATTGTTGAATGCAAGAAAGCGTTGACTGCTAAATTCGAGATGAAGGATCTGGGTATGATGCACTAATTCTTGAGAATAGAAGTATGGAAAAGCCCTGATGATATTTTCCTGACTCAAGGAAAATATATAGTGGAGATATTGAAGAAGTTTTGAATGACAGAGTGTGAATCCATGACTACATCGATGCTGATGGATTTGTAGAAAATGAATGATGCTTCTACTAATTTAGGAGAGATTGATCCACATTTGTACTGACAATTGATTGGATAACTGATGTATCTGGTTAACACCAGACCTGATATATGTTATGTAGTGAATTTACTTAGTCAGTTCATGAGTCATCCGAGACAGATTCACTGGATAGAAGCAAAGCATGTATTGATATATTTACAATGCACAGTTGGATTTGGCGGGAGATATTCCTCCAGTGTATACTTGAGCTTGTAGAGATATGTCAATGCAGATTGGGCAAGAAGCGCAATAGACCAGAAGAGCACATCCGATTGTTGTTTTACCTTGGGGTCTGCCATGGTTTCCTGGTGCTACAAGAAATAGAGCTCTGTGGCCTTGAGTATCGCAAAAGCAGAGTATATAGCATTGAGTGTGGAGGTCCGCGAAGCAGTGTGGCTTCATAATCTCCTGACAAATTTATTTGATCATGAGATGGATCCTACCATTATTCATTGTGATAACCAAAGTTGTGTGAAGCTCTCTGAGAAACCTGTGTTTCACGATAGATCAAAACACATTGAGATAAAATATCATTATATTAGAGACATGGTGCAGAGGAAAGAATTACACGCATAGTACATTCCTACACATGAGCAGATTGCAGATATCTTCACCAAACCACTTGCCAAGATGAAGTTCGAGTACTTCCGTGAGAGACTTGGTCTAGTGGAGAATGCCTCCCTAGCTGAGAGGGAGTGTTGTTGACTACAACTGTGTGAGACATCCTCCAGGACACAGACTGAGTGATTCAGCTTGTGAGAAAGCCCATGAGTTGGGTGTGCCCATGAGATGGGTGTGTCGTTCCTCTCTGAGATGAAAATGGAACGTTGTGTTCCCCTGTGTGGGGAGGATTCCCATGAGATGGGTGTGTCTTTCCTCTCTGAGACAGATATTGAACATTGTGTGCCCCTAGGGAATATTCCCATGAGATGGGTGTATCGTTTGTGATGAAACTATGTGTACACCTGTGAGGGGTGAAGGAGCCCATGTGATGGGTTTATTGTTCTCCTCTATGTAGAGAGTTCAGACGATGTGGTACTCCAAATGATTCTCTTATGAGACTCAGTGATATAGAGATATGTTGAGTAGGATGTCCCTATGGCTGAGCACAAGTGGACGTGATCCTAGTGATTGAGCACTAGTGAGTGTGTATCTAGATGATTCTCCTCTGAGACTCAGTAAAATAGAGATATGTTGAGTTGGGCATCCCTGTGGTTGCGGACAGGTGGGCGTGCCCCTAATGGCTAAGGACTAGTGTGTGTGTGATATCCCTTGCTATATTGTCTAAAGAGTTATACTTACCTGTAACCCTAATTGTTATGTAAAGGGTACAAGTTGGCCCCACCATAAGTGAAAGATAATTAATATGGTAATTATTAATTATATTCTAAGTTATTGAGGTCGGCCCTGTTGTGCCAATAGACACCACTTTTGATGTGTCTAGTCTAATATAAATAAATATTATTTTCCCATTGAGGAAACACAACACTCCTGTGATTTTGGAAATTTCAACAAGTACACATTCTAGGGCTGAAGTACGCACCTCTCTTGGGTGCTATCCTTCTTGGTTTTGAGAGCACCCATTTTTTGTGCTAGGTCTATGGTGTGGGAGGTATTTCTTTTGAGAATATAGAAAAGGATTGCTAGGTTTTTTTCCCTTGTTGAGAAGGGTTTCCCAAGATATTTCTTGTGTTCTTGTGCATGGTATTTCTTCTTGTGATCTTGGTTATTGCAAAAATTGTTAATGGTGTAGATGTGTTTGTCTATGGTTCAAGTAAATGATAAAATTGAAATAAACCTCATGCTTGAGCCTAGAATAGTGAAAATTCAACATGGATGACATCCTACAACAAGAATTGGGCGGAACACTTGTGTCACATTGAGCAGGTTCTGCACACTCTGTGGAAGCACAAGCTATATGCCAACTTGGAAAAATGCTCCTTCGACGTGGACAAAATCCACCACCTAGGAAAAGTTTTTGATGTGCATGGTTTGCATGTGGATCCAGCCAAGATCCAATTCATTTGTGACTGTCCAACCCCAACCACACTCAAAGAGATTTGAAGCTTCTTAGGCCTTGCCAATTTGTATTGCAGATTCATGTTGGGATTCTCCCATATTTCATGGGCCCTTAGCAAAGTAACCAGGGATGGTGGTAAGGAAAAAAATTTGTGGGGCATGTCCCAACAACAAGCGTTCATTGATATGAAGTAACTCTTATGCTTAGCCCCAATTCTTTCATTACTTGACCTACAACAACCCTTTGAAATCGAGACAAATGATTCAGACTATGTTGTGGGTGTAGTCCTCACTCAGCATGGCCACCCCTTGTCCTATCATAGTGAGACATTATCAGATGTCTTCCATAAGTAACCTACTTACGACAAAGAAATGTACTCCATTTTGCAATCTTTCCGTCAGTGGAATCATTACATTCTCAGGAAGGAGAGAATCATCCACACTAATAATAATTCACTGCAGTTCATGCAGAGACAAGGAAAATTGTAGAATGACTACCCTCAGAAGAGTTCCACATACCGACAACAGTTCCACCTCAACATCAAGTATAAAATAGGAAGTACCAACTGAATCATTGATTTCCTTAGTCGACCTCCAGTCATGGCACTCACCATGGTGCTAGACCCTTGTCGCCATGAGACCTCCGGATGCCCCCACCTCTATGAGATAGATATTGACTTTGCCAACACCTACCAGATGTTGGGCGCAAACACCATTGTCACTAATTTCCATCTTCAATATGGACTATTGTGCCATCTGTACCATCTCTACATTCCATCAAGTGAGTGAGCGAAGTTGATTTGGGAACCCCACTAGAGTCAGGTGGCAAGACACTTCGGCGTGTAAAAGACAGTGGCAGTGTTGTAGTGACAATTCTATTGGCCAAAACTTCGACAACATGTGAGTAAGTATATTCGGTCCTACACTTTCTGCGTTATTGCCAAACTGGACACTAAGAAACAAGGCATGTACATCCATATGCCTACTCCTGATAGGCCCTGGGAATCCATCTCAATGGACTACGTGTCTGGCCTTCCATTCACCAAGCGGGGAAATGACTGTGTTTTTGTGGTTGTCGATCGCTTTTCCAAGATGGCGATTTTGGCTGCCTGCAAGAAGAGCATCATGGAAGAGGCCACTACCAAGATATTCCTTGAATGAGCGTGGGTACATTTTGGTATCCCACAAACTATTATCTCATATCGGGGCATCTAGTTCCTCAACACATTCTAGTCGATCCTCTGGTCACTATTGGACACCAAGGTCACCAAATCCACTTCCTTCCACCCCCAGACAGATGGCCAAACTGCAGTCATCAACCAGATGATTGTGCATATCATGTGCATGTATAATTCCAAGCACCCTCACACATGGGACGAGATTCTTCCCTGTGTTTAGCACAACTACAATAGATCCATACAAAGCTCAACCGACCACAACCCCTTTCAGGTGGGGCTGGGATTTCAACCATTGTGTCCCATGGATGTTGCACTACCCCTTACGACCATCTAGGAAGACTCGTCCCATGCTCCAACTGAAAATGACAAAGCCACCTGATTCATTGAGAGGATCCAACACATCTACCAACAAGTCCAGGATATTTTACATAATTCCAATGACAAGCACAAGTGGCACCATAATCAACACTGTGTGCCACACAAGTTTCAGGTGGGAGACAAAGTTTGGTTGCAATTGTAGAAATAAATCCTTATAGGGCCTCATCAAAATCTTCGTCCACTCTGTTATGAACCTCACACCATCACCAAGGTTGTGGGTGACAATTCTTTTGAGCTCAACATCCCCCCCTTCCTTGGATTGCACCTAGTGTTCAATGTGGACGTCCTTTGGCCATATTTTCCACCATTATTGGACACCTCGGAGATAGCATAAAAGTTGACACCAACAGAGCTCAACCCTGACTAGATGGAACAGGAATCAATTAATCATATCATGGACACACAGTTTAAGGGAACTTGCCAATAGAGGATCCATCTTTATTAGGTTGTCAAAGTAGGGCAACTTCTGCACCAAGGCAAGTGGCTCACCTGAGGCCAAATTCATCATAAATTTCCTCATCTGATGGGGGAACTCAACACAATGGAGACCTTTTCTTCCTAAGGGGGGGAGTATTGATCTAGGAGAATATTGGTGGCCACCCACCTATTCCAACTATCTCAAAATGGTTTTATGGAAATTTACTATTTTAGCAGTGTTTTAGGTCCCAAACTTCTGGGGCCATTTTGAGGGCCTAAACAAAATGTTCTCATGATAAAGCACCTCAATGATATCCCGAGGCTATCATTGAGCCCCCAAAATGAATCTCCTCTTCGATACCTTTCTAATGATCTATCGTGCACCCTACACAAAGATCATAGGCAAAAGTTACGACCTCGGGAAGTTGATGTACTAACTTACCCCAACGGGGCCCACATAACTTTTGGCACTTCATCTCCTAGGGTTAGGTTTAAGTATTTCTAGGGGTTTTTTTAAGCCCTAATATTTTCTCATTACCCCTTAATTGGGGCATATTACATTAGTAATGTTATTTTATTTATGTTGAATTTATTCCATTAGTTGTAATTATACCTCCTAGTCTCCTGTATATACCAAGGAGACATTTTCATTTGGAATCATCTTGTACTTGAAAATTTATGTCGGGTAAAAGGAGGTTTACCCCTTGAAGAGGATTATTATCTGAAATTATCTCTTTTTCAATGTGTTGAGTACTTATTCTGAGGTTTTTCTATGCTATATTGATATTTGTTTCTTAACATATGGTATCAGAGATCAAGGTCTTGGGGTTTCGCTGCTACATCTCAGACACCGTGGAATTTTCGCTATAACTTTCTTTCTACAATGATTCAGAAGGAACAATTTGGAGGATATTTAGTAGATGGGTCAAGGTACGTTGGGTTAACATTTCAGCTCCTGAGGCCTTATAATTTCAAAGATACAGCCTTTGTAAGATAGGGTTATGGAATCATCCTAAATTGAGTCATTGCAGAATTTTATCTATAAAAACTTTTCTGTAACGTTTCAGACCCTGAAATCCAGAGGATATTCTCAAAAATTAGTAAGATATCTGTGGTAGAAATTTAAGCTTCTGTATCATCTTAAATTTGTAGATACACCTTGTGGAAGATAGGGTATCTGACTAGTCCTATTGACTAGTTTCAAGCAAGTGATCTGGGTAAAAAAATCATAAATTATTCCTAGAGTATCCAAATTGAGTGAAACTAGTTGCATTGGATAGCAGAGATCCCGTAGTAGTTCTGGTACGAGTTTCAAAATTTTATTTCAGTAATTTTGTGGGGGGCATGCTATATAAGTGAGATCTCTTGGAAAGGCCAAACATCAACAAGTTGTGGGAAATTTACCATAAATTACACTTGGCACATCCAATTTTTATCAGACCTGTGGCATTGAAGAGAAGAAATATCAGAGACCTACAAAAAATAAAATTTCATACTTACAAGGGCCGAAATTTTGGAGATACAATAAAAGGAATATTGTCTAGAAAAACCACATCAAAATCAAGGTTTAAAGTGATACTTGGCCAACATGCCACCAAAAAAGGGAACTTATACACCAAATAAGCCTCCAGACAATCCTACTTGGACTCTTGATGAAGGTGAAGAAATG
>JZKD02S1655271.1:106370-119157 GCA_000966675.3 Picea glauca
TTCAAAATCCCCCCTGGTGGCTAACCAAAACCTATGGATACAAGCCTACTAGGGCACCCCGTTAATCCCCCCAACCATGGTCAAGTGGGTTAGTGTAAGATCCAAGCAGTTGTCAAAAAGGTAAGGAACTTGATGCATACATCTGAAAGTTATAATGATCAAACATGACACATACCATGATACCTGGACCAATTACCTCATGGAGAAAGAGTCATCTTTGGTGCAAGTCCAAGTCGAAGGTGATGGATGCTGCTGCTACTAACAGGACAAGTCTGATGAAGAAGAAGAAAGATGGGCCCTCTAGGGCCATGCTCAGCTCAATCCTTCTCTTGGTACTCCATGTCTAGGACCTGTGGGCCTCGAGACATGATCTCCTAGCTATCCCTAGAAATCGGGGATAACATCTGGCTCCAACTCGGGGACATGTGCTCACCGTAGAGCGCATGAGAACCTCAGAATCTCTGGCATAAACCTGCAAACCTGCTCATACTCGAAAAGGGCATCAATAACAAAGGTGGTGTGGTATTGCCACCCTGCAAATATAATATATGTATATAGAGTAATCATAAATGCGAATAGAAAGTGAAATACTTACCTGTACTTACCTGTTGGCTGCATGTTGGTGTAGTCAAACAACAAGTGAAGCCAACCCAACAACGTTCCTTGATAACTGCCTTTGTGCTTCACCATAAACCAAAACAGTGATAAATCAAGCACAAAAATGTCATGAGTTAGAATATATATCATATCATCGGGAATCTCAAAGTCTAACTCATGGAGGCGAGTGGGAGGGAGAAAATCCTGCCAAGTCCATCTCTGAGGAAAGTATTCAATCCACTTCAAGAAATGGTTATGAAAAATGCAAGGTTCAGAAAACTGACCAAAAGGGCACTCGCTACCTAAGACATCCTCATGCTCTGAAGTCAAGGAAGGGATCGACAAAGATCTAGCAGATGACTGGTAAAATATCAAGGGAAAATTGAAAGACTGGGATAACTGACTCAAACTTGCAGTACCCAACAAACCCTTGGAGTCTAGGGTTTTCCTAGGAGGAAAATCAACATAAAAAAGGTACTTCCCAACTACATCTTTAATGGAAAAGAATAGTAAAGTAATAACAGGTGGCTGGAGTGAAAAGTCATGAGAATCCTTCTTTAGGCAAACAATGTTTTTACTCCTATTAAAATCCGAGCATAGTGGCGGTTGATAGTCATCTTCATAGGGTAAATATAAGTGCTCGGAGGAGTACTCATCAAAGGCCTCAAGGTAAGACCGGAAATCATCAGGCAAATGTTGTACTCGGTCAACCTTGGGTGTTTGTGGAGAGTCAGTAAAAATCTCATCTCCCTGTTGCCACTATTCAAGAGCTTGTTGTGATAATTGTGAAGGCAACGCTTGGAGATGACTTTTTATGTCATAGATGGGATCCGTATCATAACTAAATGCATCCCATCTACGTCTCCCAACATGTATGAACTCATCAAAATCAGTTATGTCAGTGTCAGTATCATAACATGGAGGAGTCAAAACATCCAATACTTTTGTACTCTCTATTTCATAAGGTAAAGAACCACTAAAAAATTGGAAAGGGGAATAATTTACCTCGCTTAATCCTTCCTGTGCAAGAGCTTCAAGTATTTGGTTAGCTTCATCAAGTGGAATATCTGCCTCTACATCTTCAGTCTTGAGACATAGGGGATATAGCTTGTCCAAGGGTTCCATTCCTTCTTCATTCTCTGAGTCATAGAACAAGGTATCATCAAAAGAATGAAAATGACTTACCTCATTCTCTTCACCTTGTGTAGGAGGGACAAGATCTTGGAGAGCTTCATCAGACTGAGGAGCGATTATTGGTGCTTCATCCTCATAATTCGCATCTCTAGTTATATCTTCGTTGCATTCTATTGGATTAGGGGAGAGGTCTTGCTCCTCTTCAAGGGGTTGATAATGGTCTTCATAAACCTCATCTCTTATATCAGAGGATTCTTGGTATTGATCATGATAAGCTCTCCTAAGATCTTCTACAATCTCAGTGGTGAATCTTTTGTGGTGTAAGGTTACCATGAGGTTTTGAAGGACATCTTCATACATTTGGCAATCTGGCTTAGTAAGGTCTATAAACCTACTGATGAGGTGTATGAAAGATGATATACCCATGTCCTTGCAACAACTCTTAAAACGATTTTGTAAGTAGGATGGCAGAGTGAGTAAGAACAACTTTATAAGAGCATCCTCTCCTCCCAACTTTATCTCTCTCAAATACTCCAAAAAATTTACTATGTGAGGAGCTGGGATGCCCAAAAACGTTGGAGAGTTGTTTAGCCATTTTGTATCAAAGTAACTTGGGTATCCTTGAAAACTTCTGAAATCAATACTCGGATACATTTGTTCCCAGTGTGCCATGATCCCATAACTTGAAAATATCACAGAAAGTAATGTGGCACCCTAAGAAATATTAGTGGAGTCGCCAGATATTTTTCCTAAAACTACCAAAGAAAAGGGGAATAAAAGCCTAGTGGAGTCGCCAGGTAAGCTTGTAAGAGAAAGGTTTTTGAGGCAAGGCTTACCAAAAGATTTGTCGTTCAGGAAGATTGACTCAGTGTTCCCCGACAACGGCGCCAAAATGTTATCGCACGGTTTGTAGCTAGGAGCAAAGGCCATAAAGTAGAAGGCCAAACTGGCGTAACAGGGACCTACCCCACCCATTGTCACCACAATGGGGAGGTCCTTTCTGTTTAGGGAGTCTAGACCCAAGGGAGACATCCCTGGCAATCTGGGGTTTGAAAGGAAAAGGCTCAGAGGGTTAAGGCTAGTTTCCCCTTTCACAGATTACCGCCCAAAGGGATAGTCAAACAAAGTATAACCACGGAGAAGACACCTGCTTGCAAGACAAGACAACAATGAAACTAGTACATGTAGTAATGGGTAATATTTCATAAATCAATGACCATCCAAATTCAATATATATGAGCACATACAGCAGTAAATATTGATGAAGTCAATGTTTGCAATAATAACAATGGCAATATGATGTTGCTTATCAATAAATACTGGAACAATATAGCATCCAATGAATGTAATCACTCCTTAAATCAAAATTAATGCATTAAATGTCATTTAGTTGCTCATATACAATAGATATAATATGAAGCCAACGTTTTGTAAATTAGCCTATGAAGGATTATTAATTCATAAATATCTATCAAGATGACCGAGCCAACAGTATGTCCAATCAATAAATTGTTCAAGAAATGCTTGACGTCATCACTCAATTGCTTATATTAAACTTTTGCTGCATCAAGATGAGTTATTTAACTATGACGTCAACCTTTATTAGGTTAGCAATGCTAGTTAGGGTTTCAAATTTAAGGTTTTAAAGAGTTGTTTTGCACACTAGAGGCTCAACGTTGAAGATCTAATCAGTGCCTTAGGGTATACGGAGTCAAAAGAAAGGGCACAAGGTCTCGGGAGGATAAAAATTAGAGACTAGAAGGTAGGGTTCTATGGTGTTGCAAAGGTAGGGCCCTATAAAAAAAACCCTAGGGGAAAGAGGCTCACTTCGGTGTTGCTTAAGCAAGGCCTCATGCTCTTTCCTCCTTCTCTAAATAATCTTAGCAAAACGGCTAGTTCAAAGTACAAATTTAAGGGAGAAAGTGTTGCAATGGCAAGGCCTTCAAACCCTAGAAGGTGAAACCCTAGGTGTAGGAAATATAGGCCTAGGACATCTCCTCTTTTCAACTTGTAACTTCAACCCTAGCTCAGAAAAAGAAAGACAAGTGTAGCAATGGCTAGGCTAAATCTTCTTTCTTCAATGGCTGAAAACTATTTCTCAACAAGGGGACATGTAACAATAACCTACTTGTGTGCTTGTTACCTAGGGTTTTAGATCAGCAATATAATAAGAAAATGTAAGAAATTAAACCTACAACCATTCATTTAAGAAGTTTTGCATGAAAAATTTACTTACATGTCATGAAGAAAGCACAATCAAACCTTAGTTGTAAACCTTCCTTGAGAGAAATGCCATAAATGCCAAGAAAAATCCTCCAAGAACAAGTGCGCCTCACTTAAACACAAAAATTACCCTAGTAGGGCGCAAGAAATCAGATCTCACAAGAGAGTGAGTTGTGTTATATTAAAATCAGGGAAAACATCCTCAATTTATATCATCCAATGACCTCTAATTAAAATTTAGGTCATTAAAACAGCCGACAAGGCTGACAACTAAAAATCATACTGTTTCACATTAAAATGCTTAAAGAAAGCCCTAAATGAGCAGTAAGCAGAACATCTATCCCCTCTAAGGGAGACGTTGGCCCTTTTTAGGGCAAATCTCAGCACTAGAAGACAAGCGTTGGCCCTCTTTGGGCCTCCAAACTCTACCACATGTGCCAAATTACCCTGTAAAGCTGCCACACACTGGAGGTGATGTCAAGGATCTCTGGAGGACGTCTTGGCTCGACAGAGGGACTCGTTCCACCTGCAATGGGTCAACCCCCTAGGGCTGGGCTCAGCCAAGGCATCCTGGATGAAAATGTCTTTCTTCATCTCTCGTGCAAAGGCTGGATCAATCATTGCCCTGTCTCTGCCCCTAATGAGGTCCCAACAACCATCTGATGGGCTCTTCATCCCCATGGAGGTCCGAACTAATCATCTCCCCATGTGTATCGGTCCACTTGGTACCTATCTGTCGGGCATGGTCCTGCACATCAAAAACTCCGCCCTCCATGGGCTCATTAGTCCTAGGGATCATAGCAATGTCAATCATATTTCATCATTAATTTTATCAAATGCATGCACAAAACCCCTAGAATATCATCCAATAGCTCAAAGACATTACAATGAGCTAGTATACAGAGATGAAGAAAAAAGCAAAGATGCCCTATTGGGCCAACATCCATAAGAAAAGGAAAGTTTCCCAAAGGATATCGTCCAAGCCATGTAATATGAGGTGGTGTGGTCAAAGGATGTCCAGACATAGTGGAAGACAGGGGTGATATTATCCATGGGTGCCTTTGTAGGAGGCGAGTTGTACCTGGCATGGATGCAATTCTTTCCAAACCGTTTATTGCCTTTATTCTTTCTTTTATTATCAAGGTCTAACTAGAGGACACTGCCTTAGCGTGGTGACCAGAGCTGACAGTGTTACCCACAAGTACTTTCACAGGGATGATAAGGCTGGCTCGTGATGAGACCCCCTTTCCTTTGGCCATGTAACCAAAGGTCACTGCCCTGGCGTGGTAACCATATAATGGAAATGCCATACTGCTAGGTACCTATGAACATAATGGGCTGGCTCATGATGAGACCCCCCATCCTCTTGGCTAGGTCTTGTTTTGTATATTTTCTTAGGGTCCCTCTTGTTTCTTATTGAGAGGATTTTTATTGCCTTCTCAGGGATCCCTGGGCGAGGCATCTCTAGGTTTTACTTTATGGCTTTTATCTCTTACCAGCTTCTTTTACCCCCTGGGCCTTTAGCCCCTTCTTCCCACAGGATAAGGTGTAACCCCATAAATCGGTCATCCTAATGTCTGGACTAGGGGAAAGGGATGGATGAATGGGAGATAAGATGTAAAAGTGATATAATGATGGGAGCGAACGATGGCTTTTCAAAATCCCCCTTGGTGGCTAACCAAAACCTATGGATACAAACCTGCTAGGGCACCCCATTAATCCCCCCAACCATGGTCAAGTGGGTTAGTGTAAGATCCAAGCAGTTGTCAGAAATGTAAGGAATCTGATGCATATATCTAAAAGTTATAATGATCAAACATGACACATCCATGATACTTGGACCAATTAGCTCATGGAGCAAGAGTCTTCTCTGGTGCAAGTCCAAGCGGAAGGTGATGGATGTTGCTGCTGTTGACAGGACAAGTTTGATGAAGAAGAAGAAAGATGGGCCCTCCAGGACCATGCTCAGCTCAATCCTGCTCTCGGTACTCCATGTCTAGGACCTGTGGGCCTCGAGACATGATCTCCTAGTTATCCCTAGAAATCGGGGATAACAGGAAGAAATCTTCATATTTTGCTCCATTTGAGTAGAAACAGGATTACAGTATTGCATTCCAAATCTACACAATAACTCTCCAATATATTTATTTTGAGAAATAAAAATGAAATTATGATTTTGAGTGACCTCAATTCCTAAGTAATAACGAAGCAAGCCAAATCAATCATATCAAAAACATTTTTCAGCTCTTTCTTAATGGATGTTATATAATCATCATTATTTCCCATGATCAACAAATCATCAACATATACAACTAGATATACAACTAATTTACCAACTTTATTCACAAATAGAGTTGTATCATCTATATTGAAATGTTTGTAGTTCAATTTCAGAAGGTGCTCAGTTAATTTTTCATACCAAGCACGAGGCGCTTTTTTCAAACCATATAAATATTTTACCAATTTACATACCTTCTGCTCCTGGCCTTTGATGGTAAAACCTTCAGGTTGAGTCATGTAAACATCTTCTTTCAATTCTCCATTCAAGGAGGTCTTGACATCCATATGATGAATTTTCCAACCTTTATGTGCTACTAAAGAGAACATAGTTCAAATAGTGCCCCATTTTTCTATAGGAGAAAATTTTTATGTGTAGTCAACACCTTGTTTCTGAGCATATCCTGTTGCTACAAGTTTTGATTTGTGTTTATCAAGAGAGCCATCAGCTTTATACTTGTTCTTATATACCCACTTGCAGCCAATAGGTTTGATTATGAATGGAGGGTCCACCAACCTCCAAGTTCCATTTTTTATGAGAGCAGCATACTCTCTCTGCATTGCACTTCTCCATGATTCATTGGTTGCTTCTTCTTGAAAGGAATCAAGTTCATCAACAACAAATAATTTTAATTCACAATCATATGAACTATGGGAATTGTTACTTGAGCTTGAAGTAACATCGCCTGCATTTTCTTCACTCTATCTAGCAGATATTCTTGTCTTTGTTTTGCCAAATTCATCTGCATGTGCAACATGTGTGATGAATTCATCATACTTTCTTGGAAATGTCATGATCCGTGTTGATCTACGTACTGGTGGTTGCAATGATTGCTCAATTTCAAGAGTCTTTGAAATAGATTGAAGAACAGATTCTTCTAGAGTTGATTTTGATTCTTCAGAATCTCTATTGTCATTCAAAGTATCCTCATTCTCTAATGGAGAATCGGAAGAAGAGGAAGTTGTGGAAGGAAATTGAAATTCCAAAGATTGATCTAGAACAGGAATCCCCCCTTCAAGATTTGGAAGATCATTATCCCATTCATGATATAATTTTTTAGAGTGAAATATATCAAGACGAGCAAGTTGTTTATCAAAAATGATTGGATCTTTGTCAAATTCAAGAAATATAACATCTCTAGAAAGAATAAACTTTTTGTTTTCTTCATCATACAATCTATAAGATTTTGAAGTATTAGAATATCCTAGAAAAATACACTTTCTACTTATTGCTTCCAATTTATTTCGTTGTTGTTCAGGTTTCAAAGCATAACAAGTAGAGCCAAAAATTCTTAAATGCTTGATAGCGGGAAGATGGCCATGCCACATTTCATAAGGAGATTGGTTGTGAAGTGTATTTGAAGGACTTCTATTTTTTATGTAGACAGCGCAAAGAACCACCTCTTCCCAAAACATTAATTTAACATTCTTAAAAAACATCATTGATCTTACCATATTCAACAAAGTCTTATTCATAAATTCTTCCACACCATTTTGTTGTGGATTATAAGGAACAATGGTTTCATGTTTAATACCATTGTTCTGTAAATATTTTTCAAAATCCTTAGATGTGTATTCACCACCATTATCAGATCTAAGGGTTCCAATATTGAGTTGAATTTATCTTTTAATCCACAAGTGAAGATTTTTTAATGTATCAAAAGCTTAATATTTTTGTTTTAACAAATAAACCCAGCACATCCTCGTATAGTCATCAATAAAAGTCATTAAATATTAGATTTCTCTTTAACTAGGGAAGATAAATAACATCATTGAGGATATAATCAGCAAATCCTGGTAATTTAAGTCTTATTGATCCAATTCCTGAAGGTTTTAACAGAGACTTGTCTGCAAAGTAAACTACTCCATTAATTTAATCACTAAATGTCTCAAAGAATTATTTTCTAAACGTCATATGGCATGTGGCTCTAGTATCTAACAACCAAGTGTCATTCCAAGAAGAAAATGAAGTACTAAAAAATTCTTCAATGCCAAGATTACAATGTGATACAACATAATGTGCAGATTTAGGTGGATTACCTTTGTCTAGTGGTTTCTTATATGTGTCTTTAGTTTGTTCTCTCTTGTCACGAATATTTTCCCAAAGAGTTCTACAATTATTGGAAGTATGACCCACTTTTCCACATCTATGGCACTGTAGAATTTGCTTGTGTTGGTGTTGTTGTTGAGAATGTTGTCTATCACCTTGATAATTTTTACCCCCCTTGCCTCTAAATTGTTTTCTTCCACGATCTTTATTGCTATTTTCATATCTGGCAAATTCATCATTGATCTGATGCCCTTGTTGTGCAAGAGACAGTGTATCAGCATTTGGAAGTTTCCCCTTCCTCCAAAAGGTTTTTTCTCTCTTTGCAATTTTCTCGACAAGTTTATCAAAGGTCATGATTTTCATCTTTTCACTAGCTTGAAGAGATTCAAGATAATGTGAATAGTAGGGAAAAGAGATTTAATAAAAGTACGTAACTATAAATCAACCTTTACACCAGTGGCTTCAATATCATGATAGAGAGTTATGATTTCAGAGGCTAGTTTCATTGGATCATTATCCTTCATCTCTAAATTAAATAACTTCATTAACAGTTGAATAATCTCAAGTTCTGAATGAGAATCATAAAGATCTTTGAGTTCCTTTAAAGAAGAACAAGCAGTTTTACAGGAAATTATATGCATGCTTACCTCTTGACTAACAGAGGCATCAAACCTCTTGACTAAGGCAACAATTAGAGCATATGCATTTTTGTCTCTTCTCTTCCAGATTGCAAGTTCCTTCTCGTCTATGGATTCCGTTGGCTCACTATCATCTGTGTTATTATCATCATTGTCATCTTTGACGTCATTTTTAGTTTCATAAATATCATCCCACATCATTAAAAATAAGAGTATTTTTTACTTTCAAGAAAGCACAATTCCAACTATTGAAACTAATGAATGCATTTTAATTTACTATTTAACAATCAACCTTTCATGTACTAACTAAACATGAAATATTTTTTTCTTGTACGTCAAATTTTGGTTACTCTCCTTTAAAAGGCAGATCCTTGAATACCCCTTGGAATAAACTATTTTTAAAATTTTAATCTCTCCTTAAAAAAACATATAAAACCCCCTCAATAAAACCCACTTATTACTCCAAAATTTCGTAAAGGAAAAGATTTAAAAAATTCACCATTCTATAATATTTAAGATTTTACCTAGTAAGCTCACGTAGTGGAGGAGTAATCCGCAGCCCTATTCCGCATTCTGTAGTATATTTGCGATAGGAATCTATGCCCGAACTTGCCTCACAAATCCATTGATAATCTGCTCGATCAATGGAAACAATTGATCCATTCAGACTCTATCTCTTGAACAACAGACAAAACTAAACAACGCTCTATGGCTCTCTCCCATCATGCTCATGGAGTTTTATATGATCAACCCCTCAACCTAGCTTTGATACCAATGAGAAAAAACTCCATGATTATGGGATATTATTCTATCCAGTTAAACCACCAAAAACTAAAAACTGACCTAATTAACCTCCAGTTAACTAGGATTACATTAGTCTCGAAGGATTAAGCTAACAATGGAAACCATTTCTCAGGCAGCCCGCACATGGCAGTAGGCACCTGGAATTAGAAAGTGCTTTTAGTGTTTCAGGCATGATTGTGATATTTTGCGCATTCCCGAATACAATGCATTTGCACTAAATTATGGTTTTACACTAAATTTTGATTGATCCCATTAGACCTAAATGAGTGATGAAACTTTCACCATTTATCTATGTAATGCCTATAACACCCACATAATGTATATATTTTACTTTTATGAAATAAAATATACTGTAATCATGTGAACAAGAATTCACTTAGTTGTGTCATTTTCTAATAATAATTGATCTGATTTATTTTTTATAATTATTTTTCTTTTATGAATGCTTATTTAACTACATTAAATTTATTATCACTATATTTTTAGTTCCATATAACATATTATATGGGTGAATAAAAAAGAATGAAGAATGATTTGAACAAAATTCTCTTAATTTATTTCATAATCACTAAGACTATATGTTAATATTTATCATTTAATTCATCATTAAATTTATTATTATAATATTTTTAGTTTTATAATTTTTTGGAAAAAGAAATATATGAAAAATTAAGAAGAAAAGGTGGTGTTCTTATGAGGTTGAGTTATTTTTGTGTGTTTAGTGTGGGAAATGATTTTGGGGCTCCACATAATGGTAACGATTTGTAAAAGAATCCTCTCATTAAATTATCTTCGGTACAGTTTCAGATGACTGAAATATTTTGCAAAACCACCCTGCGAGATGGCCCTATCCAGAGAATCATTGTCAATTTACTTATTGTTAAACTCTTATTTTTTATTTCCAGCAAATCGACACAGCATGCTTGCAAAGAGGCCCCTTCTACCAAGATATTACAAATTTTAATTATGTAATAAAAACTGCCATGAGATTTATACATAATCCACGTTGATTTCTATCATAATTGGACAAGAAAGGGGACCATTTTGACACGTAGGTAGATACTGATGTGGAATGAGAGTGTTGAAATGGATACTTGACACTGAGGGGAGGGGGTGAATCAGTGTCACAAAACTTTGGACAATTTTCCACTTTTCATAAATTAACTGAACAACATATATTTATTTCATTTTTCTCAACCAAAATATATAAAAGAATAAATTATTTATTTATTTATTTAACTCGAATGAATACATAAGATCAGTCTTTGAATGTCATCTTCAAAAAATTATGAGAGACCCAACTCTTTGTTACAAGATCCAACTTGTAGTTCTCATATCCAACTGAGAAATGAGGAATCCAACCCTCATAACAAGTCCCAGCTTGTTGATCTCAGATTCAACTGAGATGTGAGGAATTCAATCCTCATACAAGACCCAGCTTGTAAACAAGCACCAAGCTGATAGAATGAACCTTCATTCAATCCATTATATATAAATATATATACTTCAACAAATTCAACTACACATCTTCTCACCATTCCTTCTTGTTTATACAGTGTTCCAATTGGTGTGAATTTGAATCATTGTCTCTTTTGATATTTGAACCATTGTACCTTTTCATTTAAATGATAATATTAATCTTTAATTAATATCATTTTTCATTTTATCCTTTATTCATAATGTTCATGAATTAACTCTCTTTTAATCATGACTGTGTGTCGGTTCTTTTGTCTTCATGAGTTGATCACAGACATGAATCGACTCATCATATTGTACCCATGCTTCTGTTGTGTTCTTAGTTCACCAACAGTTCATATTTGATCTTTTATCGATTCTTTGTATTTGTCTAGTGCTAACTCTCTATCAAATTAAATTTGTATGAGGCGCTTCCTTCAAACCATTTACATTTGACCATATACGCAAAACCACGGGCTCATTGATTTAAGCGCTACCTCTTATTTTTCCCTTTGTTTCTTTATTCCATACAACCGCAACTGGTGACCAGGCGCTAGGCCAAGCGAGTGCTTGATCACTTATCAGAATCAACGGTCACATTTTAATCTCCCGATGAGATGGACGACTATCGGTACTTCGGGACTTCATCCTTCATGACTTCCAATCTCTTTACAAATCTCCCGAATAAAAGACAAGTGTCCATAATATTCAACAGTTGAGAACGCTCTCCGAAGTAGATCGACGGTTAGCGTCACTTCATAGTTTATGCTTATTATATCCTTCCACTGTGCTTGATCAATGGTCGATAATGCTCTCGAATTAGATCAATGGTTAGCATTAACTTCGGCCTTCGGCACTTCAGGTGATTTTTCCTTCACAATCTTCCGAAGTTTGTTTCGTCGAAGTAGATTGGACAGTTGGAGTTTATTTGCACAATGAACGGTTCTCGTTCATTTCAGAACTTCGGGGCTTCGAGCATTTGTTGGTGGTGAGACTCCCGAAGTAAAAACTCTTGGAATGATGTAACTTGATGACGCCACTTATTAACATGGCACTGACTTAGTAGTTTCCACATGTCACTTAGATTTGTGGCTTATGTATGCCTAAAGTACCTATGAGACCTTGACACTTGTCATCATCTGATTATGCCACGTGCCCTTGCTAACGTATATATCTTCATGTGGCACATGTTCTTCTCTTTGATCTAATGGTCAGGATACTTCCCGAAGTGTTCCTTTGATCAGACGACTCATGTCCACTTCAAGACTTCGGGTAATTCGATTTCTCCACTTCCCAATTCTCCCGAAGTGAGATTCCCCGAAGTGTAAACCTCGAGTAACTTGACTTCATCCAATGGTCATTATTTAACCCGAAAAGTGTAAGTTTTAAACCTGTGAATTAAATAAATGCATATAGATTCTTAAGAAAAATATAAATTAATCAATGGCTCATACACATAGTACATAGAGATTTACACTAGAAACACTTCACTAGGAGAAAACCAGCCTTCCTTGGTGTCTCACCTTTCAACTCTTTATTGTATTAATTTCACCATTCACCATACAATATATACAATGTTTTTAGGTATTCCTTAGCTACCAAAACCCTA
>JZKD02S1655282.1:16086-27686 GCA_000966675.3 Picea glauca
GGAGGTTTCCCCCTCGAAGAGGCTTATTATCTGAAATTATCTCTTTTTCAAGGCGTTGAGTACTTTTTCTGAGGTTTTTCTATGCTATATTGATATTTGGTTCTTAACATTGTTGTAGTCTTTTTAGTTCAAGATTAAGTGTTACAACTGTGCTAAAAATAGTATGGTTACTGATGCAGTGCCCCTAACTCAGCAGGGTCTGCTGACCTCTCGGTCTCTGCATCTTCTCAATCTTCGATCTCTTTGATTCCCTGCTGAAATCTTCAAGAAATATCCACAGGTCATTTTCACGAAACTCTGTCATGCGAACAAGCACCAGGCGCAAGCTTCTCTCACGTAACCATGGGCTGTGACCACGAGCCTAACCAAAAAGGCACGTTGCGACTTCACGTTTCACGATTTCAATAGTTTTGTTGTGAATCAACCTGACTCCTCCAATTCTCGAAACCCTGACATGAGCCTAGTGCCTACTATCCCTCTATTCTCCTTCAGCGATATGACCCTTCACTGTGACTGTGGGTCAATATTTCGAGCACGTCGTGATTTCACGTTTCACGACTTCATGTCTTGTCTCCCTGTAATACCAACGATCTAGATTTCTCCTCGATCCGATGGCTCAAATCAAAACTCATGATTTCGTGTTTCGCGAGTTCCCAGAACTCTTACCTCTGGTTTCCCGAGTTGCGAAATCTCGACAAAACCAGATCTACGGTCCAACTTCCTCCTTCGATCAACGGTTGTGATCGAATCGTTATTTTTCTTTTCGCAATTTCTTATAACTCTACCTTTGACTTCTCTGAGTCACGAGTCAACGAAATGTTGATCCCCCGTCGTGTGTCCTCCTGGACGATGGATGGTCTCGATGATTTCAGAGCGATCGACGACTGTGATCTTTTCACGATTTTGCGTTTCACAATTTTGGAGTTTGGATACCTCCCCTCTCTTCATATCAATGGATCACAGTCGCCTCTGATCTAACGGCTCATATTGATATCATGATTTCGCATTTAGCAAGTTCTCACGACTCTGTCCTTTAACTTCTCCCGTATGCAATTCAACGAAACACTAATCCCTTTCCACATTTCTCGTCTCAATGGACGGCTCGGATCCTTTCACGATCTCAAACTTCATGAGTCTGCTTCTCCTATGCACCTTCGAAGGATTAAATCCCATGCACTTACCGATGGATACAACGACTATTGGTCCACGCGCTCAGATCCTACGATCTAGATCTAATCTCCCCTTACCCGTTCTCCTAAGTGTTTGGGAACGAGATTTGACGGCCAGATCTCTCCCCCGACAGTTGATCCGATGACAGTTGTTAGTCCCCCTCTTGATTTTATGAATTCTTTTGACTTAGAATATTTCTAAGTATTCAAAGGCTTCGGCCTTTGTTCATCCCACAAGTCTGTTTCTTAGATCTCGTCTGTGCTTCTGGAAGGAATTATCCCTTCTGATATTTCTCTCCTTCTACTCCTTTGATTCTTACAAATACCTTTCGACACTTATCCAAGTTTTGGATTTGTGTAACCCTTGCAGCAGATTCTCACGCAAGACTTGGTTCTTGCGGGTGACTGTGCACGCCTTGCAGCAGTTGCTTTGCACTCCTTGCAAAGGGAAAGTTTCATGCTATCTCTTATGAGATTTGGAATCGAGATAGATTCCATCAACACACTCCTTGCATTCGGTGTGCACACCTTGCACTTACTCAATAGAAGAGAAACAATTTAACTTATGCTAAAATTCACAACTTCATTCATTCATAACGAGATTCGTTCGTTTATGAAAACACAATAACAGAGAATTGCAAAACAATCACAGCATCATGCATTTGGATCAATTTTCCTTTGTTATATTCATTCAGAAATAAAAATGGATACATCTATATTGAAACAGCAACTAAAAACTTAGAAATTTCCTACTAATTCACAGCAGCCTCATTTGGGTGTACAAAAACTCTATTTAACTCTGAGAGTCCTTAGGGTTCCCCTCGACTACTCGTCTACTTGAAAACGAAAAACCTAACTGCTACCTAAGTTTAGTTACATTCAAGACTCAGAGTGAAACTCTCTGATCGCTCATGATCATTCTGTCTCCAAGCATTTGATCTTCCTCTATTCTTCATCAGCTCCAAAAAGATTTGCAGTAACTCCCAACGTTTCAGATTCCAAAATGATTCTTGAGCACTGATATTTCCTGCCACATGTGCTCGTTGATGATGTTGACGATGCCCCTACATCATACTCCCCCTGGGAAAAATCTCATGGACTCCTGTCCATGAGATCTTGCACCGACTTTCCATGCTTCTGGATATCAACTTCATTTTCCCAACTAGCATCTTCTATTGGGTGTCCCTTCCATTTGACTAGATATTCAAGATAGGTTTTCCTCCTGGTCTTTTTGCCAATTCTCTGATCAACGATCTTCTCCATCTATGGTTTTTTTTCTATAGGCATTTGTTTCTCCCACCGAATCTTATCTTGGCATTCTGATTCCTCAGTGTCATATTTCCTATAAGGATACAGGTTTGAAACATTCAATATGGGTGATATGCCCACATCATCTGGCAGCTCAATCTCATAGGTGTTTTCATCAAACTTCCTCAAGATCTTACATGGTCCTATATTCTTCATCTTTAACTTGTTATATGTTCCCCTAGGGAACCTTTCTTTCTTGAGATGTGCTAGAACCTAATCTCCTACTTCAAATTGAAGTTCCATATGATGTTGATCAACTTTACGCTTGTACTCTTGGCTAGAGTTCTACAATTGTCCTCTGATCTGGCTATGGAGATTTTGCATTTCTACAACAAAATATTTTGTTCCAGTGCTTCTGATCTCTCTCTGTCCCAAGTCTCTCAACTCAGATAATCCCTTGGTTTTCATTCCATACAATATCTGGAATGGGATCTTTCCAGTGCTCCTGTTTGGTGAGTCATTGTAAGCAAATTTTGCTTGTGGCAGAATCTAATCCCACTGATTATGATGCTCAGTGACTAGACTCCTCAAAAAGTTTCCCAAACTTATGTTTACCACCTCAATCTATCTGTTTGTCTGAGGGTGATAAGCTAAGCTAAAGGACAAGTCTGTCCCCAACTTCTTCCACAGTGTTCTCCAAAAATGACCAACAAATTTTGTGTCTCTGTCTGAGACAATGCTCCTGGGTAGGTCGTGAAGTCTCACAACTTCCTTTAAAAATAGATTTGGAACATGTGTTGCATCACTGGTCTTATGGCATGGGATAAAGTGTGCCATCTTTGAAAATCTATCCACCACCACAAATATGGAATCCAATCCTCTTTGCGTCCTTGGCATTCCCAACACAAAATCCATGCTTATTGCATCCCAAGGCTTCTTTGGTATTGGCGATGGTTGATACAATCTAGTGTTTTGTCTTTTACCTTTTGCATGTTGGAAGATTCTACATCTGTTCACAGATTTTATCACTTCTATTATCATACTTGGCCAATAGTATAAACTACTCAACTTTGCAAATGTTTTATCATGGCCAAAGTGTCCAACCAATCCTCCACTATGCTTTGCTTTCAAAAGGTTATCCCTCATTGAGCATTTTGGTATGCACAACTAATTTCCTTTGAACAATAATCCCTCTTGAATCATGTACTCTATCCACTGGCTCCTATTTCTCA
The DNA here is from genome assembly GCA_000966675.3 of Picea glauca. Taxonomy (NCBI): domain Eukaryota; kingdom Viridiplantae; phylum Streptophyta; class Pinopsida; order Pinales; family Pinaceae; genus Picea; species Picea glauca. The sequence goes on from JZKD02S1655282.1 coordinate 19,736, forward strand.
ACATAAGATTTGCACATGCCTCATATGCTTCCTTGAAATATGCATCATCACAATACATATCCTTAAGGTGTTCAAACCCCAAGGTCTTCACCTGAAACTCCTGCAGAATCAAACATCTCCTGCTCAATGCATCAACAACTTTGTTAGCATTCCCAACAATAGGTTTTATGACAAAAGTAAAATTCTGCATAAACTCAACCCATTTCGCATGTCTCTGATTCAATTTTTCTTGTCTGGTTATGAATTGTAAAGCTTGGTTATCGCTATACAAGACAAATTCTTGTGGGACAAGGTATGTCTCCACTTCTTCAAGGCTTGAATTATGGCATAAAACTCCTTATCATATGTGGAGTATTTCCTCTTGGTCTCATTCAGTTTCTCACTGAAATATGCAACAGGCCTATTGTCCTGGCTCAAAACCGCTGAAATTGCAACTCCACTTGCATCACATCTCACTTAAAATGTCTTTTCGAAATTTGGTAAGACCATAATTGGTCGTTCTGTTATTTTCTCCTTCAGTATATTGAATCTCCTCTCAGCCTCCTTTGTCCATTTAAAAGATTGGTGCATCTTCTTTACTGTGTCCATCATTGGTGCACAAATTCCGCTAAAATCTCTGATGAATTTCCTATAGAAATTTTATAATCCATGGAAGCTTCTTACCATAAACATGCTTCTTGGTGATGGCCATTCTTTGATTTCTCTCACCTTTTCTGGATCCATCTTCAGCTTGTTTGAAGAGATCACAAAACCTGAGTAAATGAGTTATGTCTTCATAAAAGAGGACTTCTTCAGATTTATCAACAACTTCTCTTGCTGTAGACTCCTCATCACTAGTGTCAGATGCCTCAAATGCTCCTCTTTAGTCTTGCTAAAGATCAATATATCATCTATATAAACAACCACGAACTTGCCAATGAAATATTTCAGTATTTCATTCATCAACCTCATAAAAGTACTCGGGGCATTTGTTAAGCCAAATGGCATAACAATCCACTCATACAAACCTTCGTTTTTATTAAAGGTTGTCTTCCACTCATCACCTTCTCTCATTCTTATTTGGTGATATCCTCTTTTCAGATCTATTTTGGAAAAGAAATTTGCTTCACTTAAACAATCCATTAAATCATCCATTCTTGGCAAAGGAAATCTATACATGATGGTGATCTTGTTAATGGATCTTGATTCTGTACACATTCTCCATCATCCATCTTTCTTTGGGCTCAACATAGTTGGTACTACGCATGGGCTCAAGATTTCTCTGACCAAACCCTTGTCTAACAATTCCTGGACTTGGTTCTTTACCTCCTCATTCTCTCGAGGTGTCAGCTTGTATGCTTCTTTGTTTGGTAGGCTTGCTCTTGGTATTAGATCAATATGATGGTTGATACCTCTGATGGGTGGCAACGAGTTAGGCATCTCATTCACCACTATGTCGGCAAAATTATCTAATAATTCCTGAACTTCTTCAGGCAAGTCATCCATTGAAGTATTTGTGAGGATAACTCTGGGTTTCCTTACCACAACAAACTGCATCTCCTGTCCTTTCTTGACTTCTTTCAGGAATTCCTTCCCACTCATGAGAAGTATGCTTGTGTTGGCTTCCTCTTTCACTTTCTTCTCTTCTATTGGCAGCAACATCTATGTCCTACCATTCTTCTCCAAGGTGTATGTATTTTTTCTCCCATCATGAATGACATTTTTGTCAAACTGCCATGGTCTTCCCAAAAAAATATGGCATACATCCATGGGATTTACATCACATAGAATTTCATCTCTATATCCTCCTATCTTAAATTCAACCAAGCATTGTCTAGTAACCATTACCTAGTGTCCTTTCTACAACCATGAGACTTTGTATAGATTCGGATGTGCGATCGTTCCTAGCTCTAGTTTCTCCACCATCTTTATGGATACTAGGTTGTCAATTCTCCCACTGTCCATTATCACCTTGCATACTCTGTCTTTGGTCTTGCAAGCTATTATGAATAGGCTATTTCTCCGAACTCGCTTCTTGGATTCTGCCTCTAGTTTTAAGAGAATTTTTCTCAACATCATGGATGTTCCATCCTCTACTCCTTCTGCTTCAACATTCCTTCTCTGTGCCTCTGAAATGTGAGCTTCACCTCCTTATTGTTTCCTCTTCCTCTCGGGACATTCCCAAGACATGTGTCATGTATTTCCACATGCATAGCACCTTACTTCTCCTCCTCTGCTTCTTCCTCTTCCTTTAGAAGAACTTCTTCCACCACCTTGTCTTCCTCGGTAACTTCCTCCTCTTTCCGAGTGATTGTGTGGTTTCTCAGTCTCATCTTTGGATTTATGTGTGGTGTCATGGCTGAATCCCTTGCCTTTGTTTGGGGCATAGCTTCTACCTCAACCTCGCTGGCTTTGTTTTCTAGTCAACTTCTCCTCTGCCTTCAACGCCAATTGATAAGCATCCTCCACTATCCTAACTGAATTCATCCTAGATTTTGTACCTCGGGCCATTTATATACCTAGAAACCTTTTCTTCATCCTTCTCTCTTTGTCCAATTCAGATTTTCAGCTTGTAGAACTCCTCTATGTACTCTTTAACTGTCATACCTTTCTGTCTCAGAGTCTGTAACTTCCTGAACAAATTTATCTGATAATATTTGGGCATGAATTTAGCCTTCAGCTTGTCTACCATTCAGCCCCAACTCTTTATCTTTTGTTTTTCCTTGCTTATCCTCTCAGCTTATAGTTCATCCCACCACGGTGTTGCATGTCCCTTGAGTTTGGTGACAGCATGTCTCACCCTTCTCTCCTCATTGACGTCTTCATAGTCGAAGTATTTGTCCATGGATCATATCCAATCCAACAGTTCTTCAACATTCAGATTACCTTTGTACATTGGGACTTCTACTTTCACTCTAGTTCCCAACTTCACAACAACTTTCAACAAGCGTTCTTTGGCTACATCTCCTCTCACAACTTCTTCAAATTCTACTTCTTCACTCTCTGCATCACTTATGTCTCCAGCATCAGGTGCCCTTCTCTGTGCTACTTCCATCGCCTCTAATATTGCACGAAGTTCTCGCATCTCGCTTTCTATAGCTCAATTGGCTAGAGGTTCTTCCACTTGTCTCCTTGGTGGCATTGTGCTGACTGTCTCTCACACACAGAGTACAACTCGAGTTATTTTTTCTCCTCTCCTTTGCCTTCTATCTACAATCAAAATTCTCGCTCTGATACCACTTGATGCAGTGCCCCTACCTCAGCAGGGTCTGCTGACCTCCTGGTCTTTGTATCTTCTCAATCTTCGAACTGGAACAGCTCTTCAATTCCCTACTGGAATCTTCAAGAAATATCCACAAGTTCTTTTCATGAAACTCCGTCGTGTGAACAAGCACCAGGTGCAAGCTTCTCTCTCGTAACCAGGGGCTGTGACCATGAGCCTGACCAAAAAGGTGCGTCACTACTTCGCGTTTCACAATTTCGAGACTTCTGCTGTGAGTCACCCTGACTCCTCAAATTCCCAAAACCCTGACAGGAGCCTAGTGCATGCTAGCACTCTATTCTCCTTCACTAATATGACCCTTCACTGTGACCGTGGGCCAATCTTTCAAGTGTGTCACGATTTTGCGTTTCGCAACTTCGTGTCTCATTTCCCTGGACAACCAACGGTCCAGATTTCTCCTCGATCTGACGACTTAGATCAAAACTTGCGATTTCGTGTTTCACGAGTTCGATAACTCTTACCTCTGGTTTCCTGAGTTTCAAAATCTTGACAAAACCATATATATGGTCCAACTTCCTCCTTCAATCAACGACTGTGATCGAATCGCTATTTCACATTTCGCGAGTTCTTATAACTCTACCTTTGACTTCTATGAGTCACGAGTCAGCGAAATGATGATCCCTCGCCGAGTGTCCTCTTGGACGATGGACGGTCTCGATGATTTTGGAATGATCGACAGCTGTGATCTTTTCACGATTTTGTGTTTAGCGAGTTTGGAGTTTGGCTACCTCCTCTCTCATCAGATCAATGACTCGCAGTCGCCTCTAATCTAACGACTCATATTGATATCACAATTTCACGTTTCGTGAGTTCTCACGACTCTGTCCTTTGATTTCTCCCATCTGCAAGTCAGCGAAACGTTAATCCCTTGCCACGTGTCCCATATCGATAGACGACTGAGATCCTTTCGCGATCTCAGACTTCACAAGTCTTCTTCTCTTGTGCACCTTCGAAGGATTAAAGCTCGTGCACTTACCTCTGGATCAAACGGTTGTTGGTCCATGTGCTCAGATCCTACGATCCAGATCTAATCTCCCCTTACTCTTTCTCCTGAGTATTTGGGAGTGAGATTTGATGGCCAAATCTCTCCCCCGGAAGTTGATCTGACAACAGTTGTTACTCCCCCTCTTGATTTTACGAATTCTTCTAACTTAGAATATTTATATGTATTCAAAGGATTTGACCTTTGTTCCTCCCATGAGTTTGTTTCTTAGATCTCATCTGCACTTCTGGAAGGCGTTATTTCTTCTGATCTTTCTCACCTTCTACTCATTTGATTCTTACAGAGACCTTTCAACACTTAACCAAGTTATGGATCTGTGCACCCCTTGTAGCAGATTCTCACGCAAGACTTGTTTCTTGCAGGTGACTGTGCATGCCTTGCAGCAGTCGCTTTTCTCTCCTTGCAAAGGGAAAGTTTCATGCTATCTCTTCTGATCTTTGGAATCGAAACATATTCTGTCAACGCACTACTTGCATTCGGCGTGCACACCTTTCACTTACTCAACATAAGAGAAACAATTGAACTTATGCTAACATTCAAAACTTCATTCATTCATAACGAGATTCGTTCGTTTATGAAAACACAATAACAGAGAATTGCAAAACAATCACAACATCACGCATTTGGATCAATTTTCCTCAGTTATATTCATTCAGAAATAAAAATGGCTACAAATATATTCAAACAATAACTAAAAATTCATAAATTTCCTACTAATTTGCAGCAGCCTCATTTGGGCATACAAAACCTCTATTTAACTACGAGGGTCCTTAGGTTTCCCCCCGACTATTGGTCTACTCGAAAACAAAAAACCTAACTGCTACCTAAGTTCAGTTACATTCAAGACTTGAAGTGAAACTCTCTGATCGCTCATGATCATTCTGTCTCCAAGCGTTTGATCTTCCTCTGTTCTTCATCAGCTCCAAAAATATTTGCAATAACTCTCGGTGTTTCAGATTCCAAAATGATTCCTGAGCATTGAGATTTCCTGCCACGTGTGCTCATTGATGACGCTAATGATGCTGACGATGCTCTTGCATCAGTTACCTTTTTCGAATTTCAAGGGTGGGGGGTATATTGATGTTGTTAATTAAGAAGTCCTGAGACTTCTTACCTTTTAGTTGATAGAGGTGAAGACATTGATGATGATTCTCAAATTTCAAGTTTCAAAGTTTACTCTTCATGAGGAGGAGGATTTGATGATGGATGTTAGATGAGGATTTGATGATGATTATGATTTCTTTGTGGTGATGGATTGAGGATTGAATTCTTTTGACATATATTGGTTAGTTTGACCTATAGAGGATATTGGTTAAGACAGTTCAACACTTGGAAATTTTGAGGATATTAGCATGGATGATATTTTGAAGATACTATTTTTAGCATAGGTTTTTTTTAGAATTTTTAATATTTTTTAGGATACTGGTATGGATGGATAATTTTACATTTTTACATTTGAGGATTCAGTCATTTATTGGGGATTTGTGACTTACATGGTTATTTGACATTTTTAGTCTATAATTTGATTTTAGGATTTGAGGAAGTACTCGAAATCCACTTGGTTTACTTCTTAATGAATTTTGGTAGTATTATGATTCACTCCTTATTGAATTGTTCATAGGTTTTTACAAGATATATGATTGAGATGTTGATTGACCATTTTTCTTTTATTTGGATCAATGATAGTTGTTTTATGTCATTTTTTAAACACATGTGCTCACTTGATAGTTTTCATACTCCATAGGATGGTCTTTGGACCTAGCAAGGGATAAATTATTCTTTTGCATTTTCACTTGGCACTTTGGATTGCCAAGGATTTTTAGGATTTGGGATGTGTTGGAACTTCAACCAATTAAATTTTCATTAAGGTTTTATCTCATCGATTTTTGGTTCACGGAAACTTACAAGTTATTTGTTTTCTCTGTTGCACAATAAGATTTACAAACTTGATAATTGGCATCCACTTTTGGAGGCTTTTTCAAGTAAATATTCATCAAGACTCATGAAGTTTCATACCATGAGTATTAGGTTAAAGACTTGGATATGTTACTAGCATTTGCACTAGTCCTTGTCTTCTAGTTGGTACACTTGTACAAACTTATGATTAGAGGGGGGATTGTTAACCTTTTGACTTCTAATCCTAAATCCTAGACCACCTTTCTGTATATCTTGGGATACAATCTTCATCGTAAGTATTATGTACTTAGTTATGTATTATGGTTGAAGATTATATGGTGGTTATGTATATAATGCACTCCATTATGTAAATATGATTGATTTGACTTTAAATTTTTTTCTACCACTTCTTGTTCTTTATCTTTTTCTAATTATAATTTAAATTTTTTATAAGTTTAATAAATTTTAATTAAAACACCAATCCAAATACTTAAAATACAAATACTATAACACTACTCAAAAATCCCATTTCCCTCCATGAATTAATTTTCCCTCCTTCCATCAAGGGAAGTTCCAACTAGATTTCTTAATTTGTCATTCAAAGAAAGTAATGATAAATGACAATGTCAAATATAAAAATTCTAAAAGTGAGAAAAACAATTTCCTAATTTAGTGTATGTTTGAAAGGTCTAGAATGTACTAATGGTATTACAAAATGGTTGGTCCATTACGATTTTCATATTGCCCAACAAATCCCAGACTTCGAACAAGTTGACGAACAAGTTGAAATAGAAGAATCAATGAAAATATTTTGGAAGTTGAAACACAAGAATCAATTAAAATATTTTGGAAGTTGGACAAGTTAAAACAAAAAAATCCATTAAAGCATTTTGGAAGTTGAAACACAAGAATAAATTAAAATATTTTGGAAGTTGAAACACAAGAATCAATTAAAATATTTTGGAAGATGGACAAGTTAAAACAAAAAAATCCATTAAAGCATTTTGGAAGTTAAAACTATGGAAGGAAAATAAGTGAAAACTTGAAGACAAGTCACCCTTCTCTCAAAAATGGATGGGAAGAGTTTGAAAACATTGAATCCTCAACGCTCAAATATGCCAAAGTTATCAATTGCATTGTCACTACCCTAATCTATTAACTATATGCATCTCCATTAACATTGCAATTGGTTATTACATTCAAAATTGTAATTGTGAAATTTTTATCATTCTTAAGTGGAATAATGAAATTTTTATATCATTGGTAAGTAGAAAAATGATGATGATGATGATGATTAACGTCCACTAAGATCTAATTGGTCTATCGGATCTTAAGAGGGTAAGTGATTACTTGTGATTTTTTAGAATTTTGTTTCTGTGCTCAAAAAGTATTAAGAGAAGCTTTCCAAGATCACCATACTTTTGTTGAGTTAAGAGATTAGGAAGCTTGGTAGTGTGATCAATATTTTGAAAATGAGATCTAACATGGGTATAGGCTGGACAATCTAAGAGAAAATGATTTTCATCTTCAACCTTCTTAGTGTCACAAAAGTGACACACTCTTTCATCCCACGGTGTTTTAGGAATTGACCAACACCCAGTTTCACTATGGAGCTCATGAGAATTTGTTCTTATCTTAGCAATGCCTATTTTTTTCTTTACACTTGGCAAAACAGATAGATAGTTTTGATCTTCTAGATTAGGGTTGATTACATATTTATAATACCTTAATTTTCTTTTTTCCTCTAACTCTTTATCACACCACATTTTTTCCTTAAATTTTGATTTGAC
>JZKD02S1655282.1:33330-46398 GCA_000966675.3 Picea glauca
AAGGTCCTGGTGAGAGCGGTCGTACCGTCGAGGGCAAGACTTGCGTCAAGTGGTATCAGAGCCATAAGATCTTGTCTGTATATTTCAGGTGAGAGGAGTGAAGGAGGAAAGGAAAGCACTCTGATACTCACGACTTGCGTCAAGTGTTATCAGAGCCGGAATTTCACTTGTATATTGCAGGTGGAAGAAGACAGAGTTACTGAGGACTCTATGAGGACTTGCTAGCAGGTAGGCAACAATCGAGGAGATAGTCGGCAGGACTGTAAAGATGAAGCTGGGTGAAATCATGATGAGTGACAGGAGCATATCTACCATGAAGGCAGATAGAAGTACCAAAATGGCTACTGAAGGCCGTGGGAAGAAAAGCAAGGCAGAAAAGCTTGCAGAAATGGATAGAGAACTCGCAGATATACGAGCAGAGATAGAGAATCTGGAACTGCGGATGCGGCGAGATGAAGAGTTGGTTCAGGTACGTGAACCCGAGACTGGAAAATGTCTTGATGATAATGATGATTGGGACGAATTGGAATCAGCTGATGGTTTCAAATACTGTCGGTTGGGCAGAAAAGAAGAAATTCCAGTTTGCCAAGAGGGAAACGAATTGGGATCAGTTGAGGATCTCAAAGAATGTCATGAGGACAGCCAAGGAATTTCGCATTACCAGCTGGGAAATGATCAGAGATCACTGCGGGATCTCGAAGACTGCCAGGAGGGCAGTAAAAGGTTTCCAATTTTCCAAGAGAGTGAGGAAACGAAAATGGGATCGACTGAAGATCTCGTGGATCGTCATGAGTATGGTCAAGGAATTTTACATTGCCAACTGGGCGATGATCAGAGATCGCTGCTACATCTCGAAGACTGCCAGGAGGGCAGCGGAAGCACGTTAAACTGCCAGGTGGGCAGAGGGGAGAAAGTGAGACTGTTTGAAAGTCTCATGGACTCAATGGAGAGTTCAACTCAGTAGGAGTTGCTGATGAAGATGGGATCAATAGATCTCATAATCTGCCAGGGAAGCAGTGGAAGCATCCCATATTGCCAGGTGGGTAGGGATGAGCAGATAAGACCATCTGTGGGTCTTAGTAACTCAGAAGTGAGTTGGAATCAGCTAGGAGAGCTGACAGAGCAAGTGGGATCAAGGATGAATGTGGATCAGCAGATGCAGCTGACAGAGGAGGAAGGTCAGAACGATATTCTGATGGTTGGGGGAATACAAGTATTTCTACCATATTCCCAGGAGGGGGCAAAAAATTCAATTGTAGATATAGCAGCAGCAGCAGAACAGTCACAGTAGGAGATGACTGTCAGAAAAGAAAGGGAATTGGAGCAGGCACTTGAGACCGCCCAAGCAGGTGAAAGGAAGAATGAGTGTTCTGGGGAACAACTCAATGATTTCAGCCAACAAGCTGAAAGAGCTGTAGCACTGAGGTTAACGACAGAAAAAGAAACAGAAGAAGGAAACGAGCATTCTGAGGAATGGCTCATTACTTTCAGCCGGGGAGTTGAAAGGAAAGAAGTTGTAGCATGGGAGATGACAGCAGAAGATAAGGAAGAGAGCGAGCATTCTGAGGAATGGCTCGACATATTCAGCATTGTAGTTGAAGAGACTGCAACAGGGGAGTTTGCAGCAGAAGGTGAAGAGAATGAGCATTTCGAGGAATGTCCCAATGATTTCATCCAGGAAGCTGAGAGAGCTGCAGCACTGAAGCTGACAGTCGAAGAAGCCGAAAAGGAAGAGGAGCATTCTGAGGAATGGTTCAGCATTTTCATCCATGAAGTTGAAAACAATGCAACAGAGGAGGTTGCAGAAATAGAGAATGAAGACACAGACAACATGTGTCTTATTGAGCTGTGGGAGCAGATTGAAGCCCTAGAAGACAGGGTGAAAGTGTAGGGCATGCACATCCAACAGGTGAGGTTGGAAACATATGAGGAAGGCGTGGGGGATCATGATGATCTTCCCAATGGCCCAAAATTTTTACAGTTGTGGAGACTGCAACAGAAAAACCAGCCACTGGAGCAGCTGGATGAAGTGATCAAAAAGATCATGGAGCTGATGTTGAAATCAGCAGACACTTCCAGCAAGGAGAGGTTGAGCAGAAGGAAAGCAACAGCAACAACAGCACCGCAGCGGAAGCAGCAACAGAATGGAGCAAATGGACAGCTCCACACATTTGTTTGGGATCCAGGGGGATTTCCAATAAGCTGACAGAGGTAGCTCATGAGCAGGAGATGATGATTTTTGCAGCTGTGGAGTATGATGCAGAAGCATCTCTCCAATGCATCCAGCCAACCACATCAGCGCGCATGCATTCATGCGCTGAAAAGGAGGCACAACCTCATTCATGTTTGTATTGAATGTAATTAAATGGCTTAGGCTGTTGAGCCAGGAAAGCTATGCCTTTGTGCAGGCTGTAGATAAGATAGGCATTTATTGTAGATTGGCTGAGATCTAGATCCATACGCTAGACTAGACAGTCATTGAGTGTAAATCAATAGGGTAGGTAAATCCTGGAGGGAAGCACTAAGAGCCCCTCAGGTAAAAGAGATATTCAGATCTCATTTTGAAAAGAGGTATGCATGTGGAGCAGAAGAGAGAGCCGAGAGAGAGCTCGAGGAACACCTTGTAAAATATACAGGCATTTGCCATTATTAATACAGAGCAGTTTTCTAGCATTTTCTGTCATTATATGCATGTCTGTGTGTGTGTTCATTTTATGCTGCAATTGTATATTGTGAGTATGCCATTGCAGGGAGTGTGTTTGATTTCAGGTTTGAAAGGTCTTTGGGGTTTCATGCCATGAGGGCGTGACAGAGTATTGAGACTCTGAATACCGGTGCACAGAGGAGGCACTCCTGAACTCGTGAGGAGTCAGACAGAGATGTGCGGAGGCACAGAACTGAGACCAACAATTCAGGAGAAGGAAGACCTGTGAGGTTGCTGAATACCTCAGGAGGCCAGATTGTGTAGTTGAGACACAGTTGCGAAGACCAGAATTCTGCTGAGGATTCTGAGAAGCTCTGCCTGGAGGGCATCGAGCGAAGTCCGTGAGTGCACAGGGAAAGGAGAACTGTTGCGTGTTCTGTGGAAGGGATACTCCGCCAGGAGGGTGTTGAGGAACTGTGCGCAGATAGGCGCAGGAGAAGTGAAGAGAACTCTTTGAGTTATGGGCTCAAGAGGAGAATCTGCTGAAGGAATTATGTCGGGTCAATGAATACCCAGAAAGTCTCAGCGAGGAGGTTGTTTGAGCGATCAGAGAGCCTGGGAGGCATTTTATTCTCCATCTGTGGGAGAAAGAAGAGAAAATCCCCTTAGGGGCCTGAGTGATTATATAAGCTCAGGAGGGACAACGTCGTGGGTGCGCAGAGGTTCTGCAAGGAAAGAAGACATCAAAATCCTTTGAAGGGGCCGAAGATACAAGCTCAGAAGGAAACAACGCTTCTACACGCATTAGCGGAACTCAAGGTTGAGGAGTTCGCACAAGAGAAAGGAAGCAAGGGTTGAGATCTTTAGAAGGTTTAAATTCTTCCAAGTCTAGGTAGAATATACAGGAAAGCTCAGGATAGCTTAGGAGTCGTCAGATCGGCAGAGAAAGAAGATCTCGACCGTTGGTTTTGCACGTCCAGGAGGAGTATGCATAAGGGAGGAGACCGACAGCCGTCGGATCTCATATGGGAACTCCGTAAGCCGTTGGATCGGGAGGAGATGCTCAGAGATTAGCCTCTGAAGCAAGAGCGCAAGAGGACAGATCTGAATCGTCGGATCTAGACCTAGGTCGTTGATAGCCATCGGATCGACGGGAGCTACGCAGGGTTTAAAACCCATTTGAGCCATCGGGATTTGGCATATCGGGTTTCCTGGGAGCAAGAGTTCATACTCGTTGAAATCGCGATTAGCGATCTCCCGATTTAATCGGAGCCGTAGATCATTACAGGGACAGGTGGCACAAGATCTGGAGATATCGGGGTTCGGCATTCGGGGTTTCCCAATGCAAAGGAGTTGCGACTGATGAAATCGTGATCACGCGATTCCCGATATAGCGGAGCAAGAAGGTGACATGGCGAGGAGAAGTCGCACGTGCGTATCGGAGTTTCGGGTTCGGGGAGTTGTGGTGCAAGTGAATTGCGACATCGCATGTTCCGATTTCCCGATAGGGAAATCCCCGACTACTCCGATAAGCTCTGAACCGTTGATCCTGGGGACGCGTGTCATGAATCCCCATATCTCGGGGTTCGGAGAATCGGGGTTCTCGACGACAGAGAACACTCACAGGTCGGATTCGCAATCCGCAAAATCCCGAGGTGACGTGGCAGTGTGGGACCACGAGGTTCAGTGGAGTACAAGTGGCACTATATCAGGGTTCGGGACTTGGGAGGTCTTGTGAAACAGTGCCACGGAAATCGTGAATTCCCGATCGACGATTTCCCGATCGACGATTTCCCAATCGCTACAGGCGTGTGGGGTCCAAGCGTCAGCAACGAGGACAGGTGTCATCGGAGAATCATCGCATCAGGGTTTGGAGGTTGAAGTTTCAATTCGTTGACATCGCGGGTAGCGATTCCCGATAGGGAGAAGTCCCGATAGCAGAGGGGAGTCAACGTTGACCCGTATCGGACTTCGGGGAATTGCAAGGTGAGAAACACACGACCAGGATTCGCGAAATCGTGAAGTCCGATTTCCCGATTTTGAAGGGAGGTCAGAAAGGAGTTGTTGTGGGTGAAGAATTCCCGACAGGGAATTAGAAGAGCATTCAAGCTCTTCGAGCCAAGGATAGAGAAGGTCCTGGTGAGAGCGGTCGTGCCATCGAGGGCAAGACTTGCGTCACCGCTCCTTAATAGAATAGAACCCCTAATTCCCAAAGGGAATATCAGGGTCTGGAAAGTCACCAGGTTGGAAATATCACCAAATGTACCTATAGGATTGATTCTGGAAGTATATTGTCTTGAATTGAGTCATTGAGTCCATATATTGTATTGTCCAAATAGGAATCTAAGATGTCTGGTCCACTTAAATGTCGATGCACGCACCATCCACACAATTGACTGGCGGGATATGCTCCAATTGATGACTGGCTAGAAGTCGGATGGCATTAAGTAGTTGAGTGCCTTAACCTTGTCGATTGGTTGGAGAAGGAACGTAGAGATAAATTAGCATTCTCATGGTTCAATCACAAGTGGCCTTATGTGGGATTTAGTAACACCCATGCTAGTTAATTGTGTCCAACCGTCTCGTACCTTTTAAAGGGTGGGAGGGGGTATTATGAGAGAAATGGGGGCATTATGAGAGAAATTATATTATAATTTCTCTCATAATGCTCCCCCTCTAATTTCTCTCATAATACCCCCCTCCCACCCTTTAAAAGGTACGAGATGGTTGGACACAGTTAACTAGCATGGGCGTTACTAAATCCCGCATGAGGCCACTTGTGATTGAACCATGAGAATGCTAATTTATCTCTATGTTCCTTCTCCAACCAATCGACAAGGTTAAGGCACTCAACTACTTAATGTCATCCGACTTCTCGTTGCTTTTGTTCTCTTTGGTTCTCGCTGCTTTTGTTCTGGTTTGTCATCGCTCCATCCCTCGGTGGGGAGGGGAAGAGAGAGAGGGGAGTTCAACGACATCTGGCTTCTCATTTCAATATGCGAGGGATTTATTCTTTCTGGTTTACCAAAAGCACGACTGACAATGAAAATATCCCCCCCTTTACCGGCTCGTAAAGTTTTTGCACGCTCTCCTACTATATGTTTTCAGGAGTGACTATTGGTATAGTAGTAGTAGTAGTGAGTGTCTCCTACTGTATGTTTTCAGGAGTGACTATTGGTATAGTAGTAGTAGTGAGTGTAGTTCCTGAGAGTAGCTCAGTGGGCGATCTCCTACTATCCTTTTAAGGCGAACTTATTTACATGCAGGTTATATGGATTTAAGTTTCAAAATTTTACTAAATCACATATGTTATAAGAAAATTATGATGCATTGTACATTTTATATATAAATTAATTTAGATATAAATTATACAAACTTTGGGTTTATTAATCAAGTGGATTATAAATAACTCATTGGGAATTGTAAGTGTGAAAAAATTTGAAGTATTGAGAAGTGTAATATAATATACTAAAAACTTTAGGATTTATAATCATTTCATTGACAATTATGAAATCCTAGTGGTATTGAGAATTAAAACTATCAAGTTCAAAGAGTATTTGGAATTTTCATGAAAATATTAATATTTTTTTAATTCTTGTAAGAGTTGAAAAAGATGATATTGTTTAGTTATATTGTTCTCAACAATAATATATGGAAAAAAAATAAGTTGCATTGTTTTCCATGAGATACAATGCAAAATGATTGGTTTAGATGCATTTATTTCAACACCAATATAGTACAAACCATTGAGTGAAGTCATTTAACAAATATAGTGCAAAACCATATTAAAGTACATCTTTTAATGTGGTCAAAAATATTCTCTCTTATGAAAAGCAATTATACCTCTTTGTTTTATGTGATAGTATTTGCAAATTGTAATAAAAAATGTTCTCTCTTATTAAAAAAAATTAAGATATCTATTGAGAAGTGTTTAAGAATTTGGGAAAATAATATAAAAAAATTCAGTTTGCAAGATAAAATTATTCTTATAAAGAAAAAAAAAACCTATATTTTTCCTAAGAGTCCTTTCAATCAGTGCTATGCTTAAGAATCCACCTGGCGAGTTAAGCAAGAATTACTCTACAACATGATCATGCTAGATTGGAATGGAGATAATTAAAGTTAAGTCAAAAATCTAATTTTCAAATGGGCCTATAGCTCAGTAGTAGAGCATTTGACTGCAGATCAAAATGTCACCAGTTCGAACCTGGTTGGGCCCTATTTTATATATTTACGTTACTGCAATTATATATTTGTGTCACTGCAATTATATCGGTACACCAGACATATATGAAAACTGAAGATATTATTCAGTTTTGCAAATAAATTAAGATTGAGTTTAAACTGTTGAGATCTTGAAACATGCTAACCCTGAAACCTGAAGAGAAATAAACAGTCGTGGACGGCAGCTTCAAACTAGCCAGCCACTCCTGCAAGTCCACCTTAACCTGAAAGTGCCTGCACTGATTTCTTTATAATGTTTTTATTACATTTTACAGGGAGTAGTTTAAACATTCTACAAAATAAAAAAATTTTGCAATATTTTTGGGTAACTTTTATTTGAAATACTAGAAATTGTTATATCTTTAGATTTGAGTGATTATTTTTGTATAATGAGAGTGTCTTAAGGGTTTTTCAGCATGTTGAATCCATTTATAAATTCAAAAATGGATTTTAAACAACAAAATTAGTGATTTCTTACAGATTTATGTGATTAAACAATAATAAGTTTAGTCTAGAACAATTTAGACAATATAAGTTTACTCGAGGAGATGTTCAAAAAGTAAGTTTGTTTTACCTTTTACCTTTTGTAATGGTTCAAAATTATTGATAATACTTTTTCTTTTTTTTATTTGAAGATGATAAAATTTGTAAAACTTATCATAATTCATAATTTTTAGGTCAAATTATAGGGACAATAATTATGTGCAAATTTTTTTCCTCTAATAAAATATTATGTGCAAACTTTTTCCTAATATAAAACAGAATAATAATTGAAATCATTTTATACTTTATGTTCATATTGTGTAACTCACCAATATTTTTTAAATACACATAATTCACAAAATAATGAACTGAAATTTATTACTTATAGTTTTCCTAGGATCAGCAAACAGTGAACTAAAATTTACTCATCCTAATTTTTAGGATGGAAAAATAAACCCACCCAAGTTTATTGGGTTTATTTTCCTACAAGTTTTAGACAACAACTAAACCTACAAACCTATTGAACAAAATTTAACAACATTAAAATTAATGTTATCTATTCAATTTTTATCAATACTTTCTTCACCTAACTATAATTGGTAATAGATGATAACGTAGTTTTAGGTGATAAATTTGGTAAATGAGAAGCTTAACATAATTTAATAAGAGGGCAACTTGAATTTAATATAATATTATCAACAAATTTATTATAATGAGATAAAAATCATAATTTAATGTGAAAGTAAACTTTGACTTAATATAGTTGATGGGATTGTGTTTGGCATGATTATATCACAATTTTTTCTCTTTATCAAGTTCATGTAACCATAACTATATAACTATATCCATTTCAGTTAGAAACCCACTCAAGTACACTTTGCTTTGATTATTTGGCATTTTAATGAATTTTGTAGTAGTACATGTGGTAGGAATGGTGTTTTTTTGTGACTAACTTGCAGATGAAGCATCTTCTAAAGTATTTGCACTCTACTATATTACAACAACTGATGGAGTTGCATAATTACTCTAGATACTATGTTTTAGCATTGTTGTAGCTATTTTTAATTAGATACTTTGTTTTATTCAATGTTGTAACAAACTCTAGCAATCCCTTAAATAATCAAGGATTCTTAAGTGTGGGCCTTTTTAATTTCCATTTAATGAGTTGTTAATTAGTTGATCTAAAGAAGCTATGTTTTTTCTTAGATAGAAAATAAATATAGAAAGAGGGCAAGGAGTTAGTGAAGGGAAGACGAGAAGACACAGGACATTAGTGTAGCTTGTGTTTTCTGAATATAAATATGATTTCTTGGTTTTCTGTATGTTAAGTGGACTATTGAAGTAAACCACGAATTATAGAACTTCTTCAACACCTTGCTCCATAGAGAAAGAGAAAGGACTCGCTTTAGAGAAAATTGGTATTGCTTCTCATTTGTATTTTTGTTTATATATATATATATATATATATATATATGAATGAATGATTGTTTAAATGTTTGCATATATATATTCTATGTGATTGTTTAGTGTTTAAGTGTTTGCGAGTGTTAAGTTGCTTTCATAAGTTTTTCTTATAGTTTGTAGTGTGTGTTTCAACTAGTATTGATTTTTTTATTCAACAATTAATTGTTCATCGCTATAGGTTCCATGCTATAGAATTCGCATAAACAAATAATCAGTTGTGTTTGTATTTTATCTATTTGTAGTTATTTGTTTTCTCGTAAACTATAATCAGATTTCTAAATGTTTTGTTAACAAAATAAGTTAAAAGTGTCCAACTATTTAATTCATCCCCTAGTTGCTCATATATTCTATTTGTAGTTATTTGTTTTCTCGTAAACTATAATCAGATTTCTAAATGTTTTGTTAACAAAATAAGTTAAAAGTTTCCAACTATTTAATTCATCCCCGAGTCTCTCATATATTTTTCATAATACCTTGCAAGTTTTACCAACCATGGGTTGATAACTAAATGTATTAGAAAGCTAGATACTTTGTTGGAAGTTAATAGAGTATATAGTAGACCTGTCATTTTTGGTAAGGGAGGTGTCAAAAGACTTTAAGAATTTTTATTTAGTTGGAATAGATAACATATAGTACAAGGATTCACACTATAGGAATGTTGTGATTTGCATGGTTGTGGGTCCCCCCCTATTAGGGGTTTCAAGGGTGGAGCCTCTCAAAAACAAATTGGGGGTTATTTGCCAAATATTTTGGTTGTCTTTTATTGTTGGCGGGGGCAATTTTTCACAGTTGACGGTTTCATGGTGCATGGTATTTTGGCTCATGGTTTTCTAATTCTGGTTAAGGAATTAAGGTTGTAATATAATTCGGGTCAATGGATTAGGGTTTTTTTGGATGCCGCAAGATCCTATATGTTACATTGTAAACAATGAAGTTGATTTGATGAATAGAATTAGAAGTGTAGCTCTAAAACAAGTTGTTGGTTTTCCCAATTGGATTTCCAAGGTAAATATTTGTGTATATGTGTGATTGCAATTGTTTCATTTTCCGTGTTAGGAATCTTTGTGTGCATTGCATTAATGTAAAAGGTTTAAAACTTACATTTGGTATCAACGAAGTTATTGGCTTCAAGAGGATGCCTTTGTGGCTAAGGGTTTGGCTTAGGTCTATGATAAACTTTGTTATAGTGGGAGCTCTATGACATCAATTCTTGTGGTGAAAATAAATGGCAAGAAGTTCAAAAATAGAGATTGAAAAATTTAATGGGAAAAGTGGAGAAATACAAAGCTCAGTTAGTAGAAGAAGGTTATTCCCAGGTAGATGGAATTGACTTTGGTGAAAAATTTTCTTTTGCTACCAAGCTAACTTCTATTAAATTTGTTTTATCTATTGTTGTTTCTTTTGATTTTGAATTATAACAGATGGATGTGAAGACAACACTCCTACATGGGGACGTGGAAGAAGAAATTTATATGAAGCAACCAAAATACTTTATAGAGAACGAAAAAAAAGACTTGGTATGCAGGTTGAAAAATTCTATGAATGGTTTAAAGCAATCACCAAGGATGTTTTATAAAAATTTGGATACTTATATATTGGGACTTGGCTTCACAAGAAGCAAATCCGATCAATGTGTGTATTTCAAATTAGTAGGTGATCATCTTATTTATTTTGTCTTGTATACAAGTGATGTGTTGTTGATAGGAAACAATAAGGAAAATATCTAGGATGTGAAAACTCAGTTGTCCTCCAAATTTTACATGAAATATCTTGGTGCTACAAATTTTATTTTGGGAATGGAAATTAAAAGAAATCGGGAAAACAGGAAACTCTGGTTGAACCATAGAAAATATGTTGAGTCAATATTGTGGATGTTTAATATGCAAGAATGTAAACTTGTCAATGTCCCTATTCCTGTATGTGTAAATTTATCTACAAATCAGTGTCTGAATACATATGAAGAGGAAGAGGACATGTCCCATGTTTTGTATGCTAGTTCATTTGGTAGTTTGATGTATGCAATGGTCAGTACTAGACTAGACATTGCACATGCAGTGGGAGGTTTGAGAAGGCATATGTCAAAACTAGGGAAGGAACATTGAGAAATAATAAAAAGGGTTTTCAAGTATTTGTGTGACACTACTACTTATGGATTATGTTACCAAGGAAGACCAATATTGGACAGAGTGTTGGACATGCATGGCTTTGTTGATGAAAATTGGGCTGGAGATCTGAATCGTAGAAGATCTACTAGTGGGTATGTGTTTAACCTATTTTTAGGAGTAATTAGTTGGATGAGAAAAATACAGTCTATAGCGGCACTCTCAACTACATAGTATAAGAACATGGAAACCACTCATGAAAGCAAGGAAGAAGTATGGTTACATAGATTGTGTTTAGGTTCTAGGTTGCTATAGCAAGTTGTAAGGATAGAATGTGACAATTAGAGTTCAATATTCCTTGAAAAGAACCCAACTTATCATTCTAAGACAAAGCATATTGATGTTCAATATAATTTTTTCAGAGACATCATTGAAGAGAAGAAGGTGTTGTTGGTGAGGGTGGACACTTTGGAGAATGTAAAGAATCAATAGGAATTTTTTTCCCTAGATTATTGATCATGAAAGCATGTGACCAATGTATGCAAAGAAAACAACAAGTGGGAGATTGTTGGGTATGTGTTATATTCTTTGCATGATTGTGGATCCCCCTATTAGGGGTTTTAGGTGAGGATCCCCCCCAAAAATAAAATTTGGGAGTTTATTCTCCAAATTTTTGGGCGGTATTTCACCTTTACAAAGGGTGGTTTTTCATCTTTGATGGTTTAGTGGTGCATGGTATTTCAACCCATGGTTTTATAATTCCAGTTAAGGAATTAAGGTTGTAATCTAATCCAAGTCAATGGATTAGGGATTTTTTTCGATGCTATGGGATTCTATATTGTATTATCAACAATGAAGTTGATTTGGTGAATAGAATTAGAGGTGCATCTCTAAAACACGTTGTTGGTTTTCTCGGTTGAGTTTCCAGGGTAAATCTCTATGTATATGTGTGACCACAATTGTTTTATTTTCTGTGTTAAGAATTTGTGTGTGAATTGCATTAATGTAAAAGGTTTAAAACTTACAAGGAATAGTTAACATCCCTCTTTGTAACATTTCGTACAAAATGTTTTGCATTTTGTTAGAAGCATATAGATGCATGAATAGAATTACAAATCGAAGAGAAAAAGGACATGGAATAGTGAGAGACATCCAAGGTATTAACCAAATTGTAGCTAGACTTTCATGAGGGGGAAGCCCGAGGACAAGAATCCATACTCAGTGAGGTCATAGGAGGAATTATACTCTTTAATCTATACTATAAATTTATTTTGCAATAAAGGAATAATTTAATCCTCCCACTGAAGGACCTGTATATTCAAAATAGTTGATTAGTGGAAAACTTGATTCAGACTCATACTTTCAACATAATCCATTTTATGAACCATGATATTTTGAAGAATCAATTTCTTCTCAAGAGTCAAGATCATTGGAGACACCACCACTGATGGACCCTTTGCTCATTATCATTGTAGAAGAAGAAGGGGTTGGTTCTAAACAGGTGTTGATGCGGCTTGCATGACCTTGATCAAAAGTAGGGGCCACCCCAGTGAGAAGTCCCAATTATACCTCTCACTGTTTGGAATAGGGAACCCATCCAGATTCTATCCCAACAACCAGTTCTTGTTTGGGGTTTATCGGTTGCGACCTAGTCCACCAGTGATGATTTATGAGATAAGGAATGAAATGCAAATAATGTAAGATGCATGCATCCAGATGGAACTAAGATAACCAAAAAGAAAGCATAGAACCAGAAGTGCTCATGTCCATGGCCCAGGAAATAGTTCACACATAGCATAGACAAGAATACGAATAAATAACTACAAACCCATAATAGTCTAGCATTTAAACAATCATTTATAGTCCTATGTCCACATATTCAGAAAAATATTCTCTGAAGAACAAAAATAAGAATGTAGAAAACACACATAAGAATGGTCTGTAATATGAAGTACATTCTTACACAAACCCAATGTTGAACAAAACGCAGTAGAATAGTCCATAACATGTGCAACACAAGAATCATAGTTCCCCCAAAAATAGCTTGGCCAAACAAGCTTCTCCTCATTAAAAGTTTCAACAATAGTACATGAAAGCTCCAAGAGACATAATCCCTCCATTTGAGTACAAGCCCCCTATTTATTTAAATTC
>JZKD02S1655282.1:54340-68669 GCA_000966675.3 Picea glauca
GTTATGAGGGTTTGGAAGAGGGAATGTCACATGTTCCAATTCGATATCTCCACTAGTTTACATATGTTTTGGTGTAGAAACAAAGATTTTGTATGAATGAAACCCAAGATCAAGAGCCAAGGTTATAGGAAATGAGAAACATGAAGTCACTATGGTATGAGAAACACAAATTCTTAGGTTTGCATACAAGTAAGGTTTCCATATTTTTTAGAATTTTCTAATATATATTGAAAATAATTTCTAATAAAGTCTTCCAAACTAAAAACTCAATTATTTTCCTGCTCTTATTTGCTTAGCATAACATATTTCTTTGTTCCCTCTATTATGGAAAGAAGAGTGCCCATAAGGCTTCGATACTTCCTTTTGAGCAACTAAGTTCTCATTGCTCATGAAGTAATTGAGAAGACCATTGTTCCCTCTACCATGGAAATAACAACAAACAAGATTCCAAGGCTTCCTTTTGCACAACCATATTCTCGAGAAGTAATCAAGAAGGCCATTGTTCCCTCTATCATGGAAAGAAGAATGCCCATAAGGCTCTAAGAGTTCCTTTTGAGCTACAAATTTCTCAAGAAGTCCAAAGCATGAAAAAACAAGAAAGTGGATAAAAAATAGTGATAGCAGAACAAAGAAGAAAGTGGAAATTTGAAATAGAAAAAAATGTTAACATGGAAAATTGAAATTAAATTGATTCTAACCTTGTGCAATTGTATAGTTATGTGGCGTAGAGTGATAGTCCAAGAGTCCAATGTTGGCTTCCAGAATCTCAAGAATCAAATTTCAAAGAATACAATGTAGTGAGGGTCTAATAATCTAATGTTGGCTTCCAAACTCTCAAGTCTCGATTCTCAAACAGTACAATGTAGTGACCACCAACTTGACATAATCACACTTGAGAATTTGTAGATTCTCTCAAATTTCACTAGGTCTCTTGTATTCTTTAACAAAAAGTGAATGATGTTTTCATCACTTTGTAAAACTAGATGTCAAGTTACTAGTGATGTCAAGAGAAGGAAAAGGGATCATATCCAAAGACTATGAAAGATGGAGATAGATGTCTATACATTTTTCTCAATGGAGAGCTTGTCGACAGAAACATTGCACATTTTGTAAACACATCTTAGACAATGTGGGAGTTAATGACCTACTTGGCTTTGGAAGGAGTGTGGTTCAAGCAACATGACTCAAATAATCACGTATATATGGATGCAACTCCAACTTGATTTGGATGTTTAATTTTTGACACTTTCATACCAGTGTGGTCATTAAAATAAGATTCGTGAGAAGGATAATATGTCAAATATTATAGAAAACAAGAAGTATATTTGTAGTGTTTATCCATTGTGGAACTTCAAAAAATTGTGTGAATTTTTCAATGTTGAAATACTTGGATATGGACATTGCACATTGCTTTTTTGTCTTTTACTGAAACCTAAACATTGAGGGTGAATAAAACTTTTAAAATGTTTGAAGCCTAAATTGTTCAGAGCAACTATGGTTTCCATAATATTCATAATTGAATTAAAAATCATTTTGCAACCCCACTAGATCTTTTAACCCTTATATCATTTATGTCACAATACAAACATGAAAGAAATCCTTCAAAATAGTCATCACATGGTAGTATTCATGGATGTAGAGAGACTTTCAATAGCTTTTATTCACCAAATAATGCAATATTAAACACTTTGCTTCACACACACAACATTCTATACGGAAAAGCTTTAATTTTGTAAAGAATTTTATTGGAAAATAAAATAAAATCCAATCACAAATCTATAAGAAAGAATCTGGTAGAAATTTTGTTATGAGTAGAGTTCCACCATAATCCAAATTTCTTGCATAATAAAATGTCACAAATCTTTAAAAAAGCCAATAAAATTTCAAACATAAGAAAAATTCCACCAAAATCTAAATTTATTTCACAATAACGTCAAATACCAATGCATTAAAATATTAACAATTAATAAATAATAATGTTTTACTCAAATAATTTTCATATAAATATATGAGAGCGAGGTAAGAAAATTAATGGAAAGAATCACATGAGCACTAGAGTTTTGTGTGCTCAAAGACCTTGACCGCATCCTAAAGTTCTTCCCCTTTTATATCCCATGACTCATGAGCTTTCATATGACACATATTCAAGACTATGAGGCCCTTTTTATTGACACTTTACATAGACTTTACTAATGACCCTAATGATGTATGACACAAATAATTTATGTCTAGAAGATTCCTTGTAACAATTTAGTGAAACGTAGAGAGGGACCATAGTTGGCTTGTAACAATTTAGTGAAACGTAGAGAGGGACCTGTTGATGGGATCTAAATCCTTTGACTCAACAGCAGGAACCAAACCCGCCATTGAGGCCCAATTATACTCTGTAGCATTTAAAATGGAATGGTTCTCCAGATCTTGCGATCCGACCAATTTATCGATGGGATTTGTGTTTTCTTGTGAAGGCTCTTCCTTCAGTTAGGACTGTTTTCTTCTGTATTTTCTCTTGGGTGGGGCTGATATGAGAGATGCAAGCCAATATAAACCAACTTGACAAATTACATGATTAAGTTTTAACTACTGGGGAAGAGGTTAAGATTGGAATAACCTGCTACTCAACATGAGGACAATTACTCTATACCACAGGCCTAGTACTAATACATTAACCGTGTGAGCATCCAATTATTGTCTGAGAAATTAACTATCAGAAAGAAAGAACATATGTAATAAGATAATGGAAAGAAAAATAATTCATCTACCATAACCATGCATTACATAATAACACAACGATCTATCTTCATCATTAAAGCAAAGAACATCAAAACAATGCACCAGATAACTTGACAACCGAATTAATTTCTCTTACTCATTACTGCATCATTCATGAAACATGATAGGAAGTAGTTCTTCTCCAAGTCCAATCACATGCATTTGATGAAAATAGTTTTTCTTTGGTCCAGAAGGACTTCTCAATTCGTAGAAGTCTCAAAATAATTCTTAACAACCAAAAAGAAAGAGTTCTTACAACAACCATTGACCCTTTGCTAATTGGCCGATGTCTTTATTTATAATATAGATTTCTAACCGAAACTAACGGCTAATTGCAGTCTAAACAAAACAAAAATCGCCACGTGGCGTTATCTTCTAACAACTTCTTTAACAGTCATCCCGAGGTACTTCTCAGAAATGATGACTGCTCTCGTATTCAGTCCAGCTGACAGACAATTTTTCACAAGTTTGGGCCCATGGAAATCTATGTTGTTCCATCGGGGCCGCATATATTCCCCTCATGTATACTTCACGTGCCCAATACTTTACTAAGCCTGAGTTCAGTTGTTGTAGCATGGCTTGGGCTTTGATCGTATGTTCTGTGAATTGTCGTACTTGCCCTGGCTTCGCATCGACTATTTTTTCTAACTCTTCGGTCCATAGCACATCTTGTCCAGCATGTCGCTTGACCACATCGCTCAGTTCAATGAATTTATTGGGGGTGTTGAACTCGGGGAACTTTGCATTCTATATCGCTCTATCGATCCTGCTTCGGTGTTTCTTTCGGGTTCATCAGTGAGATAGTTGAGCAAGTTTTTTTCGGTGATTGGAGAATCCTTCCTGCAAGCGGGGTTGAGGTAGTTTAGCGATCGAGCAAATATGACCTAAGATTCCAACAAACATAATCGATTGGTGCGTACTTGTGAAGCTCATTATTCTCGACCATTTAATACTTACGTGATCCCGGTTTCTCCTTTGAATTACCTGCGATGTATTTTATCCACGCCGTCGCTCCTCTTCAGTTTAAATGAGTCATGTCATCACGCCAAAGCATGGAAAATCAAGTACGACGGATACGAGCGTTGGAACCATCATAGTAGTTGCTTGACCTTTGGGACTGGGAAAAGACACCAGAGTTGAGCATGCGAGTGTATGCTCCCAAAAGGTAGGATACTGTAGTAAGGAAGTCATTAAATGCCTCCAGAATCCGTATTACCAAGTGTGTCAACTATCATTCGTCAATAATGGAAGTTGGGGAGTTTAAAGAGATTGGAATTTTCATATTGCACATTCTCTGCAACTCCGATTGATGATGCTTTAAGCGTTTTGGATTACATCCGACGAGCAATTGTGACGCGTTAAGTCTTCAAGGCATATTGTCACGAAGCGTGAGTGTTCTTTTGGCATGCTCTGGTTTGCTGCTTTGTTTGGCTATAAATTCTACGGATTCTGTGGGGAATTCCATGCATAAGTCGAGTTTATGCTTATGTGACGCTAATCTTGTGTTTTTATTTAGGCGAAACTTGGTGTAGTGGTCCTTAATTACATGCAGGCGTCCAAGACACTACATTTTTGCATTATGAGATCCCCTCCTAACAAGGGACGGGGTTTGTGAGGCAGCCAGAATGCCAGGTTTGAGCCCCAACGCACCTGGGTTCATTCTTATTGGCTCCCAGTGTCCTTGAAGCTTCGACATTAGGTACATGCTTTTGTTCAGATAGGGTGTCGACGCCTCTAGAGGAAGTTGGGGTGGAGAGAATTACGCCTGAAGGAGGTATGTTGGAGACCACACCCCCACAGGAGCGAACACCACGGAGAAGAGGGAGGCCTAGGAAAGACACAGGAAAAAGGGAGGAAAACTGCCCCCAAGCTAAGATGAGTATACATCCCACCACTGAGGGGTCTACGACGCTTAGCTATCAGTCAGGATTTGTGGGGACTGCTAGTAAAGGAAGTGGGGAACGAAAGGGGAGGGCAAAAGAACTGGGTTCTCCCGTTAAGAGTTCCATCATCCAGTTAGAGTAGGCCCAACTTGCTATAGCTGAACTCTACCAAGAAAATAGAGAGTTACGAGGCTAGTTGGAGGCAAAGAACTAGGAGGTATCGACGTCAAAGGGTCACGGAGGAAGCACAGTTTGGCTCCAGAGACAGCTTCGAGAAGCTCAAGACACAATTGTGCAGTTGTGTGAGGCGCAGAGGATGGAAGCGAAAGAGGGAAAGGAAAAATTACAGGATGCGAGAAGTAGTCTGAGAGAAGGTGTGTGCGTGGGAGATGCATAATGGGAGAGCCTTTTCTTTGCGTTCCCCGAAGTGACGCTTAAGATTTCTTCTCTTTTGTAGTAAGGATTTTGTACTCTCACTATGACCGGGCTGGTTAGTAGAGATGTCGATGATATCTATTTATATGTAGCCCAAGTTTGGCGGGAATTAATTATATGAAAACTTGAAGCTTATTGAATGTATCCCGTTCCCTTTTGAATGTAAATTAACTATGTTCTTTTATCTGATTTTTTTGTGCATATTATATGATTTTATAAATTTTATTTTTGCAATGTGAGTTTGTTGATATGTTCCCTCTAAAACTTGACATTGACGTGGCTTATCAACCCGCGATTACTTAAATTATTTGAACATACAATTTATCATTCGGATGGTGGGTAAGGATTGTACTTAGGGGGTCTATTTATGTCGAAAGTAATTAAAAGATATTGTGACTACCTATACTTGAGTGGCGTTGGGGGTCGGCAAATTCAAAATGTAAATTTTAATGAGCATTGTATTTTGTAATTCTTCGACGTCGAGATCGTGCCAAGTGTCGGCAATTGACGATACCACTCTTCTCTTTGCGCGACGCTTACCTTTTCGTTTTCCTGCCGAAGCCGAATGGGTCGGTCTTTGGCGATACCTCTTCCAAGGTTCAATCGTAAAAAAGAAAGAATTTCATCTGCTGACGTTGATGAAGATCGGTATTCGACTATTTTAAACTTCTCAAATGATTTTCAACATCTTTAACGTTTACCGATGTCGAACTCCTAAACACATCGTGGAATTATTTTCAACATCTTTAACGTTTACCGATTCCTTAAGTAGTTTATTAAGAACACTTTAAAGATTAAGATGATTCTTTGTTGTATGTTCAGGCAGGCTTTAGAATGAACATAAAAATAATCGCAAGTATCAATTTCATACTGAAGGAAAAACAGACAGTGTAAAGGATCAAGTGGTACCCAAAAAGTAAAAAATGAACATAGACTTTTAGGGTGTGTTGAGTGCTCAACAAATGGAGATTCACTAGGAGAAAGCATACTCTATGTTCCTTCTTCGTTTCCTATGACCTTGACTCATGACCCGATTTTATATATATATATATATATATTACTGGAAATAGTGTTCCAGAGCTTGGCCATTTACTGGGAGGGCATCAGTTTCTCCCCTCAGACTCTGTAATCGATAAGTGCTTGCCTCAATCTTTTTCAGCTACCTGGAAAGGTCCAAGCCATAGACTCTGAAACTTAGAATGTTTCCCCTTAGGTTCATTTGCTCTGTCCCACTTCAGGGCTAAGTCTCCTACTTCAAAATTCTTTTCTTTATCCTTATGCTTATCTAACCATCTTTTCACTATTTGTTGGTGAACTAGGAATTTTGACTTAGCTTTTTCTCTCTCTTCTTCCAGCATGAGCAGAGTGTTAATCCTTTGTTTTATGGCCGATGAGGGTTCTTTGTTGGAATCTTGGGCCAGCTGAAGAGACGGGAGGTAGAGTCCATTTGGGAGGATGGCTTCCTGTGCATAGACTAGAATGTATGGGGAATTTCCTATGGCTTCCTTAGGCGTGACCCTGTCGGCCCATAGAGCATTATAGAGTAGATTATGCCAATTTCTTTGGTTATATGTCATTGTCTTATTTAATATAATTACCATGTTTTTATTAGTCGATTCAGCCACACCATTTCCTCGGGGATAGTAATTTGTAGAGTATTTGATCATGATTCCTTTGTCCATAGCAAACTCTGTCAATAGGGTTGAAGAAAAGTAAGTTGCATTATCGAAGACCAGAATAGAAGGGACATTGAACCTCGTGATCAACTGCTGCTCTATGAATTGGATAACCACCTTCTTGTTCACATGAGTCAGAGGAATGGACTCTGTCCATCTCATGAAATAGTCGGTGGTAGTAAGAATGTACTTGTGCAGCTTCGAGGATCTAGGTGTAATTTATCCTATGATATCCATCCCCCACTACTCGAAAGGCCAACATAGAGTAACAGGTTGGAGTGGGACCGTCACTCTTTTCTCCTTTCCAGTGCTCATTTGACAAGTCTTACAGTTTCTAGCATAAGTATGAGTGTCTTTGAACAAGGTGGGCCAATAATAGTCGACTCTCAGAATTTTATGAGTGGTAGTGTTTCCCGCAAAATGTCCCCGGGTGGGACCATCATGGAGTTCATTCAGAACTTTGTCTGTGTCTCCTCAT
Source organism: Picea glauca (assembly GCA_000966675.3). Lineage (NCBI taxonomy): Eukaryota > Viridiplantae > Streptophyta > Pinopsida > Pinales > Pinaceae > Picea > Picea glauca. The sequence goes on from JZKD02S1655282.1 coordinate 61,582, forward strand.
TCGATACATCTTAATAGTATCCCATCATAATTGATCCGGAAGAGAACCGAATTTATAAGATGAAATTGCACAGATTTTAATCTCATGGCTCTCCTTTCTCTGGGATTGAGGTTTTCAAGACAAGCCCCCTGATGTAGAAGATAAGTTAAATCTTTATACCAAGAATATTGTCCTGGGGAGACGTATGCTACTTCACCACACCATAGTGCCATCTTGTTTTCCCATCTGAGATCTTTATATACTTGATATCGGGCCTCGGATGCAAGCTTACACAACCCCTGTTCTTTTACTAGTTTTGCAGGTTTTATATCTAGATCAAATTCCTAGACTACCACAATCCAGTTTCTCCTTCTTTCCCCCATTTCCTGGTGGGTGAACAAGGATCAGACTGCAGGGTGCGACACAATTACTTTAGTGTGATTCTTGAGGATGTAAGACTTGAAATGTTTTACTGCCTTATAAACCGCGTAGGCCTATTTGTCTACAACAGGATAATTGAGTTGAGCTCCTTGAATATTAGTACTCATAAATGACATCGGGGCTTTGTTTTTGCCATCATCCTTCTGAGTCAAGACTGCAGCTAGTGATTGATCGGAGGCAAAAGTATAAAGGAAAAAGTCTCTATTGAAATCGGGGCTTGCAACACCGGGGTCCAGGAAATGGAAGCCTTGATATTGTTGAAGGCATCCTTCCGCTCATCACCCCACTTGAATTCAACATCTTTGCGAATCATCTTTTGTAAGGGTTTGATGATTACTGCGAAATCGGGTGTGAACTTCCTTACAAAATTGATTTGCCTGAAAAAGGACTGCATAACTTTCTTGTTATGGGGTAAAGGAAGTTGAGCTACGGATTTAATCCTTTCTAGGTCTATGCGAATCCTTGCTTGAGATATAATGTGACCTAACCGATTACCTTCCTCAACACCGAAGATAGTTTTCTTAGGGTTTAAGGATATACCGTATCTCCTACATCTCTTGAAAATCTGAGTTAAGTGTTGGATTTTCTCTTCTTTGTTCTTCGAATACAATGTTACGTCATCTAGATATACAACCACACATTTATTGATTAGTACCTGGAAATCCATGTCCATGGCTCTTTGGAAGGTTTCTCCTGTGTTAATTAACCTAAGAGGCATGCATTTATAAGAGAAGGTTCCCCATTTGGTTCGGAAGTTGGTTTTCAAACGATCTTCCTCTGAAACAAGGACTCGGTTATAACGTGAGAAATCGTCTAGTAGAGAGAAGATCTATGAGCTAGACATGGTCTACAAGAGTTGCTCCATCGGTGGGATCGGGTAATTTTCTTTTTTTGAAGCTCTATTGAGGTTCCTAAAATATATGCAAAGGCGGATCTCCCCTGACTTTTTCCTCATCGAGACAAGGTTTGCTACCCAAGTGGAATGCCTAACCTGAAAAATGATCTTGGCATCTAAAAGTTTCTTTAGTTCCTGATACACAAGAGGCTCCAAGGATGGGTGATACTTTCAGAGCTTATGTTGGAAAGGTTTTAATTCTGGTTTTAAGGGGATGGTGTGTTGAATGATGCGGGTATCATACATTTTCAAATCCCTATAGGACCACGCGAAGACATCCTGGTATTGCCTGAATAATTTAAGGTAAGATTTCATCTCTTCTTTAGACATAGTCTTGCCCAAATTCACATTCTTTAGGCTCTCTGGGTTCCCAATATTTATAGTTTCATGCAGGGGACAAGAGCTACCAGTCTTTGTGTTTTTGGGTCCCTTAAATCTCTCCTTGATATCAAAAATATTTTCTAGATTAGCTATCCCTTTTGGGATCGTGTGACCCTTTGATTTATCCATAGGTCGTCCTGTCCCAGGATCAGTTTCTGTGGACATCTCTTGGAATTATTCATCGTCAATAGCGAGGTCTTTGAAATTGTCTTGGTTAGTTAAGAAGTTTATGATTTGTTCATATCCTTCGAAGACTTTGCAATTGGAAATGTTATTAGGTACCGACGGTTTGTAGAGAAGATCCACAGTGAATCGGGAGGCTTCATAATCTTCTAAAGGCGACAGCCTGGAAGCGACAGTGGCCAAGGAGTCAACAAGAATATTCTTTGTTCCGGGGATCACAGTGATGTTAAAAGCCTCAAAGTGTTCCATTAACCTATGCACCTCCTGCTGATAGTTCTTCAAATGAGGAGAAATGCAATGTATAGTATTTCTTACTTGTCTAACAATCATTTTGGAGTCCTCGAAAAATTTCAATCCTTTGATATCCAAATCTATGGATTTCCTTAATCCTTGTACTAGAGCTTCATATTTGACAGTGTTGTTGGTACATTCGAATTCTAGCCTACAGGATGAGAAATGACGTTTACCAATAGGATTGATGAGGATGCATCCTGCTCCAGACCCTTCTTGAGATTTGAATCCATCAAAATAGAGGGTCCAAATTTGTGAACGGGGATTGCTATTTTCGTTTCCCTTATTAGTTTCTTGTTCCTTGACCTCTCATTTCGCAAGTTCTAGTGCCGAGTTTTGGAAGAAGAAGGTGTCTCCTGTCGATATCAACGATTTGTCTTGAAAGATCAATTCTGATTTTTGAGTAAGAGGAACATCAGATAAGAGGGGAGTGAAGTTTCCAAAGTAGAAGTCACAGGAATAATTTCCCAGTATGGGGAAATCTGTGGATGAGGGTTCGTTGGGGGTTTCTAAATCAGTGAACGTATGTTTCAGATATCTCTCCCTATCGATTCTGATTATATTCTTGTATACCTTCAGTGGTAGCCAAAGGTGCGCCCAATCCGTACTAAAGTAACCGTTTATATTTTCAGACCAATCTTGGCTAAGTAATAGCTCGCATGCCTTTGGGATATCTACTACAATAATGTCGATCACTTGCACAAACGTAGGGTGCTTCGATATCCTGATCATCATGTCTTTGATTTATCCTATGACCTAGACTTGGGTCCTATCCAGTTGTATGACATGTTTATCAGTCTTGAGAGGAACGACATTCAATTTCTTGCAAACAAACAAGGGCATGACGTTAGAGGATGCTCCAGAATCTACTAAACAATTGTGGATGTTTCTATTGAAGATTTCAAACGTTAGGAGGAATGGGGGGACAAAAGGTTTTTCTTTTCTATCTCCCGAACATGCATCCACAGTTGGTTTTCCCACTGGGTCGGTGGACGATAGATTTGTTTCTGGGTTGTTCGCTACCGCCTTTTTTTGTTATGAGCTCAACGCATGTAGCAACAAGTCTTTTTGATGAGGAATCCTACATATGTCCATGACAGATATATTAGCCCTTAACTTCTTCAAATCTTTGACCATGTTGTAATCTAGTTTGGGCGATTCCCAGGTATGAATGCTTATAGGTTTCTTACTGAGAGAGAAAGGTGTTTTAAGGTGATCAGGAGTTGCCTCACTCTTTGAGGCCCGGGCGACGTTGGTATCTTTCGACCCAGGCGGACCCTTATTGCGTGTCTGTATCGCTGAAACTTTCGTAGGTCATTCTCGAGACTCAAATAGTTCATCGAAAGGCATGATCAGGTCAGGATCCCTTATCAGCATGGTTGTATCTTGTAGTGGGTCAACTTCTTCCTGGTCATCAATATTCATGTCCGAACTGCTTGGTTTTTCAATAAGGGAGACTTCCTCTAAAAACTGATTAGACATCAAATTCATGGCATGTACCCATTGAGGGCAGTCTCTTTCAGAGTGGTTTTCCTGATGATAATTACAAAAAGAATCAGACACAACATTCCCTAGATCAATATTTAAGTTGGCTGGGGGGGCCGGGGGTTCAATTGCTTTGAAAGGTAGATTTATTTTAAAGAAATTCTTATAGGGCCTTTGGCCTTGGTTTCCCTCTCCTGCACTTCTCTTCATGTCTATGATTTCATTTGATTTTTAACCATGTGTTGTAAATCTTCTATATCTCAATTACCCTTGTCGGGAATTTGTTCAACCGGTTTTCCCGGTGGTCTAGTCAAAAGGAGTCCCTTCCTAGGAGGGGGATGGGTCTCTTTCTTTACCAGAGAGGCCTAGCCTTCTTTACATTCTTTCATCTGGAATTATATCGTTTTGGCCTCTTCAAAATTCTCCGCCAGGGTTTTCTTAGTGGCTCTTTTTACAAACATAAAAATAGGAGTTGGGAGTGCGTTGGCATAAACCTCGATTTGTAACTCTTGAGTTGGTTTCGCTGAGGGCTGGAAGTTGTTTAAGATGGTCATGAATCTATGATTGAAATATTTGACCCTTTCTTTCGGACTCATGGTGGCTACGAACAAATCTGCCATCAGGGCTCCCATAGTAGTTTCCTCTGCAAATTTATCTAAAAAATATTTCTGGAACTTAGTCCAACTGGTTATCGATCCTACTGGCAAGTTGAAATACCATGTGGAAGATGAATTTTCAAACGTGTAGGGGAAGAGTCTGCATACTACGTCTTCATGCTGAACGTTCATAAGTCTGATCGCGAGTATGAACTTCTTGATATGATCTTCAGGTAATCCTGAAGTTTCGGGACTGTACTTTGGAAGCAGCTTCTCCGGATGCTGGGGAAGATTATGTACTCGCATGGGGACAACCACGACGTCTCTGGCCAACCAGGGATGATTGTTCTAAAGAAGGATTTCTCTTTCTTTCTCATGATTATTATCACCCTCCATATCTTCGGAATCCGAGTTGAACTCTTCTTCTTCTAAAAATTCATTTGGCTCAGAGGCTTCGACGGCTGGCATTTCGGGTATCAGATCGTGAGTTTCTTGGATTTCGGTAATTGCGAAATCTATTAAGTCTTCTACGGAGTGTACAAAAAATTCGTCGAGAGTGCTAACCACTGGTTTTCTTTGTTGTTTTCTTCGAGGGAGGATGGGAGCTAAGGACAACACATCGATCTGTCGGGCGTAGGCTCTGGTGAATCTCCTGAATTGATTCACTTCCTCGTGAGGAAGAGACTAAGGTATTTCAGGGTGAAAAGGTTTGTCCTCAGGCTGGGGTGAGTTATCCATTTTGGGAATACTCAATATGTGGTTTGTCTTGTGACAGACTAGCCATGCATGTGGACTGTTACGAATCTATAGGTTGTTTGAAATGATAGATAAAATATATACTCAACCATTCATTCTCAGGCCCTCCTTCTACCGCCAATTCTATTGATGGGATCTAAATCCCTTGACTCAACAGTAGGAACCAAAACCACCACTGAGGCCCAATTAGACTCTGCAACATTTAAAATGGAATGGTTCTCTAGATCTTGCAATCTGGCCAATTTATCGATGGGCTTTGTGTTTTCTTGTGAAGGCTCTTCTTTCAGTTAGGACTATTTTCTTCTGTACTTTCTCTTGGGTGGGGCTGATATGAGAGATGCAAGCTAGTATAAAACAACTTGACAAACAACATGATTAAGTTTTAACTAATGGGAAGCTTGGGATAACCCACTGCTCAACATGCAGACAATTACTCTATACCATAGGCCTAATACTAATACATTAAATGTGTCAGCATCCAATTACTGTTTGAGAAATTAACTATAAGAAAGAAAGCACATATGTAATAAGATAATGGAAAGAAAAATAATTCATCTACCATAACCATGCATTACATAATAACACAACGATCTATCTTCATCATTAAAGCAAAGAACATCAAAACATTGCACCAGATAACTTGACAACATAATTAATTTCTCTTACTCATTACTGCATCATTCATGAAACATGATAGGAAGTAGTTCTTCCCCAAGTCCAATCACATACATTTGATGAAAATAATTTGTCTTTGGTCCAGAAGGACTTCTCAATTCATAGTAGTCTCAAAATAATTCTTAACAACCAAAAAGAAAGAGTTCTTACAACAACCATCGACCCTTTGCTAATTGGTCGATGTCTTTATTTATAATATAGAGTTCTAACTGAAACTAACAGCTAATTGAAGTTTTAAAAAAGCAAAAATTGCCACGTGGCATTATCTTCTAACAAATTCTTTAACAGCCGTTCCGAGATACTTCTTGGAAAGTATGACTTCTCTCGTATTCAGTCCAGCTGACAGAAATTTTTTCACAAGTTTGGTCCCATGGAAATCTATGTTGTTCCATCGGGGCCGCATATATTCCCCTCATGTCTACTTCATGCGCCCAATACTTTACTAAGATGGAATTCAGTTGTTGTAGCATGGCTTGGGCTTTGATCGTATGTTCTGCGAATTGTCGTACTTGCCCTGGCTTCGCATCGACTATTTTTTCTAACTCTTCGGTCCATAGTGCATCTTGTCCAGCATGTCACTTGACCACATCACTCAGTTCAATGAATTTATCAGGGGTGTCGAACTCGGGGAACTTGGCATTCTATATCGCTCTGTTGATCCTGCTTCGGTGTTTCTTTCAGGTTCATCGGTGAGATAGTCGGGAAATCTTTGTTCGGTGATTGGAGAATCCTTCTTGCAAGCATGGTTGAGGTAGTTTAGCGATCGAGCAAATATGACCTAAGATACCAACAAACATAATCGATCGGTGCGTACTTGTGAAGCTCATTATTCTCGACCATTTAATACTTACGTGATCCCAGTTTCTCCTTTGAATTACCTACGATGTATTTTATCCACGTTGTCACTCCTCTTCAGTTTAAACGAGTCATGTCATCGTGCCAAAGCATGGAAAATCGAGTACGATGGATATGAGCATTGGAACCGTCATAGTAGTTGCTCGGCCTTTGGGATTGGGAAAAGACGCCAGAGTTGAGTGTGTGCGTGTATGCTCCTAGAAGGTCAGATACCATAGTAAGGAAGTCATTAAATGCCTCCAGAAACCGTATTACCAAGTGTGTCAACTATCATTCATCAATAAAGGAAGCTGGGGAGTTTAAAGAGATTGGAATTTTCGTACTACACATTCTCTACAACTTCGATCGACAGTGCTTTAAGTGTTATGGATTACATCTGATGAGCAGCTGTGATGCGTTAAGTGTTCAAGGCATCTTGTCATGAAGTGTGAGTGTTCTTGTTAGGGTCCTAACCCACACATAGGTAGATCAATATATTCAGATGTAATAAAGGTCAATATTAATAAGGCCTTTCAATAAAATAGAATAAGGCGGATGTAAGAAGACCTAAT
>JZKD02S1655282.1:74308-114763 GCA_000966675.3 Picea glauca
ATTTTATGCACATTGTGGAATGTCATAGAAACCTAATTGCATAGGATAGAAGTGGAGACTTATATTACTCTGTACAATGAGGCCATTTATTTAGGAGTAAGAGGTGGTTTGTTAGATGAGAATTTGGTTAGAGAACTGCATAGTAGACGATTAGAAAGTTACTTTGAAAGAAATAAAGCCCAAATTTTACTTGAGGAGGTATGATATTGTCCCAGTTTAAGAATAGATGTATGAGGGTATTTAAAAAGATGTAGAATTTTTTATGTGGCTAAGGAAGTAAGGTAAAACATGGTTTTATATATCCCATTCCCTATTCTGAGAGTGTCATGGGAGGATATATTGATGGATTTCAGCTTAGGCTTGATTAGAATGCATAGAGGACATGACTTAGGGTTTATGGTAGTGGATGGGATTTCTAAGATGGTACATTTTCTTCCTTGTAGAAAGATGAGTGATATGAATTACTATGCATAGATGTTTTCCAATGAGAATATGAGGATACATGGATTGTGGAAGACCATTACTTTAGACAAGAATAACATATTCCATTGTCATTTTCCGAAGATCATTGTGGAAGAAATTTGACACGAACATTACAATTGAATGCACCATCCATATATAATGGAAAAATAAAAGTGGTGAACAAGAGCTTGAATAATGTTTTAATATGTTTGTGAAGTAATAGATTGAAATAGTAGGACCATTGTTTGGCACAAGTTTTTTCAACAAAAAAAATTATCTTTATATTACCAAATATAAATGGTGCACATTACATTATCATGATAGTTCTTGCATTCTTTGCATGCCTTCATTTCTTGACGTAGACATAACAAAACCTTACTTAAAAAAAAGAGTTATTGTCAAAGGCTCTATACTTAGAGCTTACAATACAACATTACACTTAAATAATGTAAGTGGCATATATCCCCAATATCTCATGGAAGGTTAAGATCCAATGAAACTCCAAAATATGACTATGCTGCGACAAAGATGGATATTGTCCTCAAAAGTCTCCAAAGATTAAAATGACCAAAAAATACAGTTAAGATGTTAATAAAGATAGAGGAAGGAAGCGGGGCCTTCATTTCCATCTACCCAGATGTTGTAATTGATCTTTCCTTCTGTCTTTGCCAGTGCCATCTTTGAGAGGGAATCTGCTTCCGTGTTTAGCTCCATGTATACATGGGTGTAATGTATCTCTCTAAAATAGTTCTCAAGCTTATTAATTCTGTCCATCCATCCCATCAAAGAAGCAATATGTAACTTTCCATTATCCTTCAACCACTCTATAATAATCTTTGAATCACCTATTACCTGGATAACTTATATATTCAACTACACAGATAGGATAAGAGTCACCCATGCTCCAAGCAATTATGCCATGGTATTTGTCCCAAAGCCACAGTTGAAAGTCCACTTGATGACTGTGTTTGCACTAGTCTTTATCAAACCCCCACACCACATCTATGATCGCTTAAATCCGCAACTCCATCAAACCAACTCATTGTGGGGGATATGAGGCATGGACTCTGGAGCAAGCGAGGGAGAGCCTTTTTCAAGGTTGGCCCAGAAGGAAGGTATGCTTTGACTTTACATACTACAGAAAGAAAAGAAGGTTTGCTTCCTTCAAAGATAACTTTGTTTCGCTCCAACCAAATGAACCGACAAAGAATGGAGGGCAGCGTGATGAATACAACCTCTTTTTTAACCCAATTTTCAAAACAATCACTTAAAGAACTGCCTTGCCAAACAGTCAAGTAGTTAAGCTCCTTTTTTATCCTCAACCAAACATCCCGACAGAAGCTGCGAGAAACAAATAAGTGATACACGTATTCAACATCTTTGGAACACAAGTGACAACGATTTGGACCTTGCCAACCCTTTTTTTTTCAAAGTATCCCATGTTAGGATTTTGTTCTCACTAGATAATCAAATAAATAATTTTATCTTTTGCGCCAAATCCCACTTCCACAAACCCCCAATAACATTCAACCACTTCTTCTTTGCAAGAGGCATATATAAATTTTTAACATTTAGACAACCAGATAAGTTTGTTTGGAACAATACAATGAATAGTGTTATTTTGTATAATTGTAATAGATAAATTCCAACAATAACTAAGCAAAAATCTCCCAAAGATTTACATAAAATATCGGCATCAAGGTTTATAGTGGAGAAAATCCTAATAGTCATAAACAATAATATGCAAAAGATTCACATAAAATATCGATATCAAGGGTTAAAGAGGACAAAACTTTTTAAAAAACTCAAATCTTAGGATTGCATTACATTCCTATATACACATTGCAATAGTAAAATACCCTATTATAAAGAATTTTGACATAACCACCTCATAAATTATGACCAACAACAAGGATATAACCACCTTATTATTGAGGACCATTCACCATTTAACAACCTCATTAATCAAGAGCATTATAATAGGATTAGATATAATGCTACATATGTCTACATAAATGTTCAAAAACAATATTAATTAACAAAGTGAACCATTGACATTAGCATCACCTTGAAGATGGAATTTGGGAATAAGAATTAAAATGAGTGAAAATATACCCCACTCAACCAAGAAAATTTATAACCTAAAATGTATCTATAAAAGTCATCAACCATAGTTATGAAATCAATCACTAAAAGACTTACTGAAAAATATTTAAAGAATTGAATTCATTATCCAACAATTATCACTAAACTACCACAAGCACCTCTTCAAATACAATTGAAATTTGAAACTAGAAAAAAATGACTTTTTTCTTCCAAAAAAATTGCAAGCTTTCCCAAATGCAAAATATTTTATGTTTACTAATATGGTACCCCAGTATAGATTCCCTATCTCCTTCTTACAAAACCTTCTACAATTTTCCGTACAAAAAAATTATTATAAAAATTACAAAACCTTCTACCATTTTCCGTACAAAAAGTTATTATAAAAAATGTGAGGTAAAATATACTTGAGATGCTTTATGTTACGAGGGAAAAAGGAAAGAAAACCTCACCTCATACCAAAGACATCATTATTGTTGCCAAAAAGGAAATCAAGTGAAGACATCATATATTTACAGTTACATGTAATGTTTTTTTAGAACAACATATATTTTAATATATTGAAAAGATTTTTGCTGGAAAAAAAGTGAAGACATCATTCTTGTTGCCAAAAAAAAATCAAATATAAATATCAAAGATTTACTTATGAATGATACTAGAAATCGTATATCCTCACTCATTTATAGAACAAAATGTCATGGATATTTTAAAACTCACAACCACACACAATAGTAATTACATGGAAGAAACGGAACTCCATAAATATTATAAATAGAAGTCATGCCCACTCCACACTCTGATACTATGTTAGTTCTTGCATAATCAAAGTAATATATAAATTCCTACAATAATGGTAAACAGTTCTTGCATAATCAAAAGTAATATATAAATTCCTACAATATTGTAAAACAAAAAAAGTATTAATAGTGATTTTATAGCTGAGAAACCCAAAAAGAAAAAGTTGCACTCATAATACAATGTATTAATGTGTGCATAATATAATGGTAAATACCCTATTATATAGAGTTTGTGTATAGCCACTTCATGAATGAGTACCATATACGATTAATCACTTCATTAATTAGGAACACTAACCCATTACAATATCATTAATGAGGACCACTAAGTTAGGTTAGGTACAATAATATAGCATTGACATTTGACAACAATATGTAGGGTTATCACTTTTTTAAACACTAATCCATTAACAATATCATTAATGATGACCATTAAGCTAGGCTAAGTACAATAATACAACATTTACCTTTGACAATAATGTGTAAGGTTATCACCTTTTTTAATCATACAGAGGTTTAATTCAAAGGGAGTCATAGATTTGGTTGATTATCTTATTTATGTGAAAATGCATGCATGATGTAGAAGCTTTTGTTGAGCATATGAGCTATTTACATGCATACCTTTAGGAGAATTTGAGAGATAGTTGAGCAAGACATAAGAGATGCACATCCATGAGAAGAATATTTTAAGATGGGTGAAATAGTGATGGTATATTTAAGCAAACACTGTTATTTTAAGGGAAAATATACTAAAATGATTGTAAAGATCATATGATGTTTAATTACAAGAAAAATTAGAAAATAATTCATACCATGTTGAATTTCCAAAAGAGTTGGATATTTCACTTATCTTTAATGCAAATGAGCTTTATGGTTTTGTAGGTTATGATTCAAATAACACCAAAGAAGATGAAAAGATAAGAATGGACCATGTTGGATGGAATAAATGTGAAGAAAAGAATAACCAAATATATATAATATTTTGGAAGAGAATGTATTAAAGATGACGAGGTTACAGTACACACTATATTTAGTGAAGTGTAGAGGTGAAATAAATGTTGAGAATAAATGGATTTCACAATAGGAATTTCAAAGATTATGCTAGGGAAAAGTTGTCTGTAACAAAACAAAGAGTTCACATGTGAAAACACAAATATTTTTTTATAAGGAGAGTTTGATGTAGGACCATCTTGAAAAGTACTTGATTGAAGTTGCACAAAGATTGATAAGGAAGTGACTTTATAGGAAGATAAAAAAATTGGGGTTGCAAACATGAAGACAACACATAGATGGAAATTTTGGTGCAAAGAAGCATCCAAATAGAAAGATAGATTGAGGCACATATGAAAGAAGTTCCAAAGTTGAGCATGGGAAGTCAAATACATGGACATGTGGTAGTGAAGTCAAGCCAAGAATGGGTGAAGGTGAATTATTATAAATGAACAGTTGAGTTCATTGGAATTGCAAGAGTAAAAGACAAAAATGTATATATTTATGTAAGAAGAAAGAACTAAGTTGGTACTAAGAGACAATGATTTGATTGGAATTGAGTCAAATTCATGAAACATAGAATTGATCCTCAAAAAGATATATTCAAAAGAAGGAGGTTGTACCTTGAAGAGAATGCATAACATACTATAAAAGACATTGTGATTGAGAAGGAAGAAAGTAGAGATCTTGAAGAGACATAAGTCAATTAGTGGATATGTTGATTTAAAATGGATCATACACCCAAAACAAAATGGTTTTTCTGTGTTTATGTTAATGCTCAAGTTGCATGTCTAATAGATTTAGAGCCTTCACCAAAACCTAGGCCAAAGCCATATTCTCATGCCTTAGAAAGTTCTATGAATGTGGAGTTATGGCCATGTGGAAGTGAAAGACCAAATGAGGGGAGCTTGTTACTCTACGCTCCACACAAAACATAGGAAACAAACTTCAAAAAATAGACTAAGATAAAAGGAAACTAGCATCGTGGGAAAGGTGGAGTGGAATCCTTAGCTCCACACTCTACACACTAAATAAGCAAAGCCGAGAAAGGGAATAAAAGGCTAAACGTTAGGGCTATGCATTGCAAGCTACATGACATTGCACAAAGGTCTAAGGCATAAGGTTAGGCACATGTCGTAAAGGTTATGTGGAGTTGGGGGAACGTAAGAATGAGGTGAGGTGTTTCCTTTCCCTTGTGCACCATCGCACATAGTAGTAACCAACATTTTACCCATTTATATCATGTATCATTATTCTTTAAGTTAATGAATCAAGGAATATCAAAATATGTTTTTATGATTAAAATATTTTTTTTTATTGAATATAATTTTTCAAATGAATTTGGAAATATTATTTTTTTCTATTGTATATAATTTTTTACATGAATTTGGAAATATTATTTTTTTAATGTAGAGAAGATGGCTTGGTCAACTAATTAAAAATAAATTACTTGAAAATTTTATTAAAATAAGACAATTTCAAGGTAAAAGTATAAGTTAATTGACGCAGCAAGGTCCCGAGCGACCACAGCCTTCACACCCCCTACTCACAGGATCGTTCTAATTCCACTTCCCTAAGCCAAAGCGGCTCTTTCGATTCCTCCATGGAATCTTTCTTCAAAATTTGACCCACAGGTCTTCTCCTTTCCTGTCTCAGCCTCTACACCGGACCGTGAACAAATTCCCCAGAGGAAATGTAATATCGGGCTTCAGGGTTTCGTGTTCCCCATCGTCGAGAGTTTCTATACCCTCAAATCCCCGATCACCAATGAGCTCTTTGCCCGGCCTTAGCCCCTCCTAGCTATGCCCTGGTCCACACGACCATGTTCACAAGACCCTAGCCTTATATATTTTCCTTTCGTCGGGGTTTCGGGCTTTCTAATGCCAAAATGCATATGCCCTTTGGATCCGCGATCCTCCGATTTTAGACGCGCGTTATCCCTCCAAGCTAAGCTCGTGGTCCACATGACCTCCCCTTGTGACCACAGTCTTATCCCTTATCGGGATTTTGGACCTTACGATGTTGAAATGCGCATGTCTTCTGGACTCACAATTCTCCGAGTCCTGATATGCTATAACTTTAGCTAGCCCTCCTGGCTCAGCTCCTGGTCCACGTGACCACTACCCCATGACCGTAGTCAAACCTCTTGTCATGGTTTTGGGGTTTCCAATGCCAAAATGCATTGGCTCACGGGATTACCGATCCTCGAATCCTGATAGGCTAATAACTGGCCCCTTAAACGGTGACTCCTTCCTTCTTCAATACGCTGACAGTTGGCTCCCACAATGGCTCTTCCCTCATTTCAGGGTTTCGGGGTTCGCGATTCCGAAATGCAAAGATTTTGTGTCCACGGAATCCCCGATATGTCGATCCTCGACTTTCTTCAGATCCCTGACATGCATCCTCCTATGATGGACGGTTCAGATTCCTCCTCGCGGTTCGCGACTTCAAGTGTCCCGGACGCCTTGTCCTCTGGACTCGCGAAACTTCGATTCCCGATTTTCTGATGGATGACTTCTTGTCGCCTTTCCCCGATGGATTTGATTTCTGCCACACATCCCCTCTAGATGGATGGTCCCGATTTCTCCGAGATTTCGAGACTTCTGATGTCCCGATTCTCGCGACCTCAGGAACTCCAATTTCCCGATAGTTAGTATCCCGATGGCTAGTGTCTCAGATCTCCTGAACGGATGATCGTGTGACACATGTCCTCTCTAGATGGATGGCCCAGATTTCGTGTTGAGGTTTTCAGCTGGACTTGCCCGATCTCCTATTCACGGGAATGCTGATATCCCGACTCTCGATGCCCCGATCTCCGCCACATGTATCCACCAACGGACGGTCTAGATCGCTCCGGTGTTTCAAGGCTTGAAGTGTCTCGATTTTATTCACCTCGAGAATCCTGATTTCCCGAGTGTCGATATCCTAATGGCTCCACCTCTTGTCGGGATTTATCCTCCTATTCACGAGGACTTAACTCCCTCGCAACTTCCATGGATCCAATGAAGGGCGGTAATCTTGAACCAGATCTAACGGCTCAGATCCGTTCTCCTTCCTTGCGCTCCTTTGGTTGCTCCCTAGACACGAACACCAACGGTCCAGATCTAATTTCTAGTCGATCTGACGGCTGCTTCTGCTCCTCCTGAGCTTATGCACTTTCTTCCCGGACTTAGAAGAAATTCAATTTTTCTCAAAGGCCTCGGCCTTTGTCTTCTCTTCCTCTGCGAATTCCTTTCCTTTTGGAACTTCACTGTGTGTATGAAAGCGCTAACTCCTCCTGAGTTTTTATCTTCGAATCCGCGAAGGATTCTTCCACTTCTGCACTCCTTGCAGATTCTTCTCATGCACATGTTGGTGCTATCTCTTCTGAGATTCTGCAACCACTCAGACCCCTAAGGGATTTTGTCTTTCTTCTTCCACAGATGGAGAATATAGTGCCTTCCTGGTTTCCTGCTCAAGCAATTTCTTGATGAGTCTTTCTAGGTGTTCAACAACCCATTGAACATACCTCGGTGGATTCTTCCTTCAGCTCATAGAACTCAAAGAGTTCTTTCCTCTTCTGTGCCTGAATGCACAAAGTCTCAATGCCCACTTGGAAGAGTTTCCCTTTCACAAAACGTTCAACAGTTCTGTCTCCTTTATCCTATGCCTCTATGCACCTGCTCAATGCCCACCTAACAGAGCTTCTCAGAATCCTCAGTGATTCTGGCTTCTATCTGAACTCACAACAGAGTTCCTCCCTTAGCACCACTGTGCATATGCTCAATGCCCACTTGGCAGAGCTTTACAAAATTCACAGCAGAATTCCGTCTGCAACTGTGTCTCTCATACACAACCTTGCCTCCAAGGTATTCAACAACCTTCAGGTCTTCCTCCTGAGTTGTTGACTCCAGTTCCTGTGCCACAGCATGTCTTTGTTTGACTTCGCAGAGTTCATAAATGCATCCTCTATGCATGGCCCTAAAAACCCGCAACGTTCTGTCACACCCTTCTGGTGTGAAGCCTCAAAGACCTTCACTTGAAATCAAACAGACTGCCTGCAAATGCCTAACATACATACATTCACAACATATAAAATAACACACACAGACATCCATATAACACAGAACATGTGCAGGAAAAACTGCTTCTGTTATATTAAATTGGCAAATGCCTATAATTACAATGTGTTCTCGATCTCTCTCTGGTTCTCCTCAACTCTACCTCTAACTCTCTCTTCACTAACACAAAAATGAGATCTGGAAATCTCTTTTACCTGAGGGGGCTCATCGAGCGCTTCCCTCCAGATTCACCTACTCTATTCAATTACAATAAATGACTCTCTAGTCCAGCATCTGAATGTAGATCTCAGCCGATCTAGCATTAAAGTTGATCTACCTATGCCTGCACAAAGGCACAACTTCTATGGCTCACCAACCTACAACATTTAATTACATTGAATTCATATTTTAAATGAGGTTGCGCCTCTCTTCAACGCGCGATTTGAATTCGCTGGTGTGGCTGGCTGGCTGGCTGGTTGATGTGGAGAGATGCTCCTGCATCAAACTCCTCAGCTGCAAAATCATGAGCTCCTGCTCATGCACTTCCCCTCTTAGCTGTTGGAGACCCTCTTGGATCCAAAACAAATATCTGGGGCTTCCCATCTGTTCCATTCTACTGCTGTTGCTGCTTCTACGCTGTTGCTGCTTCTCTTTTGCTCAGCCTCTCCTCACTGGCAGTCTCTGCTGACCTCAACATCATCCTTCTGATCTCTTCGATCACTGCATCCAGCTGCTCCAGTGGCTGGTCCTGTTTTTGCAGTCTCCTTAGCTGGAATTTTTTTTGGCACATGAGCAGATCATCATGATCTCCCATGCCATCCTCTTCATCTTCATCTGTGGCCTCAAGTTGCCACTCTGCTACAGACTTCATCTCTACAGTCTCCTCTTGACTGAATTTATGTTCAGTCACCTTCTCTGATAGCTCAACTTATGTCAGTTCTCTTGCTAGCTCTGGATTGTTTAGCCAATCCTCCAACATCTCTAGCTCCATCTCCCATGGAGTAGTAAATCTGCCTGCCTACTCCTTGGATTCCTTTGTTGTTAGCTTCAATGCTACAACTTCTTTCTTTTCAGCTCCCTGGCCGAAATCATTGAACCATTCCTCAGAATGCTCATTTTCTTCTTCGTCTACTTCTTCTGCTGTCAGCTCCAATGCTACAGCTTCCTCAGCTTCTTAGCTGAAAGTAATGAGCCATCCCTTAGAATTCTCATCTTCTTCTTCTGCTTGGGCATCTTCTAAAGTCTTCTCCAATTCTTCTTCTTTCCTAACAGTCATCGTCAGTTGTGACTGTTCTTCTGGTGTTGTTGCATCATCTGCAACATAGAATTTTGCCTCCTCCTGGGCAAATGGTAGGAATTTTCCAAATCCCCCAATCATTAGAAGATTTCTCATATCTTTCTTTGTCAGCTGCACCTACTGATCTAAATCCATCTCTGAATTTATGAGACCCTTAGACAGTCTCATCTGCTCTGTGAGCTTCTCAGGCTGATCCAAATTCAACTGCTCATCCCTGCCCACCTGAAAACATGGGATGCTTCCGCTGCTCTCCTGGCAGACTAGGATATCAACCGATCCCATCTTCATCAACACTCCTTGCTAAATTGAACTCTCCTTCGAGTCCATGAGACCTTCAGACAGTCTTGAATGCTCATCTCTACCCACCTGGAAATCTGAGATGCTTCTGCTGCCCACCTGGCAGTCTTCGAGATCCCGCAGGGACCTCTTATCATTGCCCAGCTGGCAATGTGAAATTCCCTTGCTGTCTTCCTGACAGTCTGTGAGATCTGGCAGTGATCTCAACTCTGTTACCTTGCCCACCTGGCAATTTGGAAACATTCTACTACCCTCCTGGCAGTGCTTGAGATCCTCAGTTGATCCCAATTCATTTTCAAAATCGTCGAGACCTCTCCCAGTATCTGGTTTGCATACCTGAACTATCTTCTTATCCTGCCGCAGCTTCAATTCGAGCCTCACTATTTCTCTCTTTATTTATGTGATCTCTTCATCCATCCCTGCAGGATTTTTTTCCTTGCTTTTCTTCCCAGCATGCCTATGGCCTTTAGTAACCATGGTGTTGTCTCTATTTTCCTTCCTGGAAAATCTGTTGCTGTCACTCCGCACTAAGAGTTCTACCAGCTTCATCTTCCTACAGTCTCCTTGATTGCCTTCTCGATTGCTACCTACCTGCAAACAAATCCTTACAGAGTCCTCAACAAATCTGTCTTCTTCGACCTTCTCTCCTCTACTTGAAATATACAAACAAAGTTCCTGCTCTGATACCACTTGACGTAGCAAGGTCCCGAGCGACCGCAGCCTTCCCGCCCCCTGCTCACAGGATCGTTCTAATTCCACTTCCCTGAGCCAAAGAGGCTCTTTGGATTCCTCCGTGGAATCTTTCTTCAAAATTTGACCCACAGGTCTTCTCCTTCCCTGTCTCAGCCTCTACACCGGACCGTGAACAAATTCCCCACAGGAAATGTAATATCGGGCTTCGGGGTTTCATGTTCCCCATCGTCAAGAGTTTCCGTACCCTCAAATCCCCAATCACCGATGAGCTCTCTGCTTGCCCTTAGCCCATCCTGGCTATGCCCTATTCCACATGACCGTGTTCACAAGACCCCAGCCTTATATATTTTACTTTCTTTGAGGTTTCGGAAATTCTAATGACAAAACTAATATGCCCTTTGGATCCGCGATCCTCCGATTCTTGATGCGCGTTAACCCTCCAAGCTAAGCTCGTGGTCCACACGACCTCCCCTCGTGACCACAATCTTATCCCTTATCAGGTTTTCGGACCTTATGATGCCGAAATGCGCATGTCTTCTAGACTCGCGATTCTCCGAGTCCCGATACACTATAACCTCAGCTAGCCCTCCTGGCTCAGCTCCTGGTCCACATGACCACTACCCCATGATTGTAGTCAAACCTCTCGTTGGGGTTTTGGGGTTTCCAATGCCAAAATGCATTGGCTCATGAGATTATCGATCCTCGAATCCTGATAGGATGACAACTGGCCCCTTAAACGATGACTCCTTCCTTCTTCAATACGCTAACAACTGGCTCCCACAATGGCTCTTCCCTCCTTTCGGGGTTTTGGGGTTTGCAATTCCGAAATACAAAGATTTCGTGTCCACGAAATCCCCGATATGCCGATCCCCGACTTTCTTCAGATCCCTGACACGCGTCCTCCTATGATGGAAAGTTTGGATTCCTCCTCGCGGTTCGCGACTTCAAGTGTCCCAGATGCCTTGTCCTCTAGACTCGCGAAACTTTGATTCCCGATTTGCTGATGGATGACTTCCTGTCACTTTTCCCTGACAGCTCTGATTTCTGCCATGCGTCCCCTTCAGATGGATGGTCCCGATTTCTCTGGGATTTTGAGACTTCTGATGTACCGATTCTCACGACCTTAGGAACTTCGATTTCCCGATAGTCAGTATCCCGATGGCTAGTGTCTTGGATCTCCTGAACAGATGATCGCGTGACACACATCCTCTCTAGATGGACGACCCATATTTCGTGTCGGGGTTTTCAGTTGGACTTGCCCGATCTCTTGTCCACGGGAATGCCGATATCCCAAATCTCGATGCCCCGATCTCTGCCACGTGTATCCACCAACGGATGGTCCATATCACTACAATGTTTCGAGGCTTGAAGTGTCCTGATTTTCTTCACCTCGAGAATCTCGATTTCCCGAGTGTCGATATCCTGATGCCTCCACCTCTTGTTGGGATTTCTCCTCTTGTTCACGAGGACTTAACTCCCTCGCAACTTCCACAGATCTGATGGCTGGGTGCGATCCTGAACCAAATATAATGGCTCAGATCCATTCTCCTTCCTTGCGCTCCTCCGGCTGCTCCCTGGACGTGAACACCAACAATCCAGATCTAATTCCCATTCGATATGATGGTTGCTGCTACTCCTCCTGAGCTTATGCACTTTCTTCCCAGACTTAGAAGAAATTCAATTTTTCTCAAAGGCCTCGACCTTTGTCTTCTCTTCTTGTGTGAATTCCTTTCCTCTTGGAACTTCACCGTGCATATGAAAGCACTAACTCCTCCTGAGTTTTTATCTTTGAATCTGCGAAGGATTCTTCCACTTCTGCACTCCTTGCAGAGTCTTCTCATGCACACGTTGGTGCTATCTCTTCTGAGCTTCTGCAACCACTCAGACCCCTAAGGGATTTTGTCTTTCTTCTCCAACAAATGGAGAATATAGTGCCTTCCTGGTTTCCTGCTCAAGCAACCTCTTGATGAGTCTTTTTGGGTGTTTAGCAACCCAGTGAAGATCCCTCAGTGGATTATTCCTTCAACTCATAGAACAAAAAGAGTTCTTTCCTCTTCTGTGCCTGAATGTATAAAGTCTCAATGCCCACTTGGAAGAGTTTCCCTTTCACAGAACGTTCAACAGTTCTATCTCCTTTATCCTATGCCTCTATGCACCTGCTCAATGCCCACCTGGCAAAGCTTCTCAGAATCCTCAGTGATTCTGGCTTCTATCTAAACTCACAACAAAGTTCCTCCCTCAGCACCACTATGCATATCCTCAATGCCCACTTGGCAGAGATTTACAGAATTCACAGCAGAATTCTGTTTGCAACTGTGTCTCTCATACACAACCTTGCCTCCAAGGTATTCAACAACCTTGAGGTTTTCCTTCTGAGTTGTTGAGTCCAGTTCCTGTGTTGTAGCACGTCTTTGTCTGACTCCACAGAGTTCATAAATGCATCCTCTGTGCACGGCCCTCAGAACCCGCAACGTTCTGTCACACCCTCCTGGTGTGAAGCCTCAAAGACCTTCACCTGAAATCAAACAGACTTCCTGCAAATGCCTAACATACATACATTCACAACATATAAAAGAACACACACAGACATCCATATAACACAGAACATGTGCAAGAAAAACTGCTTCTGTTATATTAAATTGGCAAATGCCTGTAATTAAAATGTGTTCTCGAGCTCTCTCTGGCTCTCCTCAACTCTACCTCCAACTCTCTCTTCACTAACTCAAAAATGAGATTTGGAAATCTCTTTTACCCGAGGGGGCTCTTAGATTGCTTCCCTCCAGATTCACCTACTCTATTCAATTACAATAAATGGTTGTCTAGTCTAGCATCTGAATCTAGATCTTAGCTGATCTAGCATTAAAGTCGATCTACCTATGCCTGCACAAAGGCACGGCTTCTATGGCTCACCAACCTACAACATTTAATTACATTGAATTCAAATTTTAAATGAGGTTGTGCCTCTCTTCAGCGCACGATTTGAATTCGCTAGCGTGGTTGGCCGGCTGGCTGGCTGATGTGGAGAGATGCTCCTGCATCATCAATCAACCTATTTTCTTACCCCAAACAAATTAAATATGAGTTGATGGGCCAAAATTTGTAACCCAAGCATGTTAAAGGTGGGTTAAACTAGGTTATATACAAGGTAAAAATATAAGTTAGCTAACCTAAAGTTTTAACCCATACAAATTAAATATGAGTTAGTTGGCCAAAATTTGTAACCCAAGCATGTTAAGGGTGGGTTAAATGTAAGTTATATATTTCTATATGCATCAATAACTTTGAGGGCGAGTGCACAAAGTTGATGGATAAAAAAGTGGAAATGGGGTGAGCACGAATGTGCTCATGCAAGAACGTGCATGCATTCCTGATGTGATAGGCTCGACAAACCTCAAAATGCTACCGATGATGCCACATAAGATCTTCAACAGGAACGTGTGCAAGTTCCTAGGAACACATGTGCATTCATGTTGGGCCCGATTAAAAGGGCCTGCGACAAAATGTTTGGCTCATTTGATCACCATGTTGCGTGTTTTAGAAGACATTGAGTGAATTGAAGGGACAATTTTTATTGATGAAGTGTCCAAAGGATCCTAATGTTTTCTCGAAGGGAATCCATATATTTATTCACATTTAATTTATTTTTTTCTTCATTTCCTAAACTATTTAATTTCATGTTTTTATTTTTTTATTTTTGAAGTTAATTAAAATACTCAACCTAATTTATATAAACTCTATTATTAAATTGCAGCACAATAATGAAGATGGAACCTAGACACAACCAAAACCTGACACAACCAAAGGAAGGAACAAAAAACCACAACACACAACCAACAAACATATACACATAAATTGATGAAGGATTGATGTCTCTGAGATCAATTGTCCAAGACTTAAGGTGTATAAGAGAGCCTAGTCAATTTACATTGGCCACTTCATTGGATGCCATTGTATCTTCCATTGCAAGTTCCTAAGGGAAATTAACCAGTATTTGTTGGATTACTAAGAGGGGGGGTGAATCAGTAATAAAGAAATTTAATCCTTTTTAACCATATAATCCAAGTGTTATATCAATGTATCATTACCATCCAATAAATGCAGAGTAAATAAGAAATGAACAAATGAACAATCATACACATACACAGTACACCAGTGTTTTACGTGGAAACCCAAAGCAGGAGAAAACCACATAATGTTTTTTCTTATATGTCTTGAAGAATTACATTCATTAGAAGCACCAACTTCCTTTGTTTTCGAGCTAAAACTTGAAGGACGCTCCAACCCCCTAGTTTCTCAGGCTATAGCCTGAGGGAAGCTCCAACTCCCCAATTCTCTAGCTACAACTAGAAGGAGGCTACAACCCCCTATGTTCTCTAGCTACAACTGGAAGGTGGCTACAACTACCTGTCCTTGCCCCGTCCAACCTCCCTGAAGTATAAGTAGAATGATGGAACCACTGCCACACTATCACTGTAAGATATACTACTGTAAACTTGTACCAATCAACCTGCACCAAATAACATGTACCAATAACCTGAACCATGCATCAACCTGTACCTCAACCTGTACCATAAACAAGTGCATCGACCATGCACCAACTTGTACCAAACAACTTGTAATCAATATGTACCATAAACAAGTGCATCAACCATGCACTAACCTGTACCTCAACCAGTACCATGCACAAGTGCATCAACCATGCACCAAACTTTTACAAATAACCTATCACAACAACCTATCACAAAAAATTGTCCAAACAACCTATCACAACAACCTGTCGCATCAATCTTATCAACCAAATCATATCTACTCACCAAGATCAATCACCAAGACAACTCTCAAAGATGTGCATCAACTAATCATAACACAACAACTTATAATCATCACCAACAACTCATAATAATACAAGTATGCTACATCATTCATAAATCATGTGTCAAAAATACTACTAACAAGTGCCTCCAACCATGTACCAATCATGTATCAACTACTCATCTACTATGACTCATCAAGATCTACCAACATCATCAACTATACACCTCATGTATGTGCCAACTCATCAACTACTTATCCCAACAATGTACCTGACATGTACCTCAACCAAATGCCCTCATCAATTTCATCATCCAAACCTAATTTGTAACTCTATAATAGACCTAGTGTATATGATCACATACCTACAAACCTTTCTTAACTTTAACAACAAGATACTAGCATTTTCATCAAACTTTTCTTTGGTCTCACATGACTAGTTTTGGATTAGTCAACAACCCTAACTTGAAATAATCATAACTATGTACCTTTAATGAATAAAGATTTGAAACTGATACACAATGTTCTTCAGTGTGTTTTATACAATTCCTCCAGGTGTCACTACTTGAAACCTCTCATAAAAGAATTTATAGCAAAAATGACATACCTTGCCGAATCTTGGATTATTCTAGAAAGTGACCTTGTAAAGTGTGCCCTGCACAGAATACTTGTTGAATCGATCTGAAAATGTTACAAAACATACTACACATGGTAATCTAACCAAAAAAAAAATTATTACTAAATTTGGATCTGTTATGAAGAATTTATGACATTTTTACCCAAAACACCTATTTTAGACTAGTTTTAGGACTAGCCACAAACCCTATTTTCCACGGAGTGTAACTCCAAAAATATAATGACCCGCAAGATGAATTTTTTACCACAGATAATTGGATATGTTTTCTCAATGGAATATAAATTTCAATGTCTGAATCATTATATAAAAAACGTTATTGTGAAAATGGTGAGATGACCCGCAAATAACATACCTTAGAAAGCATCATCAAAAGAACTTATCCTCCCTTGAATTCCGACCTTCTTTTCTTCACATTCCTTTTGAAATTTGGCTTAGATATCCTTTGGTTACCTTAGATACCTATAGATATTCAATATTCTCAAGTGTAATATTAAATTAGAGAGTCTTGCCTCTTATTTATACTCTCCAAGTAGCTTGCTTAAAAACATCTTCTAGGTCACTTTACCCACTTTCCTTATTTTAGGGTTAACCCACTTCTAATTTCTCAATTAAATTTATTATTTAAGTAATTTATTTTGTATTCACTTTGAATTATAGTACAATCATCACTTCACTTTATTATTTACCTTCTAAAATCTATTAAACCACTTTTACTACTTTGACCTTTTGGGGCTTCTAGATGACATATGAGGGTTCTCCAAATTCGTAAGGCCATAACTCTCAAACCATGAGGAGTTATGTGACGTTACACATACCACCAGAAATGGAATGAAATGTACTATCCATATAGAATAGTATTACCTGCAAATATATCAAAACTCATACCATTATCCATCAAACAAACTTTGGTCCATTACCCAAACTCGGGTTCTCCAACTTCTCACAGCCATAACTCTCTAACCGTGATGAGTTATGTGACGTTACACATACCACTGGAAATGTCATGACAAACAATATCCATATAGGATAGTTTCACTAAAAAATTCACTGACCTTCATCTCATTATTCGACAAATAAGCATGGGTTTTGTAACCATACTTCTAGAATAACTCAATCTGCAAAGCGTCTTCCTGTGAGGGCTTTCACCATAAGGGGACCACTTTGGATTTCATCCATTTATACTTATTATTAACCATGACAAGACAATAATGAGTCATCTTTACATCAAACAAAATTGGGTCCATTACCCAAACCTTTGTGCTACCAGACTTTCTTCAAGGGTTGACATCAATGACAACCAACCTTAATCAATAATGTTCCCCTTTGGAATTGATGGCAACACTCTCATGAAAAAATGAAATTATGTCATGCATTACTGAATTCATATCACTCATGCTCCCCCTGGAAACATGCCTCTGTCCTCTGCATCTCTATGAACATTGTTCCCCCTTGAACCATGCCTTTGTCCTCTACATCTAATGAATATCTCCCCCTTTGTCATCAATGACAAAGGTATGTTTCCATCCGGGGTTGCTCCCCTTGACTTAATTGTCCTCTTTATGGTGCTTCCTCATGTACATTTAAGACATATAAGATAAGCATTAAAAAAAATTCATTTTGGAGTAGAAATAACTCTAAGTCTCTGGCAAAGATACTCAAAGGATTCCCGTGGAAGTGGTTTTGTAAAGATGTCTGCCATGTGTTCTTTTGTGCCCACATACTCAACTCTGATGTTCTTTTTTGCAACCTGCTCCCGTAGAAAGTGATAATTGATTGGAATGTGATTCATCTTGGAGTGCATCACCAGGTTATTTGAGATATTGATGGCACTTGTATTATCAAAATAGATTGGAATGGGCTCAACATACTCAACTTGAATATCTATCAGAGTTTGTTTCATCCAAAGAACCTGTGTACACCATGATGCTGCTAAAATATACTTTGTCTCGTCTGTAGATAAAGATACTGATGATCTTTTCTTTCTTATTCATGATAGTAAATACTCACCCAAGTAGAACACTGCTCCAGTGGTGCTTCGTCGGTCATCAATACAACCTACCCAATCTGCATCTGTGTAGGAAATATGTGATAGATCCTTTCCTTTTGGATACCATAATCCAAACTCTTTTGTTCCTTTGAGATATCTGAAAATCCTCTTCACTGCTAATACGTGTGATTCTTTTGGTGATGCTTGAAATCATGCCACCTGTGCAAATGCCTACATTACATCTGGTCTAGATGTTGTCACATATAGTAAGCTACCAATCATTGACCTGTATTGTCTCTGGTTTGTAGACTTTTAATCATCATCTTTTCTCAACTTGCAACTGGTTTTCATAGGAGTGGTAACTGGTTTGTAATCTTCCATTCCGAACCTCTTTAGCATTTCTATGATATACTTAGTTTGAGAAATACAAATTCCTTGGTTTCTTTGACATATATGAAGACCTAAAAAGAAGGATAGTCCTCCAAGTAATGACATTTCAAATTCATTCTGCATATCCTTTGCAAATTTCTGGCTTAATGTATCATTAGTACTTCCAAAACAATATCATCAACATAAATTTCAATTAATAAAATATTACCTTGAGTTACCTTGATGTAGAGGTTGTTGTCTATGCTTTCTTTCCATAGTTCGTAGGGAGTTTTGTCATTGTTTTTTCTGAGCATTACCTTGTTTTGAATGTGAACTGATGTATGCACTGCATGTGTCCAAAAAACATTTGTCAATTTGGAATCCATTAGCATTGTTCGGGCCATTTCCTGTGTAATTATCATCTATTATGATAATGTTCCTTTGTCTTTGAACCACTCTCTTAACCAATCTATGAATCCATTCTCTCGTCCACTATCATATATCTTTCCAAACCTACTAATTGTTCTTACAAATACATCTCTATCCATACTGTCCAAGACTCTACTTGTGCAATTGTCCATAATGCTAAACCATTTATCACTATACTATCATGAAGTCTTGATTAATCTATCAAACTGTACTTCTTCTAATAGATTGCTATGAATCTGTCTTCTCAAAATCTGGAAGCTGTTTGAAAGATGGTTCTTTGGTCTATCACAACTATCGCATAGAATCCCCCTATCTAATATTCATATTACTTGGGAGTCTCTAAGCCGGATGGCTCAAAACAATTCCTACTCTGATGTGTATTCATCATCATCTTCATTGGTAGATTCATTATCTCTCTGAGCTTTGAGTTCTTTCTTTTTGTTTGTGGATTCATCTTTCACTACAATGCTTGAAAGTACAATCTCTTGAACATGTTCCTTATTTACATGTCCTTCCTTTCTTTCAGTTATTTTCCAAAACTTTATGTATTTGACATCTTTCCTTTTCTCTGTAGAATTTTCTTCATCTCATTTTATTTTCAATCTTGCAATCTCTCTGGTACTTGGTCTTTGTTCACCTGTTCTTCATGTTTTCTTATCCACACTTTCTTATATCTGATATCAATATTCTCTTTCATGGAAGTATCGATCATGCTTCTACAATCACTGGCTATGTGTCCATAGTTATCACATTTGTAACACTCAATGTTACGTGTGACCACATAGGAACTTCTTGCTTGAACATTTATTTTATAATCCCTGCAATTTGCAACCGTATGTCTAAAGTTAGTACAATAAAAATAATTACCTTAAAATAAATTTCCATACCTGGGAGTGAATGATCTTCTTTGTGGCGTAGTTCTTCTGAATTTTTTCCTTGACTAATCATGATCATGATTGAAGCTTCTTTGTCGCTTGAACATGGATGGTCTCCTTGAAGATGTATCTTCAATAGTTTTCTTAGATTCCAGTTGACCATGATTCCTTCCTTTGAGTACCTCTATATAACTCTTTCTATTTTCTGCATTCTTCTTTTCTAGCAACCTAGAGTGTTTCTCTTCATTATATATAATGATGTGGATGTTTCTATCTCTTCAACGTTTTTGTTGACCTTGAAGATTTTAATTCTCAATGTGACAACTTCTTCTTCAAAATTCTCAACCTCTTCTTCTTTCTTCATTATATGAGACTTCATGACTTCTTTTTTTCTTTTCGTTTCTTCAAGATAAATTTTTAAAGTGATTATTTCTTCTTCAAGTCCTTTCTCTTCTTGACCAAACTCTACCTCAAGATGGTTTATATCGTTATTTCTTTCGTTAAGATGATCTGTCAATATCTTCTCTCTCATTTATGTTTCTTCCTTCTGTGCTGATATGTTGGTTTCCAAACATTGCTTTTTATATTCAAGATTTTCTTCGATCTTTCTGGCTTCTTCTAGATAAGTTATTAAGTTCTCGATGACATGTTGGGCTTCTTCAGAAATGTGAACACTTTCCTTTTGTTTCATCAATTTTTTCTTGAGTGAATTATTTTCTTCTCTTAGTTCATCTAAAGCACTAATCAATTCTTCTTCATAAGTTTCTTCCTTTTCAATTAGTTTTTCTGTCTCATTTCTTTCATGGCATTCTATTTCAAGATGTGTACATTTTTTCACAATTAAAAAAAAAAACATACCTCTGGTGATTATGTACTCTTCATATCCTGCATCTTCTTGACATGGTGAGCATAATTCTTCTTGATTTGTATCTACATCTTCTTTGAAATTTTCTGAATCTATGATGGGTGAAGAATATATGTCATGTAACTTATCCCAAAGTTCTTTTGTTGATGAAAATTTACCAACCTTTTCTCTTACCATATTAGGTAATCCTTCCCAGATGAAATCCATTGCTATTTTTTTTATTCTTCCTCAATTCCTTATTGGCTGCAGTGTTTTCCATTTTTGAACTATCATATCTTGTAACAACTGATAGCCAAATATAATGTCTCTGTACCTGTAAAAATACTTTCATCCTTATGCTCCACATGTCATACTTAAAACCATTATGACCATTAAACATTGGTACTCTATTCTCATAATAATCCATGATCTCCTTCCAGTGGTTAAACTGTTTCCTGAAGGAACCTGCTCTAAAACCAATTGTTGGATTACTGAGAGGGAGGGTGAATCAATAATAGAGAACTTTAATCCTTTTTAACCATATAATCCAAGTGCTATATCAATGTATCATTATCATCCAATAATTGTAGAGTAAATAAGCAATGAACAAATGAACAATCATACACATACACAGTACACCAGTGTTTTACGTGGAAACCCAAAGTGGGAGAAAACCAAAAAATGTTTTTTGTTATATGTCTTGAAGAATTACATTCATTGGAAGAACCAAATTCCTTTGTTTTCCAATTGCAACTGGAAGGAGGCTCCAACCCCCTAGTTTCTCAGACTACAACCTGAGGGAAGCTCCAACTCCTCAATTCTCTGGCTACAAACAAAAGGAGGCTACAACCCGCTATGTTCTCCGACTAAAACTGGAAGGTGGCTACAATGACTTGTCCTTTCCCCGTCCAACCGCCCTAAAGTACAAGTAGAATTATGGAACCACTTTCACACTATCACTGTGATATATACTGCTATAAACTTATACCAATCAACCTGCACCAAATAACCTATGCCAATAACCTGAACCATGCATCAACCATGCATCAACCTGCACTTCGACTTGTAATCAACCTGTACCATAAACAAATTCATCAACCATGAACCAACCTGTGCCAAACAACCTATAATCATCCTGTACCATAAACAAATGCATCAACCATGCACCAACTTGTACCTCAACCTGTACCATGAACAAGTGCATCAACCATGCACCAAACCTATACAAACAACCTGTCACAAAAACTTGTCCAAACAACCTATCACGACAACCTGTCTCATCAATATTATCAACCAAATCATTTCTACTTACCAAGATCAATCACGAAGACAACTCTCAAAGATGTGCATCAACCAAGCATAATACAACAACTCATAATCATCAGCAACAACTCATAATAATACAAGTATGCTACGTCATCCATAAACCATGTGTCAACGATACTACTAACAAGTGCCTCCAACCATGTACCAAGTATGTAACAATCATGTATCAACTACTCATCAAATATGACTCATCAATATGTACCAACATTATCAACTATACATTGAAATTAGTTCAGAAATTCACTATATTATACCCAGATTTCAGCCTCCAATTAAGTCATAACAACCAAGCATTAAAACCTTTACTAGTTGTACTTAATGAGTAGAAACACTAAATAATGCAGTTGTGAAACTAAATATGCAGCGGAATCACATACTAATAGTGGACAAAACACACATTATGTACCATGAAAAATCTAGGTAAAACCCCAATAAGAATAACACAAAAAAATGACTAAATTGAGGAGAATGTTTCTTATTCAACTTTAGGGAAATTTCTGAGTATAACCACAGCTTAAATCAACATATATATTTTGTACATTCACTCATAACTGAACAAAAAACAACACATATATCCTTAGTAACATAGTCTGAAATCAAAATTGATTTCCTGTACAATCTGTACGGACTGTACAATTACTAACAACAAATGCATTTCTTGTTTTTCATGCCTAGAAATAGATATAGATCTGTACCTCACTGTACGGATATGTTATCAACAAAAAAACTCCTAGAAAAGCATGCCAATACATCGCAGAATTTTTTGAGTTGGCTGGAGCTGCAAAGAAAACAAAAGGATGTTGTACGGCCTCCTCCAATCTGTACTATATGACCTCCACTGATGTTGATGTTGTCTAGGAACACATGTCGATCCTCCTAGGGATGCGTGCCTCATCCTAGCTATTGAAACCCTTTCCCTTCAAGCTAAGAAACCTCTTAGGATGCATGCCCCTTCACCTTCCCTCAAGTTCTTCTCAACAAGTGTGCCCTCCTCTCCTAATGAACTGCCTTTTATCATTTTTTTAATGTAATTGCCCTAACCCTTGGTCTTCCAATGAGAATGATGGTCAAGATTAGATCTTTCCTTCATGAGATCAACGGTCATGGCTTAATAATATGTTGAGGTCACTTAAGTCATTAAAGTGACTCAAAACATCATAAAGTCACTTTTACATTAAAAAATAAAAAGACTCAACTTTATAAAATCACTTTATAAAGTCACTAGGAGAAAATTTGCTTGGTCACTTCCGCATGCTGAGCACTGCCAATGCAGAAGTATCTCCAAGCTACCAAATCTCAACACTCCCTCTTAGCGAGATGGGTACTTCTAGTATCACATCAACTGCCATAGCTGCTCCCTCTATACTAGAAGTCTTTGCTCCCTCTGAACATGAAGCCACTACTCCCACTACAATAGAATCCTCTGTTGTTGCCTCCGTTGTACCATGAATTGAAGACATGCTCCTAGGAGACTGCACACTCTCATGAGCATCCATCTATGTTGACTCATGCCTACTGAGTCCTTTGAGAGTCTTGAAAAAAGACTGAGTGCCATGTATCAACTCTCTCTCTCTCTCATGCTACCTGCTAGCTCTCCGACACAGAATCTGAGTCTAGAAATCCACTGGACCCCAACACAAGTCTACCCAAAAACTTGTACAAGACCTCATACTTGACACCAAGAATTATTGTTGTCTCAACAGTTGCTCCCACAAGATACAAAAACACATGTCCACTGTGGAAAATAACTCCAAATCCACTCTCATCCAAAGCTAACACTGAGAGAAAATTAATTGTCAACTCTGGAATATATAACACCTCGCCAACCTCCAAAAGAACTCCTGACTCTAGTTGGAATCTCACCCTTCCAACCCCCTTTACTGCAAGTTGTGGTCTGGCTTCACAATTCACTCTATAATCTAATTCTATCTCTGTAAGATCGAGGAAAACTAACCTCAACCCATTCATGTGCCGAGAGGCACCACTGTCCATAAACCAAAACTCAATGTCTTTGAACACTAGGCATCCACTGCCCACAGGATCAACAATGAGAGAGAACTCCTTCTCAAATTTCTCAGCAAAATCTCCAATCTAAGCTGATGTTGCCACCTCTGGTTCTGTTTTCTTCTTCTTGTCGTTTGGACATTAACTAGCATAGTGGTCAGTCTTGTGACATGCAAAGCATTTCACCTTGCTCATGTCCTTCTTCTTCTCATTTCCCTTTTCCATAAGAGCGATGTTCTTATCGTCTGCACCATCCAATACCTTTTCTTGAGACCCCTCCCGGATATCCTCCTGTGTAAAATCACCCCATAATCTGCTCCAATCAGGGAGCTTCTCTCTCCCCAC
This sequence comes from Picea glauca, assembly GCA_000966675.3. Taxonomy (NCBI): domain Eukaryota; kingdom Viridiplantae; phylum Streptophyta; class Pinopsida; order Pinales; family Pinaceae; genus Picea; species Picea glauca. The sequence continues at coordinate 98,616 of JZKD02S1655282.1, forward strand.
CACACACTTGAAGAAAACCTCCCACTCCTTGGTGAAGCCTTTGAGGGCTATCCGCATCAACTCTGAGTCAGGAATTACTTCTCCAACATCTGCCAACTTGTCCTTCACCTGTGCAACCCAGGTGAGGTATGTGGCCACACATTCTCCTTTGACCATCCTAGCTCCATGGAGCTTGTCCCAGAGAGCCATTTTTTGGTTCTTGTTCTTAACCTCATACAAGCCTTTCAGTGCAACCCACATTTCATTGGTTGTCTTCTTCTCAGCCAAGTGTGGAATGAGGTGGTCTTTGATCTCATCCAAGATGATTCTTTGAGTCTTGGCTTCCCTCACTTTATGAACATCAAGAGCTATGGGATCTAAAGTAGGTATAGGCACAATGGTGTTCGCAAAAGACCACAATTTGTTCTCCTTGAGAAAACTGCTAATTCTAACCTTCCACTGCAGGTAGTTGGAGACCCCCTCCAATCTGTCTTCAAACTTAACGCTGGAAGTCATCATTGTCCACCTGACAAAGAACATTTTCTTCCTTCTTCAAGAAAATGTACCAGCAAATCACTTTCTATCCCAAGTGCCAAATTTGCCCATTGAAACTTTAGAGCACCTGCTCTGATACCATGTTGAAATTAGTTCAAAAATTCACTATATTATACCCAAATTTCAACCTCCAATTAAGTCATAACAACCAAGAATTAAAACCTTTACTAGCTATACTTAATGAGTAGAAAAACTAAATAATGTAGTTCTGAAACTAAATCTGCAGTGGAATCATATACTAATAGTGGCCAAAACACTGATTATGCACCATGAAAAATCTGGGTAAAACCCCAAGAAGAATAAAAAAGAAAAATGATTGAATTTAGGGGAATGTTTCTTATAAATTTTTGAGTATAACAACAACTTAAATCAACATATATATTTTGTACATTCACTCATAACTGAACAAAAAACATCACATATATCCTTAGTAACACATTCTGAAATAAAAAAATGATTTCTTGTATAATCTGTATGGACTGTACAATTACTATCAACAAATTCGTTTCTTGTTTTTTGTGCCCAAAAATAGATACAGATCCATACCTCATTGTACGGATATGTTATTAGTAGAAAAAATCCTAGAAAATCATTCCAATACACAACAACATTTTTTGAGTTGGCTGGAGCTGCAAAGCAAACAAAAGGATGATGTATGACCTCCTTCAATCCATACTGTACGGCCTCCACTTATGCTGATGTTGTCTAGGAATGCATGTTAATCCTTCTAGGGATGTGTGCCCCCTCTTGGATGCTGAAAACCTTTTCCTCCAAGCTATGAAACCTCCTAGGGATGTGTGCCCCTTCACCTTCCCTCAAGTTCTCCTCAACAAGTGTGCCTTCCTCTCCTAATGAGTTGCCTTTTATCAATTTTTTAGTGTAACTGCCCTAAACCTTGGTCTTCCAATGAGATTGATGGTCAATATTAGATATTTCCCTCATGAGATCAACGGTCATGACTTAATCATTTGTTGAGGTCAATTAAGTCATTAAAGTGACTCAAAACATCATAAAGTCACTTTTACATTAAAAAATAAAAAGACTCAACTTTATAAAGTCACTAGGAGAAAATTTTCTTGGTCACTTCTGCATGATGAGGGCTGCCAACATAGAAGTACCTCTAAGCTACCAAATCTCAATTCTATACACCTCATGTATGTGCCAACTCATCAACTACCTATCTCAACCATGTACCCAACATGTACCTCAACCAAATGCCCTCATCAATTTCATCATCCAAATCTGATTTGTAACTTTTTAATAGACCTGGTGTATATGATCACATACATACAAACCTTCCTTAACTTTAACAACACGAGACTAGCATTTTCATCAAACTTTTCTTTATTCTCACATGACTAGTTTTGGATTAGTCAACAACCCTAACTTGAAATAAACATAACTATGTGCCTGTAATGAATAAATATCTGAAACTGATACACAATGTTATTCAGTGTGTTTTATGCAATTCCTCTAGGTGTCACTACTTGAAACTTATCAGAAAAGGAGTTATAGAAAAAATGGCATACATTGCTGAATTCTGGCTTATTCTAGAGAGCGGCCATGTAGAGCGTGTCCTGCATGGAATATTTGTTGAATCGATCTGAAAATGTTACATAGCATACTAAATATTGTACTATAACCAACACATTTGGTCTTACTGAATTTGGATCTATTATGAATAAGTTATGACGTTTGTACCTGAAACACATGTTTTAGACTAGTTTCAAGACTAGCCACAAACCCTATTTTCCACGAAGTGTAACTCCAAAAATACAATGAACCACAAGCTGAATTTTTTACCACAGATACTTGGATATGTTTCCTCAATGGCATAGAAATTTTATGGTCTGAATAATTCTAGAAAAAAATGTTATTGCGAAAACGGTGAGATGACCTGTAAATAACATACCTTAGAAAGCATCATCAAAAGAATTTATCCTCCCTTGAATTCCGACCTTCTTTTATTCACCTTCCTTATGAAATTCAGTTTAGATATCCTTTGGTTACCTCAGAAACCTATAGATGTTCAATATTCTCAAGTGTAATATTAAATTAGAGAGCCTTTCCTCTTATTTATACTCTCCAAGTAGCTTCCTTAAAAACGTCTTCTAGGTCACTTTGCCCACTTTCCTTATTTTAGGGTTAACTCACTTCTAATTTCTCCATTAAATTTATTATTTAAATAATTTATTTTGTATTCACTTTGAATCATAGTACACTCATCACTTCACTTTATTATTTACCTTCTAAAATATCTTAAACCACTTTGACTACTTTGACCTTTTGGGGCTTCTAGATGACATATGAGGGTCCTCCAACTTTGTAAGGCCATAACTCTCAAACCATGAAGAGTTATGTGACGTTACACATACCACCATAAATGGAATGACATGTAATATGAATATATAATAGTATTACCAAAAAATATATCAAAACTCATACCATTATCCATCAAACAAACTTGGGTCCATTACCCAAACCCGAGTTCTCCAACTTCTCATGGCCATAACTCTCTAACCATGAGGATTTATGTGACGTTCCACATACCACCAGAAATGGCATGACAATAACTATACATATAGGATAGTTTCATGGACAAATTCAATGACATTAATCTCATTATTCCACAAATAAGCATGGGTTCTCTGACCATACTTCTAGGATAACTCAATCCGTAGAGCATCTTCCCATGAGGGATTTAACCATAAGGGGACCACTTTGGAGTTCATCAATTTGTACTTATTATCAACGATGACAAGAAAATAATGAGTCATATTTACATAAAACAAAATTGGGTACATCACCCAAACCTTTGTGCTACCGGGCTTTCTTCAAGGGTTGACATCAATGACAACCAACCTTAATCGACAATATTTTTGAATAAAGGGCTAGGATGTTTGAGTATTATAGAATTTGCATTGATAAAAACCAAGTGAGAGACTTGAACATTACAAAACAAAAATTTATGTCATTGTTTATTGATTCTAGAACCAGACTACAACCACAAGTCAAAAAGAGAAGTATTTGCATGGATTGGTGCATCCACCAAAAATTTAAGGATAATTAGATGGATAGATAGTTTATGGTGTTTGAAAAACCTCCCTGCAATAACGAGGAGGTGCCTTTATATTTCCTCAAGAAATTATGGGAAGATTTTATTTTGGGTCACCATGTCAACTACTTTGACAATGGTGAATTCTAGGGGGTAGATTGTGGGTCTACAAAGGATAGAGAGAATGATAGGAATGACCCTATGCTAGGTCCTATTCCTCCTAGTAGAAGGCCTAAACCCCCTACTCAACATCCTCCCATCATAGAAGCTATCATGCAAACACAGTTATCAATATCAACACTGACTCAAATCTTGGTGCAACATGGGATTTTTGTAGCATTATCTTAGCAAGAGGTTCCTACTAGTGACATTGGTAGAGGGGTTGGACCTTAAACCCATGCAATATAGTGCATATGGGAGAGGGCACATGGACAAAGTAGTTGTCCATATGAGTCTTATAGGTGCTTGAGTTGCAAGAATTTTTTTTACGGGTCGATGGAGGCCAATGGGCATGAGAGTTTCATGGAGGAGGTTAGTATCTTGACCATCTCTATGTTCTTCATGATTATATATATATTTCTATGTATTTATTTCCATATCTTATTATATTATGTTTTGCAATTGTTATGCCCGTATAGAAGGCCCTCTATGCCTGTATAAGCATAAGTGTTTGTTTCCACCATTGATGCAATAGTAGAGGGAGCATGTTCATTTGGTGTACCACATACACATGTAAGTGTCACCTTTTATAAATTCACCATGATGATTTGTTTATTCTCTGGCATCCTCAAATATAATGTTCTTTTGTTTCTACAAGTTGTGGTAGTATATGGTGACGAGCCATATCCACTTAGGATGGACAAGTCACCACCTTCAAAGGTATCATGTGTTGAGTTAAATCATATTTAAATGTGAACTTTGTTATATTTTTTTGGTTGAATTTTACATTTTGGTACTAATAAAAATATTATAAATATGTGTGCAAGTTCCTTCATCCACTATTGGGTCATTTGTACCATTACTGTTTCATTCACCACCACTACCTACATTCCACCCGTCAATTTTCCCCAACTATAGGGAAATTCTAGTCCTTGGCCACCCTACCCCAACTCTTGGGATACCTCTTTCCATCCCAAGGGTTTTACCATCGTGGGGGTTTATCAACACTCACCCCCACCATATTTCATATCCATCCATACACAGTGGCTACACCCATAGGCCACCCAACCCCACCACATTTTCTATTGCATCCATCCATAGTGGATGCACTTGTACACTACCCACTCCCACTACCTTTTCCATATCATCCATCCACAATGGATGCACCCTTCTGCCACCCACCCCCACCACCTTTTCCATCCAATGCATCCAAATTGGTTGCACCCATACGAGACCCATCAATTGTATTTATTGTAGACCACACTGTGTCATTCACTTAGGCTACCACATTAGATGATTTCTCGGAGTAAGTTATACAATTGATAACTCCACCTGGCAGTGATTCTCCACCGTTTCCCGAGTTATTCATGGTGAGATCATTTATTGATGATCAATTTTTATGTATCATGAATGGAATTGATTTTATGCATTTTTGTTTAAAATTCATGATTTGATCCTTGTAACTGCTACAGGGTGGTATTTAGGGTCACGGAAGAGGGAAATACCCTTGCGATTGTTAGTATCATTTGTGGTGAGTTGACTTAACTTGAATTACAAAGTATCATTTTGTACATATGTTAATTAATTGTGGAAAAAAACTTATAATTAAGAATGTTGTTTCTTTATCAAGTCTATGGATCAACAAACCACGCTCGGGTGCAAAACTACTCGAGGTGCTTCTTCGAGTAAGAGAAGAAAGATCAATTTTTGGGATGCTAAACATAGTTGCGAGGCTGGAAGTGGTCAATGAGTGACCAATGAGTGTCATTTTGTATCTATGACACCATATGGTACTTTTCCATGTTTGGGCACTTGCCTCCATTTTGTGTATTGGGAATAATGTGCCATTTTGTAAAAAATGTACAGTTGAGATGATGTTGAATACACACACACACACACACACATATACATTTCATGGAACAGTTTTTACAAATTGTAGTGTTTGTTTATTTGATATTGATGAATGTAGGGTCCTTAACTAGATGAGGGTGTTCAACAAGGTAACCACATAAAAGTTGAACAAATTTTCATCAAAATGGTTTCAAGATAATTGAGAAGGATTATACATCAAAATGATTTGTGCATTTAAGGAACAAAGTAATTCAATTCCTTGTATATGGATTTGATAAGAGTTTAGGTGTCACAACTAAGTGTGTGTGTATCCTTGGACATAAATCCCTAGGAAACTCCTAAGCACTTCCTCCAATTTCAAGGATGGTACCCAGTGTAGATCTTGTTCACTTTAACACATGGGAATTGAATTAGGGGCCTGCACAACATGCCAAATTAGTAGTGATGTATTGGAAACAATGACACTGACCAATTGATCTAACCCTCACCATAAATACTAAGGGATGCTTCTCCATATTCATGGATGTAATCCCTAGTAAACATGCTAGCATAAACTAGTGCACCTCACCCAAGAGGATTCAAACAAGGTGACTACTAGCATATAACTAGACAAAATCCTAACGACATCAACAACAATAGATTGAGATGACCCCTTGGGTCAAAACATGGTTCCTTTTTTACTAGTTACTTTCATGTGGAATCTATGGCATCTAAGCCATTGATATTATCAATCCTTCTTTCTCCCTTATTATATCAATCAAACCACTGAGATCAATATCTTGTAAAATTCAAGATTAAAGATATCAAACTTAGGTATATGCACATGCCCAAATTATTAATATCATCTGATACAAATGAAACATAGATATAAGTGAGACTTACTACAAGGTTTATGTGAGAACTTGATGAACTTGCAAAGATTTCAAAGAAAATTTTAAGGGCTAAAATTTTCCATTCAACTATTTTTCCACTTAATGTATTAAAGAAAAAACATTATTCACCAATTTCCATTTTGTCTAAAAGTGTTTCAACCAAGTTCCTATAGGAAAACATTATTTTATTTAAAAAATAGACAATTTAAAAAAAAMTGTGTAAAATCCATATAAGTTTGAATATTTTTACCAAAGTAACATGAAACATTTATAGTGGGRATTTTAAGAATTATTAAGATCTGTTAAGGATTTTACRATTATAMGAGAAGMTTGGATCCAAAAARTTACCATGGCAGAGATGGAGGAAATTAGTGGACATTAATACAACTAATTGTATGTCATATCTTAGGTCCAAATTTTGCATCATTCATAGTGTTTATTTTGTAACACTCTTGCATTGATTTTTTTGGATGGTTTTAGAGTCATTACTAGAGTAAATGTTAATGCCAAAAATTTTTCCAACCATAAAATACTAATGGAAACCTATATGGATGAATTTGCATCTTAACATGGTCATAATAATGTTTAAAAGTACATCCAAACAACTTTATTATAAATTATCTAAGAAAATGATATATTTTTCCTTTTGCCATTTTCCTCTTAATTGTGTCATGTTTCAAAACCACACTACATTAGGTCTTGTGACACCTAATTGACCTTGTCTTTCCTTACATTGTCTTACCTTTCCTTGTATTGACCTTCCTTTTTTTGTATTTCCTTGCCTTTCCTTTCCATGTCTTGTCATATATTCCCTTTCCATGTCTTCCCTTGCCATGTCTTAACTTGCCTTTCCATGTCTTTCCATGCCTTTCCTTTCCATGTCTTGCCCTGTCTTGCCTTGCCTTGCCTTGACATGAATTTCATTTCCTTTCCATTTATTTCTTTTCCATTTCTTACCATCCCATGCCTTTCCTTGCCCCTTGCCTCTCCTTGACTTTCCTTATCTTTCCTTCTCTTTGGTTACATTTCCTTGCCTTTCCTTCCCTCGCCTTTCCATGCCATGTCTTTCCATGCCCTACCTTGACCTACCTTGTCTTGTCATGTCTTTCCTTGCCCTGTCTTGCCATGTGTTTCCTTTCCTTTCCTTTCCTTGTCTTGTAATGATTTGTCTCATCATGCCTTTCCTTGCCTTGCCTATCCTTCCTTCTCCTTGTCTTGCCTTGCCTTTCCATGCCATTCCTTGTCTTTCCATGCCTTGCCTTGCCTTGTCTTTCTTTTCATTGTCTTGTATTTTTTTTCCTTATCTTGCCTTGAATTTCCTTACTGATCCATGTGGATATCAGTGTCCACCCACTTATTCCAACTAGCTCAAAACATTTTTCTGGCAATTTACTATTTTTAGCAGTTTTTCAGGCCCTAAACATTTGGGGCCATTTTAAGGGAATAAAAGATGTTTTTTCTCGATCAGGAACCTCAATGAATGCCAACTGAATCATTTATCCCCCAAAATGAATCTTCTCATATATACCTTTCCAACGGCCTATATTTCACCCCAAACAAATATCATATTCCAAAGTTACACCCCCGAGACATTGATACACCGAACTACCCAAAATGGGGTCCACAAAACTATTGTCTTTTCATATTCTAGGGTCATGGTTTTGGATTTTATTTATTTTAAAAATTCCTTTGGAGCCTCGTTGTAACAATCATCTTCTTGCGAAATATCATATCCATCACATATCTTCTCAGAGATAAGATTCCACCATCCTAGTGAGTCTTTCACTCTGTATTTCTATAGTTTTGTACATTTCGCTCATTAATAGAAATTGTGTATTATTGTATCTCTGTGTTTATTGTTTTATAGCAAGTTGGGTCTCGAGCTTGTATCTCTTTAGGAAAATCTCTCTCACATGCCAAAGAAACCCTCCATGGTGGAACAAAAGAAAAATGACGCAGAAAAAGATTATATTAATCCGTTGCTTGAGCAAGCTCTCATGCGACAAAGGGATGAAATGATGGAGAATTTTTCTCACATCATCCAACTCCTGTCAATGAAAACATGTTCTTATTCATCAAGCAACCACTTTGGAGGCACCTCTCCTGTCAAGGTAAAATTTAATTTTGATATTCCCATATTTGAAGATCAGATAGATGAGGATGCCCTAAAAAAGTGGTTAAATCTGCTAGAAGGTTATTTATCTGTTCACAATTTTTCCGATAGGGAAAGTATCACCTTTGCACTCCTTAAGGCTCTCCCCCATGTAAAACATTGGTGGGAAACTTATTGGGATAAAAATTCCACAGAGGAGTCTAGAGAATATGGGGCCGAGCCCACTTGGGTGTTTTTTGTGGATGCGGTCAAGGAACAATATTACCTTGTTGGTAACTACGATGATCAGTACATGAGATGGACCACACTATGGAAAGAGAGGGGCCAAAAAATGTCTAAGGTCACAAATACTTTCCATACCTTGCACACCAAGTTGGATATCAAAGACTCCAAGCGACATCTCATTCTGAAATACCACAGGGCTCTTCATAGGTACATCCAAACCAAAATGGATTTTTTGTACATCTCATCACTGGGATTTTTCTATCGATATGTTTTCAAAATTGAGCATAAATTTAGGCATTAGAACAAATGGCAGTTCAGGTCTACAAATCTGTAACAACCAAAGTATGGTAAAACGACCCTAACAACTAGCCTCCAGAAAACCATTCTAAGCCATAGGAAAAGAAGGGTAGTGGAAAGACAAAGAAGGACACTCTAAAGTGGTGCGAATTCCACAAAATCCCCTTGCACAACACTGATGAATGTCGCTCAAAAAAACCATCTGTGGTCGATATCAAAGAAAATGAGTTGAACCCTGATTCAAAAAATAATGGGAGAAGACAAATCATCTATGTAGACCCCATTGTTATTGTCGCAACCACAACAAATCAACCAGAAGAACCAACAGATGATGAAGAGGGGGAGTTCCTTTTTCATTCACATATGTGGGTGAAGGGGACCTCACTGCATTTTGATGTTGATATAAGTAGCCATAAGAACATCATCTCAATGAAGATGTTCAAATAGTTGGGATTGTAGACAACACCACACCCACACCCATACAACATCGGGTGGTTTCTCCAGGGATGAGATATTTGTGTCATCCAACAATGTCTCTTGTCATGTGACATCAATCCCTTCAAGGATGAGGTATTATGTGATGTTTCCCCACTGGATGTCTGTTATTTTATTTTGGTCCAGCCATATATGTGGAAGCGCCATGCTATTTATGAGTCTCGACCCCGTAGTGTCATTGTTACTCTTGGGGGTCATATCTACAGGATACTAGAGGTATTTCCAACTATTGTCCCACATAAACAATTCCACAAGGTAATATCTCATACTACAACATTTAGCCTCTTCATAATCTATTCCAAAGGTGAATAGAAGGAAAATGCAACCACTGCAGGCTTAGTCCAAGCACCTTTTATCCAATAGAAGAAGATCAATAAGATTGAAGAAAAGCTCAAAGATTCCTTCTGCACACAGCCATATCATTCAACTATACTAGTTAAAAAGGTCCAACCCTTCCAACATTTGTTTCTCGACAACCTTCCATAAACCAAGCGCAACTTCTCCAGCAAGGAAAACAACTCACCAAGGTTCAGATTCAAAAAACGTTTCCCCCTCTCCCCCGGGAAGTCAAATCATTAGAGAAATTTTTTTCCTGAGGAGGGAGGATTGATCCAGGTGAATATCGATGGCCTCTCACCTATTCCAACTAGCTCAATTTTTTTTTTGGTAATTTACTATTTTTAGTAGTTTTTCAGGTCCTAAATTTTCTGGGCCATTTTAAGGGCCTAAATGACACTTTTTCACAATCGGGCAACTCAATGATCTCCGAAGGATTCATTGACCCCCCCCCAAAAAAAAAAATTCCTTGGTGATACCTTTCTAATGAGCTATCATGCACCCCAAACAAAGATCGTATGCCAAAATTACGCTCCTAGGAAGTTGATACACCAAACTACCGAAAACGGGGTCCACAGAACTGTTGGATTTTCATCTTCCGGGGCTAGGGTTTTGGTTTTTATTTATGTTAAAAATTCCTTTGGAGCCTCATTGTAACAATCATATTCTTGTGAATGAGCATATCCATAACATCTCTTCTCAGAGATAAGATGCCACCATCCTAGCGAGTCTTTCACTCTGTATTTCTATGGTTTTTTACATTTCACTCATTAATAGAAATTGTGTATTACTGTATCTCTATGTTTATGGCTATATATATGATATATCTCTGTTATATTATTGGATATCTGATATATCTTTTTACATTTATTTATTATATCTTCGCTCTCATTTCGTGCCAAAAGTAATCTCGATCAGTGGTATCAGAGCATGTTGTTCTTAATCATTTTTCAGTGAGTGTCCCCAATGAGGTCCGAGTATATCAAGTTGGGTATCGATATTGTATCTCTTCAGGAAAATCTCTCTCACATTCCCAAGAAACCCTCCATGGCGGAAGAAAAGAAAAACGACAGAGGACAAGATTCTATTAATAATTTTTTTCTTGAGCAAGCTCTCATGCCACAGAGGGACAAAATGATGGATAATATTTTTGACATTCTTCAATGCCTACCAATAACAACAGGCACATATTCATCAAGAGGACGCTTTGGAGCCACCCCTCCTTTCAAGGTGCAAGTTGATTTTGATATTCCTGTATTTGAAGGTCAGATAGATGCAAATGCCTTAGAAAAATGGTTAAATCTGCTAGAAGGTTATTTCTTTATTCACAATTTTTTGGATAGGGAAAATATCACCTTTGCACTCCTTAAGGCTCTCCCCCATGTCAAACATTAGTGGGAAATTTTTTTGGAGCAAATTTCCCCAAATGAGTCTGGAATATATGGGGTCGATCCCACTTGGGATTCTTTTGTGGATGCAGTCAAAGAATAATATGACCCTATTGGTAACTATGATGATCAGTACATGAGATGGACCATGCTGTGACAATAGAGAGTCCAAATAGTGTCGGAGTTCAAAAATACTTTCCATACCTTGTGCACCAAGCTGGGTATCAAAAAATTCAAGTGACATCTAGTTCTAAAATATCGTAGGGCTCTGTATAGGTACATCCAAACCAAAATGGATTTTCTGGACATCTCATCACTAGGAGTTGCCTATCGATATGCTGCAAAAATCGAGTAGAAATTTAGGCACCAGAACAAACAGGAGTTCGGGTCTGCAAATCCACAACAACCAAATTATGGTAAAGACGGCCCGAACAACCAGCCTCCAGAAAACCATTCCAAGCCATAGGAAAAGAAGGGTAATGAAAAGATGAAGGACACTGGAAAGTGGTGTGATTTCCAAAACATCCCCTGGAAAGACACTGATGAATGTCTCTCAAAACAATCATTGGTAGCCGATATCAAAGAAAAGGAGTCGAACCCTTATTCAAAATCTGATTTAGAAAATAATGGGAGAAGATAGATCATCGACGTAGACCCTATTGTTATTGTCAGGATCGCAAAAATTAAACCAGAATAACCAACAGATCTTGAAGAGGGGAAGAACCTTTTTCATTCACATATGTGGGTGAAGGGGACCCCGCTGCATTGTATTGTTGATAGAAGTAGCCATAAGAACCTCATCTCAATAGAGGTCGTTAAATGTTTGGGATTGTAGAAAACACCACACCCGCACCTGTACAACATCTGGTGGCTTCTCCATGGATGAGATATTTGTGTCATCCAACAGTGTCTCTTGTCATACGACATCAATCCCTTCAAGTATGAGGTATTATGTGATTTTTCCCCACTGGATGTCTGTGATGTTCTTTTGGTCCAGCCATATAAGTGGAAGCACCATGCTATTTACGAGTCTCGACCCCATAGTGTCATTGTTACTCTGGGGGGTCATCTCTACAAGATACCAGAGGTATTTCCAACTATTGACCCACATATATAGTGCCATAAGGTAATATCTCATACTACAACATTCAGCCTCTTCATAATTTGTTCAAAAGGTGAATAGAAGGAAATTGCAACCACTGTAGCCTCAGTCCAAGCACCTTTTATCCAACAGAAGCAGATTAATAAGATTGAAGAAAAGCACAACGATTCCTTCTACACACAGTCATATCATGCATCTAGACTAGTTAAAAAGGTCCAACCCTTCCAACATTTTATTGTTGATAGCGGAAGCCGGAAGAACCTCATCTCAGGATAGGTCGTCAGACCATTGGGATTATCGACAACACCACACCCAAAACCATACAACATTGGGTGGATTTGCCAGGGACAGAATATCCATGTCAACCAATAGTTTCACTTGTCATACAACATCAATCCCTTCAAGGATGAGGTATTATGTGATGTTTCCCCACTGGATGTCTGTGATGTTATTTTGGGCCAGCCATATATGTGGAAGCATCACTCTATTTATGATTCTCAACCCTTTAGTGTCATTATTACTCCAGGGAGTCATATCTACAGGATACTAGAGGTATTTCCAACTATTGTCCCACCTAAATAGCTCCACAAGGTAATATCTCATACTGCAACATTCAACCTCTTAACAATCTATTCAAAAGGTGAATAGAAGGAAATTGTAACCACTGCAGCCTCAATCCAAGAACCTTCTATCCAACAGAATAAGGTAGAAAATATTGAAGAAAAGAGAAAATATTCCTTCTGCACATAGTCATCTCATGCAACTAGATTGGTTAAAAGGGTCCAACCCTTCCAACATTGGGTTCTCAACAACCTTCCACAAACCAATCAGTGCAGCTTCTCCAGCAAGGCAAGCAACTCACCAAGGTTCAGATTCGACAAACGCTTCCCCCTCTCCCCTGGGAACTCAACGCAATGGATACCATTGCTTCCTAAGGAAGGAGGATTGATCCAGGTGGATATCGGTGGCCTCCCACCTATCCCAACTAACTCAAAATAGTTTTCTCACAATTTACTATTTTAGCAATTTTTTGGGTCCTAAAATTTTGGAGACATTTTGAGGGCCTAAATGATGTTTTTTCACAATAAGGGACCTCAATGATGCCATAGGAATCATTAAAACCCAAAAATTAATTTCCTCATTGATACCTTTCTAACGAGCTATTGTGCACCCCAAACGAAGATCGTATCCCAAAGTTACACCCCCTGGAAGTTGATACACCAAACTACCCAAAACAGGGTCCACAAAATTGTTGGCTTTTCATCTTCCAGGGTTAAGGTTTTGGTTTTTATTTATGTTAAAAAGGCCTTTGGAGCCTCATTGTAACAATCATATTCTTGTGAATGAGTGTAGCCATCACATCTCTTATCAGAGATAAGTTGTCCTCATCTTAGCGAGTCTTTCACTATGTATTTCTACATTTTTGTACATTTCACTCATTAACAAAAAATGTGTATTACTGTATCTCTATGTTTATGGTTATATATTTCATATATCTCTATTATATTATTGGATATATGATATATCTGCGTACATTTCTTTATTATATCTCCTCTCTCATTTCATGCCAAAAATAATCCAGATCACTTGCCTCGTCTTGCCTTGCCTTTCCTTGAATTTCACCTTTCCATGTCTTTGCTTGCCTTGCCTTGACATGCCTTACCTTCCCATGCCTTTCCTTTCCATTCATTTCCTTTCCTTGTATTGTATTTCCTTTCCATGTCTTTCCTTACCTTGCCTTTGCATGCCTTGTCTTTCCTTTCCATGTCTTTCCTTGCATTTTATTTCCTTTCCTTGCCTTTCCATGTCTTTCCATGTATTTCCATGTCTTTCCTCACCATGTCTTGCCATGCCTTGCCCTACCTTTCCTTGCCTTGTATTCCCATGCCTTGTATTTCCATGCCTTGCCTTGCCTTGTCTTTCCTTTTATTACCTTCTATTTCCTTGCCTCGACTTGTCATGCCTTGCCTTGTCATGCCTTTCCTTTCCATTCCTTTCCATGCCTTGCCTTTGCATGTCTTGTCTTGCCTTTCCATGTCTATCCTTTGCTATCCTTGCATCACCTTTCCTTTTCTTGTCTTTCCTTTTCATGTCTTGCCTTTCCTTTCCATGTATTTCATTACCTTTCCTTTCCTTACCATACATTTCCTTGCCTTTTGTTTTCTTTCCTTTTCTTTCCATGTCTTGCCTTCCCTTGTCATGCATTTCCTTCCCTTGCCTTGCCATGTCTAGCCATTGATTTCCTTGCATCGACTCACCTTATATTTTCTTTCCTTTTCATGTCTTGTATTTCCTTTCATTTCCTTTCCTTGCCTTCCCTTGCCATGTATTTCCTTTCCTTTCCTTCCCCAACATGTGTTAAATTTTAATGCGTTCAATATAAACAATGCAACTAATTAACAACATCTCTTCAATTGTTTGAAAAAATTGTTTGATGTTGGAAATTGGTTATATAGAAGATACATTTATTTCAAATTACCTCATTAATCATTTTGTACTTCAATTTGAAATATCTTGTAAACAAAATCTTTGAGCATTCACACCAACCCAATGTAATGTGGTTTTGAAACATGACACAATCAAGAGGAAAATGGATGTTTATAAGTTACACACAATTATCAATCAAAACATGTTTTAGATTTCAACTCCATGGTCTGATATTTGAGCTTATACTCTAGTGAAGAGAATTTGAAAGGAATCTAAAACAAAATTAGACATATTTTTTTACTAACTTCAAAAATTTTCACAAATAACATTAAAGTTTTTTATTACTAAATTTTTTAATTATTCTTCTCGTTTTTTGTTGGTTCAAAAATATATTGGTAATGGTAGTGGTACTTAGGAAAAGAATATAACCATCACATTCAACACTAGAAAATAGGAGATGTAGTCTATTCAAACACACATTGGTAATGATAATGAGTATTTGGCATAGCTATAAAACCATCACATTCAAGGACGACAAATTGGATGTCAAATTCCTTTTTACAAGTACATAAGCTTTGAATTCGAGTCTAGTTGTAATTCAATATTTTGTATTGAGAAACATATAATAGGAGGCATGGAAGCTGTCTATTCTATGCAAAAAAATGTTGAAAAATTTAATTGCTGAAAATTGAAGAATCTCATCTTCAGAACATTGGTATAGACAATAGTTTTGTATGATTGTAAAGCTTGGCTTAAAGGATTATTCAAGGAGTCTTGGAAGAAATTTAAGAGAGTTCATATAAAAGGTTATTATTAGATAAACTACGAGTTAAATACAAACTCCTCACTTAGATATGGAGTTAGCACGCAATTTCTCAATTTGGGTTCATTCAATTAGAGCATTTTTGGCAATAGAAGCTATGGTAGAATTATATGTAAATAGCTCAACTTAAAGATAACTTGAATTTTCCAAAACCTAGGTTTACACTTATGTTGGGTAGGAATTTTTTTGACAAAATTTAAATAAACGCAATGTGGTGTTCTTTAGCACATAAAATGACCACAAAACTCGACATTCTAGAAAACCCTTATAATTAAATAAAAATACCTTGTGGTAGGGTAAGGGTTGTACCATGAACATTTGTTGCACTTTATGGAAAAGGGTGTAAATAATATGTGTGATGAACACTCTTGGTAAAGAGTTTGGATAAACTATTGGTAGAGAATTTGGATAAAATATCGTTTGAGAGTTAATAAGTATGAAAACATTTCTCCACCAAGAGATAAAAATGAT
>JZKD02S1655282.1:134617-146511 GCA_000966675.3 Picea glauca
TCGTAAGGCCATAACTCTCAAACCGTGAGGAGTTATGTGATGTTCTACATACCACCAGAAATGGAATGACATGTACTATTCATATAGAATAGTATTATCTAAAAATATATCATAAATCATACCATTACCCATCAAACAAACTTGGGTCCATTACCCAAACCCGAGGTCTGCAACTTCTCATGACCATAACTCTCTAGCCGTGAGGAATTATGTGACGTTCCACATACCACTGGAAATGAAATGACAAGCACTATCCATCTAGGATATTTTCCCTAACAAGTTCACTTTCCTTCATCTCATTATTCCACAATTAAGCATGGGTTCTCTTACTTCACAAAGCAACTTCCCATGAGGGCTTTCACCATAAGGGAACCACTTTGGAGTTCATCCATATTTACTTATTATCAACCATGACAAAGAAATAATGAGTCATATTTACATTAAACAATATTGGGTCCATTACCCAAACCTTTGTGCTATGGGGCTTTCTTCAAGGGTTGGCATCAATGACAACCAACCTTAATCAACACTGCAACATATACATGTCACGTACCTATTGGTTTTTTTTGGTACATCATGACTTATGGTACATGATTGATTACATGTTATTGGCACATGTTGGTTATATGTTGTTGAAACAGATTAGTATAGGTTTATAGTGGTATACCTCACATGGATTGTGTGGTAGTGGTTTCATCATTTGTCATTTATATTTCAAGGCGGAAGGACAGGGAAAGGAAAGGGTGTTGTAGCCTCCTTCCGGTTGGTGCCAAGAATCATGGAGTTGGATCTTCCTTCAGGTTGGAGCATGAGAACTAGATGGTTGCAACCACTATTTGGTTGTAGTCAAAGAACATAGGGAGTTTTATCCCCCTTCTAGTTGTAGCCAGAGAATTGAGGAGTTGGATCTTCCCTCAGGTTGTAGCCTGAGAAACTAGGGTCTTGGAGCCTCCTTCCAGTTCAAGATGGAGAATTAGAATTTGGTGCTTCCTTGAATGTAATTCTTAAATACATATAAGAAAAATATTCTATGGTTTTCTCCTGCATTGGGTTTCCATGTAAAATACTAGTGTACTATGCATTGTGTGGATGTGTCTATTATTGTTTATTATGCACTAATGGATGTTAATGTTATATGATGCAATAAAATATTAATGATAAACTAATGAACATTGTTGAATAAGTTAAAGGAATATAAACTATGGTTAAAAAGTGTATAAAGTTCTCATTATGAATTTATGTCCCCTCTTAGTAATCTAGAAAACAAAATGCATGGGCAGTTCAATTAGTACTGTACTTATGGGTGCTTAATAATCATCTATTAGCTTGGCCCTCCATCACGACGAGAAAATCTAACCATAAATCTAAATTTACTTAGATGCTTATAAATCGTGTCATCTTATGTAGATCTCAGTGCCTATCCTACATATCTTTTATTTCTCTGGCCTCAAAGTCTCTAATTCCTTGAATTGATTTCTTTCAGCTTTGATTGAGTATTGAAAATCGATCTTTCATGTCATCTCTACAATTCAAGGTCACTAGAAATCAATTTTTCCTCATCACTCCTTCCCTACCTACTCCGAAAGAGTATCTATACCTTTCCAATATCAATGATCAAGCGACCCTAACATTTCATCTTAGCTTCGGTTAGTTATATCGGTTCAACCCATCAAAGAAGGGTGAGGATTCCACCAGAGTTATCAGACAAGGGTTGGTTGATGTTTTAGTGTTCTACTACCCTTTCGTCGGAAGAGTCAGAGATGCACCCACCAGTAAGCTCACGGTGGAGTGCACGGGAGAAGGCATGTTGTTTTTGGAAGCCATTGCATACATTTCTTTGGAAGAATTCAGATACCTCCAACCATCCTTTCCCTGCTAGAAAGAGTTGCTACCGGGTTAACAATCTATTATCAATTCTGATCTCCTTCTTATTCAAGTTAATTCATTCATGCTCTGAATCAATTTTCTTTGATGAATTCAATTCACATTCACGTGCATTTGTTATCAGGCATGGTGGCGTTGACTGTTATTTCTTCTAATGGAACTTGTGATTTCTGAATGTATTTCTTATCATGACGTTTTAGGTAGCGTGTCTGAGATGCAGAGGGTTCATATTCACCATCAATTTTAATCACACCATGAATGATAGACTTGGCCTCATTCAATTCATGAATGCTCATTCAGTTCCAAAGGGGGCTATGAGGCCTTCGATTCTCCCAGTTTGGGAAAAAGAAAACCTCTAACCCTAGATGAATCTCATTTTCAAATTTCCCCACCATGAATGTGATCAAATAGAATATAAATATGGGAAGATGGTGCCCTCTAACGAGTTGATCCACAATTCCTTCTTCCTTGGACAAAAAGTGATCGATTCACTCAAGAGGCAAGTAGTAGGGCAAGGTAGGTACTCAACCTTTGAATTTTTGTCACCCTTTTTGTGTCATTTGAGAACGAAGGATCTCAAACTACCAGCGAAGCATGAATTTTGGTTCATATTCACCGTGAATTCCCACACAAAATTTGACCTGCAGCCTCTTGAAGGGTTCCACGGGAATGCCATAAACCTTGCATGCGCGAGGACTGTAATACCCCAAGGACGAGCCCCTTCTGAATTGTATTTTTTTCTTATAGGATGGTGAGCCAAGTGGTTATAAGCTGAAAGACTTATGTGTTTATTAGGATGGTGAGACAGATGCTAAGGCCAATGAGCTTGATTTTTTGTATATGTAATTATGCAGAACATTAATAAAAATATAAACATTGTTGCATGTAGACCGACCACGAAGAAGAGTTATGGGGGACTAAGCTCCACTAGGTAGGGTAACAAAGGGGGGCTAAGTATTTGGGCCTAGGGGATAAGCTAGGGGGATTACCTCTAGAGGAATAATATTTTAATATTATTTCCTAAAGACTAAGGTGAACATGATATGTTTTTGCTATCCTAAGTTCCTGTAAAGTGGGACGTAGGCTAAGTGGAGCGCATGTAGCTCCAGGAAGACAAGTTTTGACCTGGGCACATGTAGTTAAAGATGAATAAGTCAGCTATGTTGGAGGTTTTCTTCCCATTCTATAATCCTCCTTCTGAGTTCACTAGGACCAGAGGCATCTGAACCTATTTTTCCTCTGCTTCTGCATCTGCATACCCGCACATAGTGAAGGAAACCCTCACGGGAAGGTTGGTCATCCTGCCATTCTCCCATCCTACACGTGAACCTGTTCTTGCCTCAATGTCTGACCTCTGCATACCCTCATGCATCTCTGAAACCAGAAATGGGGAAGTCGTCCTTTGTTGTTTCCTGTGAAGCCCGACGCAATTGTAGTCGCATGAGCTATGTTGTGACTTAGCATTAGGTTGTTGTCTTGTTGGGTGTCCATACCCATTTTTCCTTGTTGTTGTCATCCATACCCAACTACAGCTAAGTCGAAGACTGGTTGAAGAGACATGTTGCCAGGCATGTGAGAAACTCTCCCAGGTGAGAGAGTTTGTTAGGAAGTGAGTTCTCCTAGAAGGGAGTCCCGTAGCAGCCGTAATACTCTGAGACTTCTGGTCCAACTTGTTGTTGAAGCCCAAGGTAAAGGAGCTGTACTAGCTGAGGGACTTGTATTAGTGAAGGAGTATCCTCCTGGGGTGGAGCAGGCGTGTGGGGAATGAGGGTCTGTGTGTTGTGGGTGTAACTGGCTCCTGGGATAAAAGATACTTCCTGTTGCTTTGTGCAACTTCCTTGTTTTCCTTGCTAAGCCTAGAATTCCCTTTCCTGGTGGAGTTTAGTCCTAGCTCGGGGGTGACCTACTACTGAGAGTGATGAGAAGAGCAGTCTAAGGTTGGGAGGTTCCTGAAAGGTTTGCATGCAGTTGGTGTATTTACTCTAGCTAAAAGATAAGTATCATTGTTGTGCTTAATTATGTATTTTATGCATGTTTTGTGATTCTTGAATGTTATCATGTATTCCGTTGCATGTGAATTTATTGTTAATCTTGTTTGAATCTTAATTGGTAGCAATAATTTTGTGTTTATCATTATTAAGTGTTTTAAATTCATTAAAATGCATATATATCATATAACTTTATATTCCACATGGTAGCATTACCCGATCTTTGGAGGGTCGGGGATGTTACAATATGGTATCAAAGCCATGGTTTCAACACTGAGCCTGGATGGGCCATGTTAGTGGTTAACGAGACAAAGATTTCAGAGTGAATTGTTGTCAAAAGAGACAAAATTAGAGGTTCAAAGTGTCCCTGTGTGAAAGGAGTGCGTCGATAGAGTATTTGACTCAAAAATCCTGGGAGAAATAGATTGTGTTTTTCTGGGAAGGGACGCGAAGATCTCTTGCAAGGAGTGCATAGATTTGAAAGTTGAATAAGTGTCGAAGCAACCCTTTAAGGAGAAAGGTGTTTGAGAAATGAAGCTCAGGAGGAGGAGCGACATCAGTCATTAGATCTGTTGTTGGAAGGAGTTTGGACCATTAGATCTGTGTCCAGGAAAGCAAAGGAAAGTCACTTAAGAGGATTTCAAGTGTGGAGTGTGACAAACTCCTGAAGTCCTAAAGGCCGAAGTAGATCGAAATCGTCCGTTGCAAAGGACACACATCAAGAGATCATGTACTTCAGGTGGAATTACTTCATGAGAAGGCAAGTGTTGTGAGTTTGAAATTCCTAAAGCCCAAACTGCCGAAGTCACTCGTAGCCATTGATCATGAAGGAGGACATGCGTCGGTAGATCATGAACTCCGAGGGAAATTACTTTGGTAAAAAACGAGCATAGGGGAGTTGAAACTCCCGAAGCCCGAAGAGCTAAAGTGGTGAGTCATGATGACATCACCTAGAGGTGACGTGGACACATGGGATGTGTGACACATGTCAGTGGGCTTAGAACCCGTGGAAGATTGAAATGGAATTTGGAACGTGACGAGTGTCACCCATCTAAATGGGACACATATCAGTCACTAGTATTCCACCATGTGGCATCCTGTATGAGCAGGGTTAGTGGGGCCTGAGGTTACGTAACATAGTTAAAGGTCGTTGGACCACAATGGCATTGATCACGATACATCAAGATCAATGGTCATAAGGCATTGCGAGGACCAAGTTGCACAGAAGCTAATTCTCCAAGGCGGTCCCGCAATCCAAACCGCGGTTTCACTGAGGGGTTATGTGTTAGCGCCAGAAGAATTGAGGGATGAAAGGTGGGTTACTCCAAACCACCTTTTCCTTCCCCCGCAATTGGAAAACGTTAAGTGATGCGATGTAAGGATGTCACCAAAGGTGATGGGAAATGTTCGAAGATTAACAATTCGAGTGTGTGGATGTGAGATCCACCGAAGCTTTGAAGTACTAGAACTCAGACACCTGAGGTTCCATAGTGAGTGTCAGTTGTTGGATGTTGGGTAGACATGGACTATTGATCCACTCTACTCCGCGAGTTTGGTAACTCAGAACTTAGAGATATTGTTGTTTTGTGCTTTAAAAATTTCCGAAGCCGAAGGCCCAAGTAAGCACCTTTTGACTTAATGCTTTGTCATGACCCGTGATCACATGGGTTGGGGACTGAGAGAAAGGGGCTAGTGCCCAAAATTTATTACAAAGCAAAGAAGATCTCAGAAAGAAAATGAAATAAGAACATTTTCTTAAATCATATTGGTTTATGATTGTTGTGGAAATTGTTAAGGAATGATGGCCTGACAAATTTCGGTTGACTGCACATTGTGTTTTGCAAGGTTCAACAAGTGTCAGGACTACAATGAATTACCACTGAGTGCAGAGAAATGGAGGAGGCACATAATACTTCCATTTTAGAGAATGAAGTAAAAGGAATGGATGTCCATTTAGGAGTAGAAGAATTGAACTCCAATGGGCATGGAGTAGAGATGGATAAGGAAGGGAATATGATGAAAATCATTGAACGATTGTAGAAAGATGCCAAGGCTCACTAAGATGATAACAGAAAGATCATGAAAGTCAGGGATCAAAAAGGAAAATTCAACTTAAAGTTGATGCAGAGTCTGGAAAGAATTTAAAAGAAGTTGGATAAGGAGAGTGACTCAAGCAAAACAGGGAGTTGCAAGAACCCTGAGAGGAAAAGAAGATCAAGAAGCATTAGCAGGCATCATCATCACTCCCCAAAACATTCCAATAAGGAGGCACACAGTAGTTCAAGCCCATATCCTACCAGAAAACATAGGATATCTGGAGTGGATGAACTGAAGTGTGAAATGAACAAGATTAAGCCTCCTACTTTTGACAGGGAACACAAGAAAGATGAAGATGCCAATACTTGGATGTTAGGGATGAGGAAATATTTCCAACTCCAGAACTATTCTTCTCATGTAGAGGGAAAAATTTCCATTTACCAACTTAAAGGAAAGGCATCCATATGGTGGGAGAAGCTTGTGCAAGTACAACACATCAGAGAGAAGAATGTTACTTGGAGGGAGTTCAAGAGACATTTTCAAAACAAGTACTTAACTAAGAGATACTATGACAGAAATGTGAAAGAGTTCTTTGAACTCAATCTGGGAAGCATGACCATTGATGAATATGAACGAAGGTTTTTGGAATTGTTGAAGTATGTCCCCTTCATCAATAATGAGACTGTCAAAATTCAAAGGTATCTGAGTGGAATTCCATATTCCATCGGTGACAAGATCCAGTATGATGATCCAAAGACTATGGAAGAAACTATAAGGAGAGAAAACAAATTATATGATCAAGAAAAAGAAAAGCCTACTTTCCAGAAAGCTTGGGAAGATAAGAAGAAGTTTAAGAGGGAGAAGAGAAAAAAAGGAATCAAACCACCATTTTTTAGGAATATTCCTCAAGGAAAACCATCTTTTAGAGAGCCAAGGAAGGCTGAAGTAGGTGGGAAAATGCCAAGACAACCACCTATGGAATGTTGGGTCTGTAAAGGAAATCATAGGTACAGATATTTCCCCCATAGGAATGACAAAGTGAGAACTGTCCACAATGTTCAACAGGCAGAAATAATGGAGGACATGGGCAATAGAGTACCCAAGATCTATGCAGCCCTAGACAACAAGAAAGAAAAATATCAGTCACACATGATTGAAGTGGAAGGTATGATCAACAACCATGCCTTTACTATTTTAATTGATTTAGGGGCTAGTCATAGTTATGTAGATCCTAGAGTGGTGGAAAATTTGCAATTGTCGAGAATCAAACATGGAAAATCTTGGTTAGTGCAGCTGGCTACAGGAACCAAGGGAAAGGTTACGAAATTGGTTAAGTCATGTCCAATGGACATGAACAGACTGAGCACGAGAGTTGAATTGAAAATTTTACCTTTAGGTTCCTATGACTATATAATTGGGATGGATTGGTTGGACCAACACCATGCAATATTGGACTGTCATAACAAGGCATTCACTTGCCTAGATGAGGAAGGGAATCAAAGAACAATCCAAGGAATTCCTAGGGCAGTTATTGTTGGAGAAATATTAGCAATACAACTGAAGAAGTGCTACAGGAAAGGTTGTCAATTATTTGCAACCCACATGGAGGAAGCACCTAAGGATAAGGCGTCAAGTATTGAAGACCATACAATACAAAAGGAGTTTGAGGATGTATTCTAGGAGGTACTAGGACTATCCTCAAAGAGAGATATTGACTTCTCTGTAAATTTGATGCCTGGAGCAGCTCCAGTGCTTTAAGTTCCTTACAGAATGAGCACACCAGAGCTGAAAGAATTGCAATTGCAGATTGAAGAGATTTTAAACAAGGGGTATATACACCCAAGTGTGTCACCTTGGGGAGACCTGGTCCTATTTGTGAAGAAGAAGGATCAAACAATGAGATTGTGCATTGATTTCAGACAGTTGAACGAAGTGATTGTTAAGAACAAGTATCCTCTGTCGATGATCAATGATCTCTTTGATCAGTTGAAGGATGCCAAGATATTTTCAAATATATATCTCAGGTCAGGGTATCATCGAGTAAGAATAAAGGATAAATACCTCAGAAAGACTGCCTTCAGAACAAGGTATGGTCATTATGAATTCACAGTGGTGCCATTTGGGTTGTCAAATGCACCTACTATTTTTATGTGCCTAATGAATGGTGTATTCAAGGAGTATCTGGACAAGTTTGTTATAGTCTTTTTGGATGACATCCTGGTGTATTCCAAGTCAGAGGAAGAGCATGAGAAACATCTGAGGATGGTACTGCAAGTTATAAGAGAGCACCAACTGTATGCCAAATTGAGCAAGTACGTGTTTTATCAAAAGTAGATCCATTACTTGGGGCATATCATTTCAGAGGATGGGATAGTCGTGGATCCTGAGAAGGTAGAATCCATCAAACAATGGTCAACACCAAAGAATGTGATAGAAGTAAGATCCTTTATGGGTCTATATGGCTACTACAGAAGGTTCATTGCAGGGTTCTCAAGGATATCTCACCCTATCACTTCCTTGCAGAGGCAGGAGAAGAAATTTCAGTGGACTGAAGAATGTGAGAAGAGCTTCCAGCGATTGAAGCAGTTGTTAACTAGTGCTCCAATCATGAGGATTGTAGATCCAAATGAGGATTTCGTAGTGTGCATAGATGCATGCAAAGAAGGACTATGAGGAGTCCTCAACAAGAATGGATTTATAATATGTTATGAGTCGAGGAAGCTGAAAGAGCACGAAAAGAACTATGTCACTCATGATTTGGAGTTGGTGGCCATCATTCATGCTCTAAAGAAATGGAGTCATTTCCTCATGGGAAGGAGGTTTGAACTGAGGACAGACCATAACAGTCTGAAGTATTTGTTTGATCAACCAACCTTGAATTCTAGGTAGAGTAGTTGGTTATAAATCCTTTGCGAGTACGACTTTGATATGAATCATATCAAAGGAAAGGGAAACAAAGTGGTTGATGCACTTAACAGGAGAGTACATGAAGTACATGCTATGGCCATTAGCACGTACCGAAATTATATTAAAGGAAGAATTTCGGATGATGCAAATGCAGATTTGCAGTATAGGGATTTGGTAGCAAAGATACAACAAGGTAAGATGCTATAGAAAGTGGAAGATTATAAGTTGGGAGCTGATGGAACACTCATGTACAAAAACAGAGTTTATGTACCTAATGTCCAGCAATTGAAACTTATGATTTTGAAAGAAATGCTTAATGTGCCTTATGCTGGGCACCCTGGATATCAAAAAATTGTGGCAGCAGTGAAGAGCCATTAATTTTGGTCGGGTACGAAGAAAGAGATTGCAGAATAAATCGCCAGATGTATGGATCATTAGAAGGTTAAAGCTGAGCATATGCACCCAACAGGGTTGATACAACCTTTATCCATCCCTGAGTGGAAGTGGGAAGTAGTGACAATGGATTTCATCATAGGATTGCCCAAAACAGGAAAGTAACATGATTCAATCATGGTGGTGGTGGACAAGCTTACAAAAGATGCCCATTTTATTCCATTAAAGACTACTCACAAGGCATATAATGTTTTCGATATATTTTTAAGGGAAATAACATGATTGCACGGTGTTCCCAAGAAAATAGTGTTTGAAAAAGACCCAAAATTCACCTCAAAGTTATGGAAAGGGTTATTCAAAGGGTTCAGAACGAATTTAAACTTCAACACTGCTGATCATCCTGAATCTAATGGGTAGACAGAGAGGGTGAACCAAGTGATAGAAGACATTCTAAGGATGTATGTGATGGAAAAACTGTCTAAATGGGAAGACTACCTACACTGGGTAGAATTTTCCTACAACAATGGGTATTAAGCATCACTGAAGATGAGCCTGTTTGAAGCACTTTATGACAGAAAGTGAAACACTCCAGTAAGTTGGGATATCCCAACTGATAGGGTAGTGGTTGGGCTAGAGTTGCTCAAGGAAATGGAAGAAAAAATGCCGAAGATGAAGCAAAATTTGAAAGATGCCCAAGACAGGCAGAAGAGTTATGCTAATAAGAATAGGATCCACATGGATTTTAAAGTGGGTGATCATGTTTTCCTGAAAGTGAAAGCCAATAGAAGTTCCCTAAGGCTGGGAAACTGTTCCAAGTTGGCAACCAGATTTTGTGGACCATTTGAAATCCTAGAAAGGATTGGACCAGTTGCATATATGCTTACATTTCCTGCATCCATGACTGTACATAATGTGTTTCATATTTCATTTCTTAAGAGAAACATATATCTTATGCTAATCATGTAATCGATTGGAATGTGATTCAGGTGGAGAAAGAAGGCGTCTTGCAGGTGCATCCGATGCGTATACTGGACCGAAAAAGAAAGCAGCTCTGGAATCGAGCCATAGGGCTTGTAAAAGCCAAGTGGACCTGGTACGGTCCTGAGTATGCAACATGGGAGCATGAAGATGCTATGCAGGTAGAGTACCCACATCTTTTTGAATATTTTGAAAATCTTCTTGTTGTTTTGTAAATAAGTTGCACTGAGGACAATGAAAAAATAAGGGGAGGGGATTGTAATACACCAAGGTTGAGCCCCTTCTGAATTGTAATTTTTTCTTATAGGTTGGTGATCCAAGTGGTTATAAGCTGAAAGACTTATGTGTTTATTAGGATGGTGAGCCATATGCGAAGGCCAATGAGCATGATTTTTTGTATATGTAATTATGCAGGACATTAATAAAAATATAATCATTGTTGCGTGTAGACCGACCACGAAGAAGAGTTATGGGGGACTAAGCTCCACTAGGTAGGGTAAGGAAGGGGGGCTAAGTATTTGGGCATAAGGGCTAAGATACAGGGCTTACCTCTAGAGGAATAATATTTTAATATTATTTCCTGAAGAATAAGGTGAACATGATATGTTTTTGTTATCCTAAGTTCCTGGAAAGTGGGACGTAGACTAAATGGAGCACATAAAACTCCAGGAAGATAAGTGTTGACCTAAGTGCATGCAGTTAAAGCTGAAGAAGTCAACTGTGTTGGGGGTTCTCTTCCCATTCTCTCATCCTCTTCCTGAGTTCACTGGAATCATAGACATATGAACCCGTTTTGCCTTTGCGTCTGCATCTGCATACCTGTGCATAGTGAAGGAAAACCTCACGGGAAGGTTGGTCATCCTTCCATTCTCCCATCTTGAATATGAACTCATTCTTGCCTTTGCGTCTAACCTCGACATACCCTCACGCATCTCTGAAACTAGAAACGAGGAAGCCATCCTGTGTTGTTTCCTATAAAGCTCGATGCAATTGTAGTCGCATGAGCCATGTTGTGACTTAGCGTTAGGTTGTTGTCTTGTTGGGTGTCCATACCTATTTTTCCTTGCTGCTATTGTTGTTTCCATTGATGTCATCTTTAATCGACTATATCTGAGTTGAAGACTAGTTGAAGAGACGGGTGGTCAAGCCTGTGAGAAACTCTCCTAGGTGAGAGAGTTTGTTGGGAAGTGAGTTCTCCTAGAAGGGAGTCCTCTAGCAGCCGCAACACTTTGAGAATTCTTGTCCAGCCTATTGCTGAAGCCCAAGGTAAGGGAGGTGTACTAGCCGAGGGACTTGTATTAGTGAAGGAGTATCCTCCTAGGGTGGAGCAGGCATGTGGGGAATGAGGGTCTATGTGTTATGGGAGTAAGTGGCTCCTGGGATAAAAGATCCTTCATGTTGCTTTGTGAAACTTTCTTATTGTCCTTGCCAAGCCTAGAATTCCCTTTCTCAGTGGATCTTAGTCCCAGTCCGGGGGTGACCTAATTCTAAGAGTGATGAGAAGCGTGGTCTATGTAAGGTAACTAGAGAGGTAGTGGGAGGGACTAGAGGGCCCATAGTGATAATAGTGGAGGTCATTCAATGTAAGGTCAACTAGGTCCACTATATTATTAAATAGGGCCCACTATGGTAGTTAGATATAATAAATGGGTAATTAGATATAATAAATGTAAGAGGACTTCTTAGAAGGTTCTACTTCTAGAAGAT
>JZKD02S1655293.1:37589-54362 GCA_000966675.3 Picea glauca
GATCGTTGTGATGTTCACTTGTGATGATGTTTGGTGATGCTTTTTATGATATCTAAACTATATGTTGTGACAGTGTTTTGATGACTTATGTATGTGTGATGGTGTATTGATGTGATAAATGCCAATATAACACTAGGTTATCCATATTATATACCATTTGATTAAACTGTCATGGAATATGTGTAAATGTAATTAAATCAAAATGTCGAGATAAGAGTCTAACTTGCAGGTATTTGTAGAAGAGGCAAGGATCACAAACACGATACACATTGTTGAGATATAGGACGACAAGCTGGGAATCTAATAATATGCTAAGGTGGTGAATATGGCGATGAATGGCCTCGACAAGGAGGCCAATGACGACTGTGTATTCTTCTTGGTTGTTGGTTTTTGAGCCCAAACATATGCCGCTGGAGTGGAGCAGTTCATGTGAGGGGGTATAGAGGGCCCAAGCGACCGAAGCGAGATTCTGTGTCCATCGACTAGCTTCGTCAGTGTAACCGATGTGGTAGGCTAATGGAGGAAGAATCTGTCAATAAAAAAAATGGTAGATTAGACATAAGGCATGGAGGGAAACTGAATATTAAAAATTCTATAAAATGTGTACAAAAAAGAAAAATCCTAGTGTAGAATGACTACACTCAGGCGTAAAATTTCTTTAAGTACAACCCGTTGACGGGTTCTTTTAGAGGGTGGCCTTTGGGAGAGGCCAGGATGTATGCGCCTTTAGTGAGGTAGTGTTGGATGATGTAGGGTCCATGTCATAATGACTCAAATTTTCCATGGGTGAGAGTATCATGAGCAATATTGTAGGCAAGGACAAGGTATCCTTCGTTAAATGAGTGAAGGTTGACGTGGTGGTCGAAGGTGGCCTTCAACCATTTTTTAGCTACCTCATTGTTCTGTAATGAAGACCGACAGTCTTCATCCAACGACTCCAAGTTCAGCAAGCACTGCCCCATTGGAGCAGTGTCGGGTAATAGCTCAATAGCGGTGCACAATGTGGGAATTTTGCATTCGATGGGGAGAGTGGCTTCGACCCCATGGACAAGATGAAATGGTGTAAATCCAGTGGTAGTTTTAACTGCCATGCGATAATCCCATAGTGCATAAAACAACATATGATTCCAATTGGTCTCGTGTTTGTTAACTGTGCGCTGTAACATGGTTTTGAGGACCTTGTTGACCGCTTCTACCTGTCCGTTGGACTAAGGGTAGTATGGGGAGGAAAACTCATGGGATAAGCCTAACTTGGAGGAGAGTTCGATGAATATATCATTCTCAAAGTGTTTCCCATGATCGAAGACTAATTGTAGTGGGACTCCAAAGCGGGATATGAAGTGATTAAAGAAAAAATGCGCTGCAGTGTCAACAGTGTTGTTGAAGGTAGACATGGCTTCAACCCACTTGGTAAAGAATCAACTACCACGACAATGTATTTGTGTCCATTGCTAGATGGAGGGTTGAAAGTCATAAAGTATATGCCCTATTTGAAAAAGGGGCCTTCAATTATGAATGGGTGTAGAAGAGTGGGTGGCACTCACGCTTTGTTGGTATACAACTGACATTTGTCACATTGCTTCACAACGTGGATGCAGTCATGAAACAATGTGGGCCAGAAGTAGCCTGGTCGAATGATTTTCTGGGTGGTGTACATCCCTGAGAGGTGGCCACCGTAGACATCGTTGTGGCAGTCATTCATGACTCTATCAGCTTTGTCGATGGTCAAACATCGACGGAGGATGGTGTTGACTCCATGTCGATACAAAATGTCACCAATGAGGAGGTAGCGAGGGGATTGATGGCGAATGTGCCAACGATTGTCTCGAGAGAGGTGAGACCCAAAATTTTGTGTCCGAATATAGACGAGAAGGTCGCCATACCAGGGGTCATCCGAGGGGATGTAGAATATGTGTTCGTCGGGAAAATCTATGTTGATGGGGGAACTTGTGGAATCTGATGGAAATGACATCATGATTTCAACGAGAACGAGTGATTTCTTGCTTTTGGGAGTTGAAAACTCTAGGTCGTACTCTTGAAGGATGACGATCTATCGAGCAAACTTACCATTAATTTGCCGTCGACTAAGCAAGTACGACATGGGGTTGGAATCTGCCACGACTTTGGTAGTACGAAGCAAGATATAATGACGCATTTTTTGGACTACGAGCACAACTGCGAGGGTGAGATTCTCTTCATGATTGTACTTTAGGGGTGGTCCTGAAAGGTTTTTACTAATGTAGTAAATACCATGTTCGTGACCATCATCCCCTAGTTGTACGAGAACTCCTACTACAAAGACGATTGAGGCCGATAGGTAGAGGATGTAGTCACGATCATAGTCGAGTGGACTAATCAAAGGGGCATTGGAGAGCGCCGCTTTCAAATCATCAAAAGCGGTTTGGGCATGTTCATCTCACCGAAATGGGATATCATGATGCAATAGGTCAAGGGAACTGTGCACACGAGTGGCATAGTTAGGGACAAAGCATCATAAAAAGTTGGCTTTGCCTTGTTGGCTCTGCAGTTGGTGCAAATTCCGGGGTGATGGAATTTCTGTGATGGCTTGGGCCTTGAGGGGGTCCACTGTGATGTCGTGTTGGGAAATGATGAACCCAAGGAGGCTACTGATGGTGACGCAGAATAAACACTTGAGAGGATTCAAGCGGATATTGTAATGACGACACCGTTGAAAGACAACTTGTAAGTCATCTAGATGTTTCATTCGTTTCTTGGATCGAGCAATGAGGTCGTCCAAGTAAGCGAGGATGATGCAAGTGAGATCATCGAAAACAAAGGTCATGGCTCGTTGGAACGTCTCATCGACATTCTTGAGTCCAAAAGGCATGACACGATACGCAAAAGTACCCCATGGGGTGGTAAATGCGGTTTTATATTGATTTGCTGGGTGGATCTATATTTGATTGTAGCCAGAGAATCTATCCATGAAGGACAAGGCCTCATGCCCATCGCATTCATCAATAATTTGGTCGATGAAAGGCGTAGGAAAGTTGTCTTTGGGACAAGCGTGATTGAGATCGTGAAAGTCTGTGTAGACACAAATGGTGCCCTGTTTTTTGTTGACAGGAACGGGGTTGGAAACCCATGATGTG
The DNA here is from genome assembly GCA_000966675.3 of Picea glauca. NCBI lineage: Eukaryota > Viridiplantae > Streptophyta > Pinopsida > Pinales > Pinaceae > Picea > Picea glauca. Next base: position 40,703 of record JZKD02S1655293.1, read on the forward strand.
TATGCGATGGGGTATATGAACCCGACAATGCGTAATTTGTCAATTTCGGCTTTGATGGATGCTGCTTCAGATGGGTGCAGTGTGCGTTGATTTTGACGGACGTGGGTGATTTCTGGCCATGTTTCGATACGATGTTCGACAATAGAAGGGTCAAGGGTGGGCATCTCCGTGTATGACCAGGAAAAAATGTCCCAGTATTCTTGAAAGAGAGCTTTGTAAACTGTGATTTCTTCAGGTGAGCATGCAACACCAATGGTGATTTCCTCTATGATTCCCGGTTTAATGGAAATGTCAATTTTGACAGTGGAGGAAATGTTGGCCATGTTGCCATATTGAAAAAAGTTGGGGGCAGGGATAGGGTTGTGGAACCATTCTACATGCCCGGATGGGATGAAATATTTAGTTTCGATTGTGCATATGGGGGCTTGACTAGGAGGGCCGAAGGATTCCTGAGAGAGAAAGAGCGCTCGGTGATGGAGAGAATTCCATGGTGATAGCAACATTTCTTGTAAAGGGGGGTAAAAAGAGAAGGAATGGGTTAAAAACCCACTTGCCCTAAGTTCGGATGCAAAGTGCGCCTGTGATTAAGCGACAAACAAATTTGGATGGCAGAGATTCACGTGCCCGGATCAACGACGCACATAGGATTCCAGAGCCCCCTCGCCTTTCTACCTTTAAGCGGAAGGGGGGGGTCCGGAATCGAGGGTGCACCTCTTCAATGGTCATGATCAGAGTGCCCAGATCAACGACACCCAAGGCGATTCCGGCCCCCCCATGCCTTTCTACCTTTAAGCGGAGGGGGGGGGGGCCCAGAATAAGACGCACATCTTCCCTACGTCCGAGATCAAATTGCTCGGCCCAATGTTGCTCACGTGATCCCATCCTTCTCACCCACTCTATTTTTAATCGGCGTGGGCCCTTCTCCCCGTCATTTCATCCTCTCGAGCCGCCTCTCCACAGTTGCCATGTGATCCCCTCTCTCCACGACATCTATCCATCTCCCCTCTTTTGGTCCGTGTGGTCCCATCCCTATCTCATCATCCATTCACTACCTGCCGTGTGTCCCGCTCCCTTCCACGTCAACCTCTCATTGAAACGTGCCCATCATATCTCATCTCCTCCCCCCTCTGCTTATTGGCTTCTGCCATGTACCTTCCCCTTCCACCTCTCTCACACCTCATCACTTCTTATCTCACCCTCACGGTTTTTGCGCCACCACTCCTATTATGCGCCCCATCCTTCACGCTGGCCTCCACGCATGTTCATCAGGCTGTTCAGTTAATCTAGGTGGCAGTGTGAGGAGCCTTCCACGTCCCAAAGGTGCTGAGTCGGCCAGGCCATTCTCAATCCCAATGAAGAATTTATTGAGGTAGTTGGTGGTGGTTAGACATCACCTCCGCCATAATGGGAAAGTCCAGCGACAAATTAAAGGCATGCCGATTCGCCCACGGAACTATCAGGAGTTCGATAGCGTCTGCCATAGGTGCATGATCATTCAGAGACTGTAGGTGCAGATTGTCAGAAGCCATGCAGACTCAAAGTATTTAATGCAACGTCTCGTTTTTGTTGCTGTTGTTGTTTTGAGTATATGTAGGCATTTTCACCATTTTTGTATCTATCGATGGTAGAGCGAAGCTCCCGACTGTAAAGTTTTAACAACCATTCTAGTTCTCTGGCTGTGCATCTGTATATGAGATTTCTTGTTTTATGACAAACAATTTTCCTATTCCATATAAGTTTTCATCTTATGCTGAGAGAGTTCGTGAACGACTGATTCATGCGAATTGTTGTAGTGATGATATGATAAAGGATTTGTCATTGCATCATTGTATTCTCTGGTTTTCTGTGTTTGAATGTAAGAGGATCTTGCGTTTGGACACTTTCTTCCCAGTCTATTAGAAACATGATGTTTATGACAGACCCTTTCACTCTTCTCATACAAGTCTCCCCCCTACTCACCCTTATTACAACTCACTGTTTGAAGTTTATCTAAGACCTCACTTGCCTCATGCATGCTTGGCCTAGTTTCAGAGTTGAGACGATATTGTTCTGAGTTTACTTCCATTTGATCATCCCTTTATAAACAAATCATGACATTAAACTGATGGGTGTCGGGCTCTGCTCCTGCTGCAATCCAGGAGTGACTTCCGACGCTAACATTTCTGGTGCCGTTGCCGGGGATGAAGTTGAAAATTTTCCCCGGAATTGAACGACATTGAGCTTCTGATTCTGAAGGTGCATTAGGCATCAAAACCCTTGAATATTGGTACTGTCCACCTGGCGACTCCATTGTGACAACTCCACTGTGGCGAACCTGTTTGGTTAGTTGTGGCTTCCAGTGGTAGACACACGCGGTCCCATCCACAACTACCTCTGGCCACGCCTGAAGAAAATCCCGAGGTGATTATTAGAAAAGGGAAGCCCTCTCAAGGAGAAAGCTTCACCACTGAACCAGGTATTTCCCCACCTCCTTCCGTAAAAACTCCATTTTCTTGTTCTCAGCTTCCTAGCCATCCTTTCTCTGAGGTTTCCCGTTTTCTGAATTTCGGGAGTGTTCCTGTCGAGTTTTCCCCTCCTGGTCTGGCTTCAGAAAGAGAGATCCTTGTCGTTCCCCCCTCCCTGGAAGTTGTGCCTTAGCACAGACCTCAGGCCTCAGAAGGTTTCACCACCCCTCCTCTTATTACTATTACTGCATAGAGAGAAGGATCTGCACATTCAAGTCCCTTATCTTTCTCTTTGTTTTCCCCGTTGTCTCCCTCTCCTTCAGAAAACTCTTTTCCGATATCTCCTGTTCACACTTCTTTTCCTCCAGGCTCTCCACTACCTAATATCCCTATGGCTGGTGCTAATCCCCCTCTGAATAGAATGAACACCATAGTCGCTGCCAGATATGCCCCCTTAAACCTACCCCATCCCATGAATCCTGTCCCTGCTGGAGACTACTTGAAATATATGCCTAAGTTCTCTGAAGAAGAAGACGTAACTGCAGAAGAGCACCTGGCTGCTTTCTACAGTTATGCAGACAATCTAAACGTTGAAAATGAAGATGTCTGGATGAGAGTCTTTGTCCAGAGCTTGGATGGCGAGGTGAGGAAGTGGTTTAGAGGATTGGTCCCTGAATCTATTGCTGGGATTGAAGCTCTGGATAGTGCTTGCCCGAGGCAGTGGGGTGATAGGAAAGACTTCATGTATTACATGACAGAGTTCGAGTCTTTGAAGAAAATGGAAGGAGAGTCTATCTCTAACTTCTCCAAAAGATTCAATAAGATGTATAACAAAATCCCTGCTGAAATAAAGCCTTCAGAAGCCTCAGCCAAGATTTCTTATGCAAGTGCGTTTGGCCCCAATTTCTATCTTTTATTGAGAGAAAGAAGAGCCACCTCCTTAGCTCAAATTCAATATGCGGCTATAGAAGTGGAATCCAATATATTAGCAGCTGACAGACTGAGGAACAAGGCCGACACAGATAGAAGAAATGGAAAATCCGAAGCCTCAACTTCTTGCCCATCAATGCCCCACACTCAAGTGGATGAAATGACCCAGATGATGAAGTCTCTGTTTGCAGAGATGGAGAGACTGAAGATGGAAGGGAGGAAAGAATACAAGGGCCCTTAGAGAACCAAAAACAAAGGAGGTTTTAGGAGGCCAAACAATTTTACTTCCCTGAATGTGCAAAAAGAAAGAGGAAGAGACAGAGGAGACCAGAAAATTCAGGCCCCTTTTCAAAACAATTTTGTGGCCAAAGAGGAAGAAAGGGAGACAGACGAGATTGATCCTGAAATCCATTTCTTTGGAGAAACCCCCCCTTTCCCTCATCTCACTCAATCAACATATGAGGAGTCTCTCATGAACAATCAACTAAATGAATTAAGCAAGGGAGACAAGGCTAGTGGTATCCAAGGAAGGTATGATCCGAGGTCTAAGAAGAAGACAGTAGCACCTGACATTCCTGAGCCGTCCACTAGAACAGAGAAGCCTGCTAATGAAGTAGCAGATAGTCACATGGGTAAGAAGACCCAACCTCCCTCTCCCATTATTCAGAGTCATGTTCCTGAAATGAGAGAAACCCCTAAGCTTGCATCTTCTTTTAATTTCGAGCATGAAATTCAAAAGATCTGAATCCCTGTGCCCCTGACCGAATTGATTAAACATGAAGGGTTCAAGAAATGCTTCTCTGAGCTTTTATAGTCTGAGATCACAAGCCTTCCCACAGACTCCATCAACTTTCAAGATGAAAAGCCTGCAATTATCCTAGGTCCCATGGTAGAAGACAGAGATGATTCATCCCCTCCCTTCTACACCTCCCTGAATATACATGATAAAGTGTTGCATAATTGCCTCATGGATTCAGGAGCTTCCCATAACCTTATGCCCAAGATAGTCATGGAAGAACTGGGACTAGAAGTGACCAAGGCATATCATGATTTGTACTCTTTTGATTCAATGAGGGTGCAATGTCTGGGAGTCATCAATGACTTGGTGGTTTCTTTGTTTCAGCTGCCCATGAAGAGTGTGGTCATGGATATTGTGGTAGCTGATGTTCCCCCCAAGTTTGGCATGTTGTTGTCAAGGTCTTGGATTAAGAGACTTGGAGGAACATTACAGATGGATCTCACATATGCCACCATTCTAGTTTTTGGAGGGGAACATAGGAGGTTGTACAGAGAAGCCCAACTAGCCTATATTGTCAGTGATGCAGCAAACCTCACTAATCACCCCATATTTGCACTTGACACTGATTTAGGGTCTAGTTTGTTACAGATCACTGAAACTCCTGAGGCCCCTTTACAGATTAGAGAGAAGCCCATTCTTAATCTGGAGTTACCTCCTCCAACCACCTCTGTTTGGAAGATGTTCTTTGATGGAGATTCCTCCAGTATAGGTGCAGGTGCCAGAGTGGTTTTCATATTGCCCTGTCAAGAGACCATATCTCTGTCATATAAGCTGGAATTTGACACCACCAACAACGTGGCAGAGTACGAAGCTCTTGTTCTGGGTATGAGGGCTGCAAAGGAAATGGGAATAAAGGATATGGCTATGTTTGGAGATGCAGCATTGATCATCCAACAGGTAAAAAATGTTTATCAGGCCAAGCATCCTCGGCTTAGAAGCTACATAAATGAGGTATGGGACTTGATTGATAATTTCTTCTCTGCTTTCAACATTGTTTTTGTCCCAAGGGAAGAGAATACCATAGGCAAATCCCTAGCAGTCTCAGCCAGTTTGTTGAGGATTCCCCTGCCACCAAAGATTGATGGTGAGGTCGAGGTAAGATACAGGCCATCCATCCCGGAAAACATAAAGTATTGGAAGGTATTCAAGGACGATATCGAAATCAAAAAATTTCTTCAGCCGTCGATGAGTTTTCTGCATTGCACATTGATCAGGACCCTGATCTCAAAGGTGACCCCCCTTCTGAGGTATTATTGAATAAAATTGTTAATCACCAGATTATTCAACTGCCTAGCAATCACATTTCGAGGGGACTGGTCCCTTTAGAAAGACTCTTTGATAAAAATGATGTGGGAGTAAAGGGTAGAGTTTCAGGTGATGATGCTGATGCAGTTGAGTGCAACATTGGCACACCAGAAGAGCCTAAGTTTGTCAAGTTGTCAAGGAGTTTAACCCAGGAACAGAGGGATGAATATACTAAGTTGCTGAGAGAGTTTACTGATGTGTTTTCATGGACCTACGAAGACCTCAAAACATATGACACATCCGTCATCGAACACAAGATCCCACTGAAGGAAGAGGCTAAGCCGTTTAGGCAGAAACTAAGATAGATAAATCCCATGTTACTGCCTGTTATGGAGAAAGAAGTGAAGAAGTTGTTAGAAGCTCAGATCATTGTCCCCTTGAGATATTCCAAATGGGTGGCCAATTTGGTTCCGATCAGAAAGAAAAGCGGAGAGATCAAATTCTATGTTGATTTCAGGAACCTGAACAAGAGCTCAAGGAAAGACAATTATCCCTTGCCCAACATGGAACACATATTGCAGAAGGTCACTAGTGCATCTAGAATATTCATGATTGATGGCTTCTCTGGTTACAATCAGATATCAGTCATGCCCGAGGACAGGGAAAAAACGACCTTCACCACTCCTTGGGGCACATTCATGTATGCCAAAATGCCTTTCAGATTGATGAATGCAGGGGCAACGTTTCAACAAGCTATGGATATAGCCTTCACTGGGGAGAAAGATCAGTTTGTAGTGATCTATTTGGATGACATCACAGTCTTCTCTAGGTCAGACAAGGAGCACTGCTGCCACTTTAAGAAGGTTTTCCTGAAGTGTCGGAGGTTTGGCCTATCTTTAAACCCCAAGAAATCTTTGTTTTCTATGAAGGAGGGGAAGCTATTAGGCCATATAGTATCAACAGAGGGAGTGAGAATTTATCCTAGTAGGGTAGAGGCAATTCAGACCCTATCACTTCCCAGATCTAAGAAGGAAGTTCAAGCCTTTTTGGGGAAGATAAATTTTCTGAGGAGATTTGTCTCAAATTTTGCTGAACTGGTGAAACACATCACAACCATGCTCAGGAAGGGAAATGAAGTAAAATGGACCACTGAACCCAGGGAATATTTTGTCCAAATAAAGAGGGAATTGACTGAGGCACCTGTGCTAATCAGTCCTGATTATTCCAAAGATTTTCTGATTTTTTCTTTTGCTTCTTGTGATACAGTAGTAATATTCTCGTTGCAGAAAAATGATCAAGGGCGAGAGCAACCTATTGCCTTCTACAACAAGGCATTGAGAGATGCAGAACTCTGGTATGAGATCATGAAGAAGCAGGCCTATGCCCTGGTGAAAACTCTCAAAGCTTTCAAAGTCTATGTCTTGCACTTGAGGATCACTGCATATGTTCCTTCGGCCTCTGTGAAGGACATTCTCATACTGCCTGACATATACGGAAGAAGAGGCAAGTGGATAGCCAAAATCTTAGAATTTGATTTGGAGATTAAGCCCACCAAGTTGATAAAGGGGAAGGGTTTAGCCAAGTTGCTGGCCGAATTCAATTGCAAATCCTTGGGGATTAACTTCATCAATGAGAAATCCGAATCATCCAATAAGAATTCTCAGAGTGCCATATCCCTAGAAACATGCTCCTGGTACAAGGATATCCTGTACTTTTTGCAAGAATTAAAGCCTCCTGATGGATTGGGAAAAAGTAAGGCTAGAGCGTTAAAGCTCAAAGCGGTCAGATATTACCTCATTGACCAAGCCTTGTACTGGAAGGACCCTCTAGGGGCATTTTTAAGGTGCCTAAGCCCGCAAGAAGCCTAGAAGGTTATGATTGATTTCCATAGTGGCCTTTGCGGAGGTCATCATTCTTGGAAGACCACAACCCACAAGATCCTCCGGGTTGGGTATTACTGGCCCACTTTATTCCCTGATGTCTGCTGAGAAATTAGAGCTTGCATCAAATGCCAGAAGTTCTCAGGAAAGCAACAGCTCAAATATCTGCCATTAAATCCTGTAGTAGTTTTAACACCCTTTCAGCAGTGGGGATTGGACTTCATTGGAAAAATTCATCCTCCCTCAAGTGGCCAGCACAGATGGATCATGACTGCGACAGATTATTTCACCAAGTGGATAGAGGCTGTTCCCAACAGGAGCACTTCTCACAAAGTAATTATCAGCTTCTTGGAGGACATCTTAGCCAAATTTGGTTGCCCCAATAGAATTGTCACTGACAACACTGCCCCCTTCAGGGCTGAGCCTCTGGTCAAGTTCTGTGAACAGTTTGATATTTCACTGATTCACTCTACTCCCTATTATCCTCAAGGAAATGCACTGGCAGAATCCTCCAATAAAAGCCTGATCAAGCTCATTAAGAAATTACTGAAAGACAATAAAAGGGCCTGGGATTCAAAACTCAAATTTGCTCTATGGGCTGACCGAGTGACAACAAAGAAGTCCCTAGGCAGCTCACCTTTCCAACTTGTTTACGAAACAGAGGCCGTTTTCCCTACTCAGCTCGCCTTATCTGTGGAAAAATTCTTCCAGGATCTCGAAGGAGAGCCTGACAATATGGTCAGAAGGATTCATCAGATGGTGGAAGTGCAGCAGATCAGAGAGCAGGTCATGGACAGGGCCTATAATCACCATCACAAGATCAAGCAGGCTTTTGACAGAAAGAGCAGAAAGAAAGATTTCGAGCCGGGTGATCTGGTGCTCAAATGGGATGCACCTAGGCAGGAAAAGGGCAAGCACAATAAGTTTGATGCCCTCTGGTTTGGGCCTTTCAAGATCTCTGAAGTATTTTCAAACAACACTTACAGGTTGCAGGATTTGGAAGGAAAAGAATTTTTCAATGGCCCAGTTGTAAATTCTAACCTTGTACAATATCTACTGCAAATTGATATTCAGAAAATAACCGAAAAGATACAATGGCAAATACAAACATTACACAGAGATTTTTCACCTGGAAACCCAAACCGGGAAAACCAACATATATTATATTCATACATTGTGTTACATTGTTTACAATACAATATACATATAGTATCCCGCAGCATCCAAAAACCTAACCCAATGACCTGGATTAGTCCAAAACCCTAATTCCTTAACCGGAAATAGAAAACCATCGGCAAAAAACCATTTGCCGAAAAAACCACCTAATATCATGTGGTCCCGGAAATATGTTGTCCCGGTAATATGTCGTCCCGGAAATATGTCATCCGGGAAATATGTCTGCGCGACGAAAATATGTCGGCCCAAAAAAAAATACTTTCGGGGGAGCTACCCCCGAACCCCCGCGCGGGGGGCTCTGCCCCCCTGCACCCCCCAAGGAGGGGCCTAGCACCCCCCCCTCTAACCCCCCTGCACGCCTGGCACAGGCGCTCAAACACTACTACTCATGCAAAGAATATAACACATACCCAACACCAGTAAATGGGCATTTCTTGAAAAAATGTTTTTTGTGAGCCACAGTCGGCTCTTTTGGTTTTTTGTAAATATTGTTTTTATTTTCAGCTTAATAAATGACTCCATAGCCCAACAACAAGGCACTGAATCTGCAAAAAGAGTTCTTAGAGCATCACAGGGACGACTCTATCCCCCATGGAGCCTAATGTTAGCAACATTTCTTGTAAAGGGGGGTAAAAAGTGAAGGAATGGGTTAAAAACCCACTTGCCCTAAGTTCGGATGCAAAGTGCACCTACGATTAAGCGACAAACAAATTTGGATGGCAGAGATTCGCGCGCCCAGATCAATGACGCACATAGGATTCTGAAGCCCCCTGCCTTTCTACCTTTAAGCGGAAGGGGGGGGTCCAGAATCGAGGGCGCGCCTCTTCAACGGTCATGATCGGAGCACCCGGATCAACGGCGCCCAAGGCGATTCCGGACCCCCCACACCTTTCTACCTTTAAGCGGAGGGGGGGGGGTCCGAAATCAGACGTGCATCTTCCCTACGGCCGAGATCAAAGCACCCAGATCAACGATGCTCATGCGATCCCATCCTTCTTAGCCTCTCTATTTTTAATCGACGTGGGCCCTTCTCCCCGTCATGTCATCCTCTCGAGCCGCCTCTCCCCTATTGCCATGTGATCCCCTCTCTCCACGAAATCTGTCCATCTCCCCTCTTTTGGTCCGTGTGGTCCTGTCCCTATCTCATCATCCATTCATTGCCTTCCATGTGTCCTGCTCCCTTCCATGTCAGCCTCTCATTGAAATGTGTCCATCATATCTCATCTCCTCCCCCCTCCGCTTATTGCCTTCTGCCATGTGCCTTCCCCTTCCGCCTCTCTCACACCTCATCACTTCTTATCTCACCCTCACGGTTTTGGCACCACCACTCCTATTATGCGCCCCATCCCTCGCGCTGGCCTCCACACATGTTCATCAGTCTGTTCAGTTAATATAGGTGGTAGTGCGAGGAGCCTTCCACGTCCCAAAGGTGCTGAGTCGGCCAGGCCATTCTCAATCCCAATGACGCATTTATTGAGGTAGTTGGTGGTGGTTAGACATTGCCTCCGCCATAATGGGAAAGTCCAGTGACAAATTAAAGGCACGTCAATTCACCCACGGAACTGTCAGGAGTTCGATTGCGTCTGACATAGGTGCACGATCATTCAGAGACTGCAGGTGCAGATTGTCAGAAGCCATGCAGACGCAAAGTCTTTAATGCATTGTCTTGATTTTGTTGCTGTTGTTGTTTTGAGTATATGTAGGCATTTTCTCCATTTTTGTGTATATCGATGGTAGAGCGAAGCTCCCAACTGTAAAGTTTTAACAACCATTCTAGTTCTCTGGCTGTGCATCTATATATGAGATTTCTTGTTTTATGACAAACAATTTTCCTATTCCATATAAGTTTTCATCTTATGCTGAGAGAGTTCATGAACGACCGATTCGTGCGAATTGTTGCAGTGATGATATGATAAAGTATTTATCATTGCATCATTGTATTCTCTGGTTTTCTGTGTTTGAATGTAAGAGGATCTTGTGTTTGGACTCTTTCTTCCCAGTCTGTTAGAAACATGATGTTTATGACAAACCCTTGCACTCTTCTCATACAAGTCTCCCCCCTACTCACCCTTATTACAACTCACTGTTTGAAGTTTATCTAAGACCTCACTTGCCTCATGCATGCCTGGCCTAGTTTCAGAGTTGAGACGATATTGTTCTAAGTTTACTTCCATTTGATCATCCCTTTATAAACAAATTGTGACATTAAACTGATGGGTGTCGGGCTCTCCTCCTGCTGCAATCCAGGAGTGACTTCCAGCGCTAACACATGGGAAATTGGGTGTAGTTAGTTCCTCGAGGATTTCTTCATCGCAGTGGAATATGTGAGAATATAGGGGATCTGGGGAGGTAACATTGGTGGTTGTCACCGTGTAGTTATCTTCATGTGGTGAAGATGTAGAGGGGGTATCATAGAGAGGGCACAATGGTGTACTTGACATGAACCAAATTTCCAGATATTGCGGGTTAAAAATTGTGGTCGGGCATAAAATTTCAAGGGGGAAATACACCGGAGAATTGGGGGCAAATCCTCATCTAGACTATCCTTGAACCATGGAGGAGTGGGAAGTGCCTCAAGCTAGGGAGAGAAGATATAAAAAATATTTGGAGAGGGAGTAGGGGGAACTACTGGCATCACTGGAGGTGGGGTGAGGGGAGGATTTTGAATAAGGGCCATTTGACGATGCCTGTATTCAATAATTGTGGGACACTGGTAGGTGAAATGATCCAGTGAATCACAAAGAGAGCAAGGACATCTCATCCATTCGTTGACTGAGGCTGTGACATAATTGATGTCATTGAATTGGGTACTTGATGATGTGGATGGAGAGGGGTCTTGCTGAAAGTTCTGGCGTACTACTGTTAGAGTATGTCGAAACTGAGGTAGCGTAGGGAAATGGTGGGTGTAATGGCCATACTCTGAACATATGGCACATGTGAATTTGGTTCACAATTCTTTGCTACTTGTAGTGAGGGACGTGGTGGTAGTACTAGGTGTGCTTGGTGAAGCGACGGGTGATGAGGTTGCTCGGGGGAGTTGGATCAAATTGCGTAACTCGGGGAGAGAGGGGCATCTATTTGTAGGGTGTCCTTCTCTCTCACATAGTGCGCAAGGAGGTTGAACTCGAGGAGGAAGTGGAGTGGTGGGCTCTTTCTTCTTCTGTCCACCTCTAGATGTAGCAGTGGTGTTAACAAGTGGGGGTGAGGGTGGTGCGCTTGGAGTTAGTACTAGAATATGCATCAAGATTCCTTATGTTTGGGGAGGGAGGGATGGTTGAGGGACCATCGCGGGTGGATGTAGATACCATACCAGAATGGAAAGCACCATGTTGGGAAGGGTAAGCATGGTGGCTACTTGAAAAGCCTGTATGCCTGGTGGGGAGTAGAAGAAGGGGATTTGAGTGATGGCTTGGGGGATGGTCTCCCAAACCAGGATTTTCCTTTGGGGAAGGGTGAAATCTTGGTTAAGAGGTGTCGTAGAGTTCTCAGGGGATTCCTGAGGTAGGAGTTCTTCGACTAGTGGTTCGTCAGGGGGTGGAGAAGCCTTTGTGGGAGGAATGGTATCTCTATTTTTAGTTCCATTAGACGAGATGACACACACTTGTGCTGAGGGATGTATGAGCGGAGGTGCTCCATGGTATGTCCCTAGCAAGGATGGGTCTTTGAAAATTTTGGGGCCCATCTCAATGAGTGGGTAGGAATCATAATTAGTGTGGACAAAAGGTAGGATGTTATCGTTTTTGGAGGAAGGTTTAGGCTCGTAATGTGAAACTTTATCGATGGTGATGATATTCCCATTGTAGGGGAACATCATCGTTCAAAACATAGATGAGGCAACTGCCTTCATAGTGTACATGTAGCTATGTCTGAACAATATATTGTAATCAAGTGGGGCGTCGATAACCTCGATGTCAATAAGGATGGTTTTTTCCTCGAGTTCAATGGGGACATTTTGAAAGATCCTTTCAGGAGAGGATGGTCATCCATCATAAGCTCACAAAGTAATGGAAAATAGTATTAGCTAAGGGGAGCCAAGTTTCTTCCATAGCGTTTTGGACATGATGCATGTGGATGCACCTTCATCAATGATGCATCAATGAACTATGATGTTCTGAATTTTAACTGGTATCTGGAAATCTATCAAAGCGGGGAGATGAGGTTCCCCACAATCTAGATCAAATGTGATCAATCTAGTATCAGCAGGGTCAACTGCCCCTAGGGCAGAAAGTAATGACTTCCATTGAGTGGGAAAATTTTGGAGTACCTCCAAGACTGAGATGGCTATAGGAGATTGTGCCAATTCATCGACCAAACTGTAATTGTGTGCCGCCCTATCCTGAGGGTTGTGGACATTCCGTCGTAACAGGATGTGAGGAATACACATAGGTGGTTCAGTGCTAGGGCGTGGAAGCATTAAAGGTTGTCTGATTGTAACTGGAACTACTTCCAAAGTGGTGGGAGTAGATTCTAGGGGTGCGTTGTATTGACGACTGCGCATTTGTAGAAGAATTTATTTTTCGCTAGTGAGGAGGATAGTGAGATCTGCCAGATTCCTAGGGTTTTGATACTGTCCCATCTGTGGTGGGGCAGGGTGCATTTCCTGTTGGGTATTCATCACACCTTGGAGTGGAATAGGGTTTTTCAATACCGTTGGGGGTGTTTTTTCCAAGTACTATTGTGGGGCTTTCTGAGGGGCAGGGGGTGCTGGAGGACGTGGCACATTCATGGAATCTTTCATCCATTTGAATTCGATGATTTGGGGGCAATGGTGAGTGTAATGACCGTGCTCACCACAAAGGGCACAGGGGAAGTTCGTCCAAAGGTTGTTGTTGTTCCTCCCTTGGCGTTTGTTGTTATTACCCCCTTGGGGGTTCTGGTTCCCCTGATTCTGGTTGCCCCTACCAGGTTGGTTATGTTGACGGTTGTTTCCCCCTGGTCCTGGGTTATTATTGTTTCAGTTTTTTCCTTTATTTTTGGCATTATTCGACTGATGGGACGAATTTTCCGTATTCAGTTGTTCAAAATTTTGAAATTGCTGAATGGGAGAGGGTTGAAAAAAATTAACCCCAGCATGTGGTTGTCCTTGTGGTGGAGCCATGGGCTATGGAGGGCCAAGAAATGGAAAATACAGATTATTTTGTGGTAATGATCTGTAGGGTACATAGGAAGGTGTAGCGCTTTCATTA
>JZKD02S1655293.1:59735-72718 GCA_000966675.3 Picea glauca
TTTATTTATTACTGCTCATTATTGGATAATAATTCTACATTGATATAACATTTGAAGAAAAAGGATTAACATTACGTTATTACTGATTCACCCCCCCTCTCAGTAATCCAACAAGAAGTCTAAGCTGCCTGTACAACTTCATGTTCTCCCTTATCAACACCTTGTTCCTGTCCTTGGTTTTATCATGCTTTTCCTTGAGACTTTGGTTCATGTTAAAAAATTCTGCATTTCTTTCAGTCAAGTCTGTATTTGCCTTTTTAATAACTCTTTCTAAGACTTCCATCTCATAGATTTGTTTCATAAGTTTATTGATTTTCTGAGCCTTGGATGCTTTAGGGTTGCTTGAAGAATCTTTTGCTAATGGTTGACTGTGTTCATCTGGAGGAGTTGGTGAGGGAAAGTTGGGATAATCTTCTGCAACTTGCTCAGCCTATTCATCACCTTGTGTTTCTGCTAACTCCTTCTCTGACTTTGAGTCACTGTATGGTAAGTTCAAAGGGTTATCTCCTTTAGCAAGGTCCTTGGTCTGCTCACCCTCTTTACCAAACTATAATTTCCTTTTGGTTCTTTTTCTTTTAGCAGAGGATGATTCTGTCGGCTCTCTTGGTGGTGAGATAGGCTTCCTTTTTCTTAGACTGCTCTTAGGGGTGATAGACTTCTTAGCAATAGACTTCTTCCCCTTTTCATCCTGTTGAAAATTGGTTTGGAATTCATTCCAAAATAGGAAGTAATTCTAGTCCACTTGTTTCTTCTTTATTGACTCTTTAATAATAAGTGTAATCAAACCTTGGTGTGACAATCTGCTGGCCACTTTGGTAGGCTTCACCTTGACTTGTCTGGCCATTTTTGTGAGAGATTTGTGCAGGTAGAAAGGAAAATTGATGGGAGACCTGCCTGTAAAATGGTTCAATAGCTTGAAGTGATAAAACATGACTCTGTTGTATCTACCTTCACAAGTGATATAGACAAAGATTGCCTTTAGGAGAGATTGCCACTTAGGTTCCAGATAAGACATTGGTATGTCTTTTTTCCATATAAGATCCTTGTGCAGAGGCTGTAGGTAGGATCTGAGTTCAATGTTTGAAGGCACAGTTGATTTGAACCAGCAATCCCCTGTTCTAGGGAGACCAGTGAACTCAGCTATGGCTGCCTCATCAACCACAAACTCCTCTTTTCCCACTGTTGCTACTTTTCCATCGAGATAACAAAGGTTTCAGACACATGTTGGTGGAAATCTGCCAGTTTTTCACAATATGCATAGACTCCTGCTTTCTTAAATAATTTGGCCACCCCAGGGTGAGCCTCAAGGTACCAAACTCCATCCAATTCAGCCCTTAGAACTGGCCCTGCTTTTGGCATTTAGTAATTGCTGACCTGTACCTGTGATTTAGGAAAATTTTCATGCCAGGGAGACAAAGATTCTATGATTTAGGGTGATAGGGAGTATAAATTAGAGTAAACAAATGAGACAGGGTGACTTAGAGTTTTGATTACATAGATCAACCATTAACCGAATCTAAACAACAGACTGACTGAATACAAGCCGAAAATTTCGAGTTTAGGTGAGATATAGAATTAAATTGAAACAATATGGAATTAAAACTACCTGATGACTCGACTTGGCTTGATTGGTATGAAAATTGGCTTGATAACCATCTATTGAACTTGAACTCCACTTGGAAATCACCATAAAAAATGGGATTATGGCTTCTGAGTATGCGTTTACTTGATGAAATCCCGGGCTCAAGACTGTCACAATGACTCTCGGATTCAAATTGGTAATAAATGGAATCAAAACAGAGATTAATCGGGGTCATAATGGATCTGTGTCCTCATGAATAGAGATAATGAGGGGCTATGTGACTAATCACTTCTGTTAGTTGGGAATCACACATGATTTTCTGTGTTTCTGCCAAGCCTTAATTCTGAAATGACCAATGTAGTTAAAAGGACAACAGGGCATCAATCTTCAGATAGATGCAATAATAACGTGCATACCTCACCACCTCCATGGAATTTTGGCGGTTATGTATTCATGATTACGCCAATTGACAGCTAGATTGTGCAAAAGCACGGGATTTTCATTTTTCCCGTGGAAATCTTTTCGGTGGTTAACTGGGATTTTTCTTTTCCCCCTTAACTACCAAGAACGAAGGACTTTGGTGGTTAATGAGCGCATTTTAGTCTCACCTAAACCACCGAAACCTAATATTCTCTCTTTTTCTCGACAAAACCAAATCAAAAGTTCGTTCCAAGTTTATTTACAGAAAATAGACTCTCTAACATACCTAAAAAAATTTAGAAATAATTTTTTTGGACCACAATCTATCACCTAAAAAGAAAATATCCATTGATTTATTTGAGGAGATAACACTGACTCCTATTGGGGATGAACGACTCCTTGTGAGGTTTCAAGAACCACAGAACCAATGCCTTTCCTAAAAAAAGAAAACTTAAAACTATCTGCTAGTGTTTCCATTGGGCATGGAGTTATTCTGTAAAAATAAAGACTAAAAATAAAATTACAATGACCAGGCTTCACAGCCTTAGACAAAATAGAGTTTCAGAAATCGCCCATTGACTGGGCCACCAAACATTTCTTCACCTCCTAGACTTTGTATAATGAATGTGTTGTTGTGCTGTACTTGAGTTATCATGAAAGGGCCGGTCCACAAAGAATCAAACTTGTTGTGTTTGCCTTTATCCTGTCTGAGGGCATCCCATTTCAGAACCCAATCACCAACCTGAAAATTATCTACCTTTGCCTTCCTGTCAAAAGTATCCTTGATCCTCTTTTGATGAGCCTCTGATTTGTCTACCAATTGTTCACGGACCTGCTGCAGTTCTACCAAATCGAGCATTCTTCTTACCAAATCATTTGACTCAGTTTGCTCTTCCTGAAAAAATCTAGCCACTAGTAAAATTAACTGAACATGAAAAATGGCATCAGTCCCATAGACCAATTTGAATGGAGAGGTTCCTATGGAATTTTTGATAGTTACTCTGTCTTCCCATAGAGAAAATTTTAGTTTAGAATCCCAATTCTTTTTGTTCTCCTCTAACAACTTTCTGATGATTCTGATTAAGTTCTTATTGGATGATTCAGCTAGGCCATTACCTTGAGGGTAGTAGGGGGTTGAATGTACCAATTGGATGCCCATTGATTCACACATGTCATCCAATGCATCATCTTTGAAATCTGTTGCATTATCTGTTACCATCCTTTTGGGGCAACTGAATTTGCTCAAGATGTTTTTATAGAGAAATTTCATGACAACCTGATGAGTGGCATTCCTAGTGGGAACTGCCTCTTTCCATTTTGTAAAATAATCTGTGGCTACTAAGATCCACTTATGTTGACCTCTAGACAAAGGATTTATCTCGCATATAAAATCTAAACCCCATTGCTGAAAAGGGCCATTCACTACTATAGGTCTTAGGGGCAGAGATTTTAGCTGATGTTTTCCTGTGAATCTTTGACATTTATCACAAGCTTTGACGAAGGCACACACATCTGAGAAAAGAAAAGGCCAATAGTACCCAACCCTTAGAATTTTATGAACTGTGGTCTTCCAGTAATGATGACCTCCACAAACACTTGAATGAACTGATGTATAACTTCCACTGACTCTTCTTTGTCTAAACATCTGAGTAGTAAACCAACAGGGTCTTTCCAATATAACAGATTATTGTAAATGCAAAATTTGATGGCTCTGAGCTTAAGGGCTCGAGCTTGAGTCATGCTGAGTTCAAGAGGAACCTCTAGCTTTTGTAAAAAATGTATAATACCTGAGTACCATTCACAAGAAGACAAATGCTCCACCACCTGTTGATTGTTATGTTGTCCTGCTGCTGCCACCTCCATCTGCAAACTCGCTGAATTTTCCCCTATGAAATTTATGTCCAATAGCTCATGGTTTTCCTCCGTTAAAAGCTTAGCAAGGCCTTGGCCTTTTACCAATTTGGTGGGCTTCACTTCTATGTCGAACTCGATTAAATTTGCGATCCTTTTAGCTCTCTTTCCATCAATATCAGGCTGAGTCAAAACATATTTCATGGAGGGTGAAGGAACATATGCAATGACTTTTGAGTGGATGATATAAATTCTGAAAGCTTTTAAAGATTTTATGAGAGCATAGGCTTGTTTTTCAATAGGATCATACCTTAGTTTAGCATCTCTGAGTGTTTTTCTAAAGAAGGCAACTGGGTGATCCATACTGTCATCATCTTTCTGTAACAAGACTGCTGCCACCATGTCATAAGAAGTGAAGGAAAAAATGTAGAAACTCTTGCTGTAATCCGGACTGATCAGAGTCAGGGATTCCATGATAGCCTGTTTGATAGCCTGAAATGAATTCCTTGCGTTGTCTATCCATTTTATCTCAGACCCCTTTTTCAACATACATGTTATGTGTTTTACTAGCTCAGAAAAATTTGGAACAAATCTTCTAACAAAATTAATTTTACCGAGCAACGATTGAATATCCTTTTTCGACCTTGGTAAGGACAGCCTCTGAATTGATTCCACCCGAGCTGGATCAATTTTCATGCCTTCTGCTGAGATAGTGTGGCCAAGGAGCTTGCCTTTCCTAAGAGCAAAATGGGACCTTTTGGGATTCAATGAAATTCCAAACTGCCTGCACTTCAGAAAAACTCTTTTTAAATGCTTTAGATGCTCTTCATGACTGCTGGAATAAACTGTGATGTCATCAAGATAGATGAGGACAAACTTGTCTTTCTCACCCACGAAAGCTATGTCCATGGCCCTGACATTCATTAATCCGAATGGCATTTTGGCGTACATGAAGGTACCCCAAGGAGTACTAAAAGCAGTCTTCTCTTGGTCATCAAGATGGATAGAAATCTGGTTATAGCCAGAAAAACCATCCAGGAAAGACATAACAGTAGCTCCTGAAATTCTTTGCAGAAAATGTTCCATCTTAGGTAGGGGATAGTTATCATTCTTAGAGCATCTATTTAGGTTTCTAAAGTCCACACATAACCTGACCTCACCATTTTTATTTCTCACTATTATTAGATTTTCAATCCATTTAGAGTATCTTAAAGGGATTATGATCTTAGCATCAAGAAGCTTTTTGATTTCTCTTTCAATTACAGGCAAAAGAAGAGGACTAATAGGTCTGAGCTTTTGTTTGAAAGGGATGGTGTCCTTTTCAAGAGGGATCTTATGTTGAATGATCTTAGGGTCATAAGTTTTCAGATCACTATATTTCCAAGCGAAAACATCAGAAAATTCTTTCAAAATGCTGCAATATTCAGACCTCTGATCAACAGTCAATTCAAAGGACAGATTTATGAATTTAGGTTGTCTTTCGCTTACTATGTTGTGCTCATGAACAACATACTCTTTCTCCTTCTTATCTGTCTTGTAGGGGACATCTCTATGATCAAATAGTTTTTCAAGAGGTATCAAACCCCGAGGTATACAATTGTTAGGCAGTTGAACAATATCATGCTGACCCAATTTTTGTTTTAGCTTAGGCTTTTGGGATTCCTCTACATTTATATTTTGCTGGTCGACATGCATATCAGAAAATTCATCTACCACCTGGAGAAATCTATTAAGTTCATCATCATCTTAAAAAACTTTCCAGTATTTAATATTGTCGGGCAAAGATGGTTTATATTTGACTTGGATTTCATAATTGAGCCCGGGAGGCATGGGAGGAATAAACATGCTGGCTGAAATAGTAAGGGAATCTGCAATATGATTCATATCTCTGGGTATATAAGAAATTTCAAAAATGGAAAAAGAATCTCTAATTTTCCATACCTCTTCCCTATAGGCTTTCAATCTAACATGCTTTGCTTGGAAAGTACTGTTTACTTGTTGTATGATGAGATCCACATCTCCGAATACCTTTAATCCTTTAATCCCCATCTCCTTGGCTGTGTTTAAGCCCAATATCAAAGTCTCATACTCTGCTATATTGTTAGTAGTTTTGAAATCAAGCTTAAAAGACAAATGCATAGCCTTTTCCAAAGGAGAAATCAAAACTATCCCTGCACCTGCTGAATCTTTGGTACTGGCACTATCAAAATACATGGTCCAAACTGGAACACCCTTTTCATCAGTTTGATATTCAGTGGGCTTCACAAGCTGCAAAGGAGCTGATTGCGAATCATCCATTTGAAGAATGCATGAGCCAAAGTCCGTGTCTACAGCATAAATAGGATGATTTATAGAATTTTTTGCATCACTGATGATGTAGGCAAGTTGATTCTCTTTGTAAAGCCTTTTTAGCTCTCCTCCAAACACTGAGATCGTAGCATACAAAAGATCCATCTGCAAGGTACCCCCTAACCTATTTCTCCATGGACGTGACAAGAGGAGTCCGAACTTGGGTGGGATATCAACAACCACGACATCCATTACCATGCTTCTCATTGACAATTGGGCAAGGTTTATAACAAGGTCTTTTATGAGGCCAAGGTATCTGACTTTCCTAAAGTCAAAAGAGAAGAGATCATGATATGGTTTGGTGACCTCAAGCGCAAGCTCATCCATCATTGCTTTGGGCATAAGATTATGTGATGCTCCTAAATCAAGCAAGCAGTTGTGAAGGATCTTATCATGAACATTTAGGGATATATAGAAAGGTGGAAAAGAGTCATCTCGATATTCTATAATAGGACCTATAGTTACTGTTGGCTTGTCATATTGTAAGTTTATAGAATCAGTAGATGAAGAGGTCTTTGGTTCAAGGGATTTCAAGATGGCAGACTTGAAAATGTCATTCTTCATAAGCTTAGTCAATGGCATATGTATTTTTACTTTCTGAATTTCTGATTTGAAATTGAAAGAGTATGATTATTTGTCAAAAGTTTTTACCTCATTAGAAGTAACTCTGAGGATAGCTTGCTCCTTGACTTCAGGCTGAGATTGCTTCTGCTACTGTTTTGTAGAAATAGGGGTTTGCTTTAGGGGCAACATTTTTTGATCTTAAATTATAATATTGCTGATCATTCGTCTGATAGACAGATTCTTCAATACTTGCCTCATGAATCTCCTGATCCATTTGGGCTTCTTCATAATCTACTTGTGTCAAAAAGGAGGAATAATTTTCGTCACCAAATTTTTTTATGTCATCTGCTTCTTCAACTTCATCATGAGATAGCTGCTGTTCCTCTTCTAGCATTGAATTTTGAAAAGGGCTAATTCTTTGATCATCAGCTGCATTCTTGTCTCTTTGAAGGATCTGGACTTGTTGATTGTTCCTTATGTAAGGGAAAGCACTTGGATTTCTAGGGACAAAATCATTTGGCTCTTTTGTCCTTGCTGGTTGCTGATTCTGAATCTTCAATTTTGCCATTCCAGATGTCAAGTTGTCCAACATCTTGGCCATCTTTTCCATTTTTCTATTAGAAGAAGAAGGGGGCTCAACAAAAAACTTCTTTCTCTCAACTTTTCCTTTGATTTTATGAGATCCCATAATATTTAATTCGACTTCGAGAGCAACATCTTGCATTAAAGAAAGTGTGGCTGATCTTCTATCTCTAAGGATTAAACAAAAGTCTCGATCAAAAGCAGCAGAAAATGTGATCTTTGCTGATGCATCACTTGGCTTGATCTCTGCAGGGATCTTGCCGAACATTCTATTAAATATTTTGATGAAGTCTGAGACCGACTCCCCATATTCTCTTCTTAAGTTTCTGAATTCAGAAATGTAATATAGAAGATCTCTTCTTTATCCCCAGTGTTTTAAGAACACCTCATCTAGTTGCTCAATACCTGTCACTAAATTTGCCGGTATCTCTTTGAACCACTTTCGAGCTTGGCCATCCAAACTCTGCACAAAAACTCTGGTCCACACATCGTCTTCTGAAATGTTAATATTTTCAGCATAAGCATAAAAAGCTTCTATATGTTCTTCGACAGTATAATCCCCAGCTCCGGTAAACTTTGGCATATATTTATGATAATCTCCGGTTGGCATGGCAGATAAGGGATTGGGCAAGACAAGTGGAGCATACCTATTTGCTAATATTTGTTCCATCTTGGTTAATGGGACAACCATGGCAATATTGGGGGTTGATACAGAGGAAGAATTTTTAGGAGATGAAGGTTGAGATGGGATAGCTGAGTTTAAACAAAATGATTGTCTCACTTCACTTTGAGAAAAATTTTCAGAAATGGGTGGAAAATAAGAGGCCTTGTAAAACTGACCAAGAAATAAGGCTAAGCTTTCTTCTCCCTTAGAGGATAGATAATGTAAAATATCTTCGAGAAAAGGCAGATTAGTATGAGTATAGAAAACACCCTCTATAGGCTTTGTGGGTGAGGAATTCAAAGAAGAAGAAGAAGAGGTTTCTTTTTGCTGAGGGGACCCTGTAATTACCTCTTTAAGGTTGGATGTAATATCATGCTCAAAAACAAAATCTGTAACATTAGAGGAAACTGAAGGCTCCTCAACCTTCAATATTTCAGATACAATTTCAATTTCCTGAGAACTATGAGTTTCAACAGCAGGGGATTCAACTAGAGGTATTTTAGATATGAAATAAGTGTCGATTTGAATACCTGGATTTGATGTCTTTGCAGATTCGGAAGCCTGTCTTTGTAAAGCCTTTCTCCTACTGATGATCTTCTTAGGGTCTGGAACTGGTGCTGCCAGTGGGCCTTCTTGGTTCGCCTTGGTGTGAGCTCTTTTCAGAGCCACTTTTCTTCAATGGAGTCGCCAGATAGATGATTACAACCCAAATGATGTCCAGGATTTGTCTATCATCAAAGTTGGATCTATGTCATCTCCCAAGGAAGCTGAGCTTCAATCTCTTCTCGCTGGAAACAACGCCAATTTGTTATCACTCCAGGAAACTCTCCTAGGCTGTAAGTCAGAGATGCCTGATAACTTAATCTTTTTGGAAACTATTTTCTCAATAATAGGTGTGGGTTTGGATAAAGATGAATATCTTAACGTCTGGATTATATTTTCAAGATAGTCTAACTATATTCATGCAATACAAGGCCTTCAAGAGCTATTTGTCAGATAGATTTGTATAACAAATGGATAAGAAAACCAATCGGTTAACCAAAACATACATAAACCATATATATGATGGGTCAACAAACTAGCCAAAGATGCTTATGATTCTTGCTTAACAATCAAAAGTAAGATGACAGTTACCATAGGACCATTAAACATAGACAAAAGAACGAATTCCACTCATATGCATAGACAAAGATGAAGGAGGGTTTGACAATAACAAATGAAAGAAGCTTGCAGGATGATATATTAAAGAAAATGTCTTTCATACAAAACAGTAGAATATAGAACTCAAAATCGAACCTTGTGTTCATCTTCTATTTTCAGCTTTATAGCTTTTACATCACAGTATCTAGATCCTGAATTAATGGATCAGATATGCCTAAAATAGAAAGTCAAAACTAACTTGCAAAAGATAAGGAATGATCCTCAAAATGAGGTGAATCTCACATTTCATGGTCTTCAGATCTTGTAGAGTCCTTATGCAGTGCAGAATAGCCTTCCAAGGCTGATTGATGACTCTTCCAAGAGATAAAATTCGAATTTTCTGAGATGTGAAAAAAATCCTAATTTGTTGCCACCAAAATAGGTGCCAAAACCAACTTGTCTACCTTTTCTAATCCTTATGCACCAAAAATGGATCTTGAAACTGAATATATAATTCATCATCTATCCATCATGAGTGTTTTCAAATGATTTGGATTAGAAAAACCTTGATCTGTGCAAAATTTATCTTTCTCTATCTAGTTACAGGCTTCGGTGGTTAACACAGAGGACTTCTGGGTGTATTAACTACCGAAATCTCTGCTTTCGGTGGTTAATGAACAATCGTCCTATTCGCCTAAACCACCGAAAACTTAGCTTTGTCCAAAACTTCAAAATTTTCAAAAATGATTACCTTGATGCTTTGCTGAGTGTTCAAGGTCTTTTTAATGATGCAACTCTTCCTCGTGCAGATCTGCGAACTTCAACTTGCTGTGTGGAAGACTATGGTATATCTACCATTGTTGTAGCTAACTTGGCTAGAGTTTCCAAACCTGTTTGATCCTATGTTGGAGGTTGAGACTCTTTTAACTTCAGCCTCAGAAGTCTAAGCTGCTTGTACAACTTCATGTTCTCCCTTATCAACACCTTGTTCCTGTCCTTGATTTTATCATGCTTTTCCTTGAGACTTTGGTTCATGTTAAAAAGTTCTGCATTTCTTTCAGTCAAGTCTGTATTTGCCTTTTTAATAACTCTTTCTAAGACTTCCATCTCATAGATTTGTTTCATAAGTTTATTGATTTTCTAAGCCTTGGATGCTTTAGGCTTGCTTGAAGAAGTTTTTGCTAATGGTTGACTGTGTTCATCTAGAGGAGTTGGTGAGGGCAAGTTGGGATAATATTCTACAACTTGCTCAGCTTGTTCATCACCTTGTGTTTCTGCTAACTCCTGCTCTGACTCTGAGTCACTGTATGATAAGTTCAAAGGGTTATCTCCTTCAGCAAGGTCCTTGGTCTGCTCACCCTCTTTACCAAACTATAATTTCCTTTTGGTTCTTTTTCTTTTAGCAGAGGATGATTCTGTCGGCTCTCTTGGTGGTGAGATAGCCTTTCTTTTTCTTAGACTACTCTTAGGGGTGATAGAATTCTTAGCAATGGAATTATTCCCCTTTTCATCATGTTGAAAACTGGTTTGGAATTCATTCCAAAATAGGAAGTAATTCCAGTCCACTTGTTTCTTCTTTAATGAATCCTTAATAATAAGTCTAATCAAACCTTGGTGTGACAATCTGCTGGCCACTTTGGTAGGCTTCGCCTTGACTTGTCTGGCCGTTTTTGTGAGAGCTTTGTGCAGGTAGAAAGGAAAATTGATGGGAGACCTGCCTGTAAAATGGTTCAATAGCTTGGAGTGATAAAATATGAATCTGTTGTATCTACCTTCACAGTTGATATAAACAAAGATTTCCTTTAGGAGAGATTGCCACTTAGGTTCCAGATAAGACATTGGTATGCCTTTTTTCCATATAAGATCCTTGTGCAGAGGCTGTAGGTAGGATCTAAATTCAATGTTTGAAGGCACTATTGATTTGAACCAGCAATCCCTTGTTCTAGGGAGACCAGTGAACTCAGCTATGGCTGCCTCATCAACCACAAACTCCTCTTTTCCCACTATTGCTGCTCTTCCATCATGCGAGATAGAAAAGGTTTCAGACACCTGTTGGTGGAAATCTGCTATACAAGCCGAAAATTTCAAAAATTTCGAGTTTAGGTGAGATATAGAATTAAATTGAAACAATATGGAATTCAAACCATTAACCATCTACTGAACTCGAAATCCATTTGGAAATCACCACAAAAAATGGGATTATGGCCTCTGAGTATATGTTTACTTGATGAAATCATGGGCTCAAGACTGTCACAATGACTCTCGTATTTGAATTGGTAATAAATGGAATCAAAACAAAGATTAATCGGGGTCATAATGGATCTGTTTCCTCATGACTAGAGATAATGAGGGGCTATGTGACTAATCACTTCTGTTAGTTGGGAATCACACATGATTATCTGTGTTTCTACCGAGCCTTAATTATGAAATGACCAATGTAGTTAAAAGGACAACAAGGTATCAATATTCAAATGGATGCAATAATAACGTGCATACCTCAACACCTCCATGGACTTTCGGCGGTTATGTCTTCATGATTACGCCAATTGACAACTAGCTCGTGTGAAAGCATGAGCTTTTCATTTTTCTTGTGGAAATATTTTTGGTGGTTAACTGGGCTTTTGCTTTTCCCCCTTAACTACCGAGAATGAAGGCTTTCGATGGTTAATGAGCACTTTTTTGGCTTGCCTAAACCACTGAAACCTGAGATTCTCTCTTTTGCTTGACAAAACCAAATCAAAATTTTATTCCAAGTTTATTGACAGAAAATAGACTCTCTAACATACCTAAAAAAATTTAGAAATAATTTTTTTGGACCACAATCTATCACCTAAAAAGCAAAATCTCCATCGATTTATTTGAGGAGATAGCAGGTCCAAATGCAAGTGTTTATATATGTGATAGTGAATGATTCCAACTTAACTTTTACAATCAAAACAAACCATCCATGTGGAAAAATGAAAGCAAAAGAGGAGAAAAATATGGTTTTTAACCTCCTAAGTGCCTATGTTTTGACTAACCCTTCATCTGGAGAGGGAATCTAAGTGTGTTCCATATTACAAAGTGCATAGAATCAATAGTTAGAAGGCTAGGGGCCTTCATAATATCACAAAACCCTTACAATGTTGGATTTTCTGGACAGATGCGTGGGTCGCAGAGTAGACATAGGTGCATGTGGCGCTAATGCGCATAGAAACAAGGAAATTTTGGCACAGGTGCACAGAATGCGCCTGAATACATAGTGCTGTTGGCGCACGTGCTCTGAAGACGCGCCTATGGGTTGAAAAACCTGCGCACGGGAAGAAAATTTTAAATAAAATTCTCTTATCTCATCTCCAAATTTAGCTTTTTGCAGGTAGGCTTGGGCCGACTATGATCCCTGCAAGTTAAATAAATAAAAAAGAAGTACTCAAACAACCCCAAATGGGGAGGAAATTGATACCTATCCCCAGTATGGTTTCCAATCTGTTGTATCCTTTTCGCCACCTAAATGAGAAAAAGAGGGACACTTGCAAGTTCAGTTGGGTTAGCTAAACATGACAAAAATGAGTGCAAGAGTTATACACATCAAGCACAAGAAATAAATAAACAACTAAGCTACTAACAATTAAAGAAACTAAACTAAAGTGCATATGTTGGTTGTGGAGCCTGATTATCTTCCTGATTTATAGGTCTTTTACTTTCAGTCATGTTTATACCCCATGAAGTATTTACACCCCAAAAGTATGTACACTCTTCCATGCGGGGGAGTGCAGAGGGGGGGTACCCCCTCTACGGGGTCCGGGGGGCCTATCCCCCTGTCTGGGGGGTTTGGGGGAAAGCGGGGGTTTG
>JZKD02S1655293.1:94429-117130 GCA_000966675.3 Picea glauca
TCCTGGTCACTGGAAAACAGAGACGCAGTCTCACAGCATCGTGGTCTCAGCTCGGGGGTGGCTAGTGGTAAATCCGCGGGGAGTCGCTAAGCCTACGGTTGGGTGGAAACAAGCACCCCTCTCAGCAGTTGCTTAACCCTGGTGTTATTTCTGATAAGTGTTTTGCCTCTGGCACCTTGAAATATAAGTATTTTGATAATTATGCTCATAAGCTGCGGAACTATGAATGTTTTCATCTTAAGAGTGTTTGAGTAGTATTTTGATCAATACTAGTAGTTGTATATGCTTATAACAGAAAAACCATGCATGGATTATGTTGATAAATGAATTTGCATAAGTTGAACCAAGTCATGCTTCCAGCCCGTTCTCGAGAAGTTGTTTATCCTTATCTGTCTACAGGGATGCCCCGGAATAGATATCTTCACAGAGATTCCCTCCTTGGAAAGGTTTACCAAGAACCTGGAAGGAGGACATGAGGGCGCAAGGCCCTAAGAAATCCCTGATAGTAACGAATCGATGGATGAGATTTCATCAAGAAATATGTGGTCACTCTTGACCGTTAGATTTGGTAAGAGGAAGCTGGAAAGTTAAGTACCTTAATCCTGATAGTTATTAATCGATGGACGAGGATCCATTGGGAAATCTACGGTCACACACGACCGTTATATTAGTAGGAGAAAGTAGGGCATTAAATGCCCTACCACTTTGTTTTCCTGTATCTTCGTGGGTAGCGAAGAGTTTAGGACTGTGGATCCCCAAAGTCCATGAGAGTATATGGGCCATGGATCTTTCCATGTTTAGGAAGTCGCGAGAGATCCCACAAGTTAGGAATCTGTCTGAGCTGTCAGATTTCAACTGAAAAACCCGACAGTCGTTGGATCTGTCAGAAGATACCCGAGGGTTAACACCCCAATAGTTTGGGATTTTCCAATATGGAAACCCCGGGATAGATCTGAGCCATCTCACTGACGGAGGCCACGTCTCACGAGATCTTCCATTTCGGGAAATCGGGATTCCTGTTGACAAGAGTTTGGGATTTTCCAATGTGGAAACCCCGGGATAGATCTGAGTCGTCCGACTAATGGAGGCCACGTGTTGCGAGATCTCCCATTTCGGGAAATCAGGAATCACAGAATTAGGATTCCTGTTGACAAGAGTTTGAGATTTTCCAATGTGGAAACCCCGAGATAGATCTGAGCCATCCGATTGACGAAGGCCACGTGTCGCAAGATCTCCCATTTCGGGAAATCGAGAATTGTGGAATCAGGATTCCTGCTGACAAGAGTTCAGGATTTTCCAATGTGGAAACCCCGGGATAGATTTGAGACATCCGGTTGATGGAGGCCATGTGTCACGAGATCTCCCATTTCGGGAAATCGGGAATCGCGAGATCGGGATTCTTGGTGACAAGGGATCGGGACTTTCCTGGGTGGAAATCCTGGAGTAGTTGTTGACCGTCCAATTTAGGGAGGTGACGTGTTGAGAGATTACCCATTTCGGGAAATCAGGGATCAGGGATTCGGGAATTTCGTTGACAAAAACCCAGGCTCTTGCCTTGACAAATCTGGATCCATAATGTCGAAACAATAGCATGTGGCTAAGTCCCGATGGACGGACCAGATTCCTTTGGGAAATCTCAGGGTCCGTAACGACTGTCCAATGTGAGGAAGAGATGTCAGTCTTACGCTGGGGTGCGAGTGCACATTAGGGTAAGTAGCGAACAGATCTAGATGGCCAGAGTCCACCCACCCAGATCTACGGTTGAGCATGCATTCCAGAGCCCCCTTGTCATTCTACCTTTAATGGGGGGGGTCTGGAATTGGACGCTCAACTCTCAAACGGTCGAGATTAATTCATCATGATCAACAGTTCTCGGGCGGATTTCGAACCCCCCTTGCCATTATGCCTTTAATGGGGGGGGGTCTGGAATAAAGTGGCGTGTGAAGTGGGGCCCTTCCGGTCATGTCGACCACCGTGTCGCATTTCCCTCTCTGCCACCTGTGTTCCACTTAACCGCGCAATGGGGTTGTTTCTCATTGGTTTTTCTTTGGCCCTGTTGGGATTTGTTCCTATTAGCCATTTGCTAACCCTATAGGGATTCGCCTTTATTGGTCGATCGCTAGCCCTGTCGGGATTCAGCAGTTTCCAAGTCAAACGACTCGACGTCACTATAGCACCGAGGCATGAAATATGAAAGAGACACTGCATTTATTTGGACTATGATCATGACCTGTGACCACATGGGAGCGGGGAGAGAGAAAGAGCCAGCTTACGTTGTTCCTCCATGGATGTTTTAGAGCTTCTGATTCGGCAGAAGACCAGAAAAATCCGATTTAGGTAGTGGGTATGTGACACATAAATACCACCTTTCATTCATTACAAATCCAATTATATCCTATATGTCATTGAATTTCCATGTTCTAACTATGACAGTTATGGATTGAGGTCAGCAGATCAACTATGATTGATACATGCAGAGTATTGGATTGATTGCATGCATGCTTGTGTGTGGACTGATAAGAGCCAATGTTTTAAATGTATCTTTAGGAAAAGTAAATTTATGGTTGATTAATCTTTCTTGTTTCATATAATGATCTAAATATGTTTTAGACAATGATTTTCTTTAGCAGAGAAAGCCATGGCAGAGGCAGAAGCAATTTTTGGCTGAAGGGTAACAGGATACCTAGATTCTCCATACATTTTTATGTTGACCCTCAAGAATTGAATCAGATATTTCAAGACAGTTTCTTTAACGTAGTGGGACAAGGAGTGTTTCAGCCACATCCTAGACCAGAAAGGCCTCCTTACCAATCTCGCCCAATTCTTTCTAATGTGCATGTTCCAGCTCATGTGTCCCTCCAGTATGAGTTCCCTACCAATGATGGTTGGCAGGATATTGTTCATCACCATGTAGATCATCATAATGTTTGTCCCATAGTTTCATTGGAATTTCCACCTCCACCACCACTCAACCAACATGCCCAGCAAATTGTCCACATTGTATCCCATGTCCAATCTTCACATGAAAGAAAGAGACTCAAAATAGCCATCCCTTAGCTTAAGTCAAGTAAATCTAAAAAACAAATTGGTCACTCATTCTAATTCATCGGGTGATTCCTCTCAATAAGTCACCTCCCATGCTATCCAAGCTAATGAAAACTCCCAAGCCTTCAGTGAATTTCACCCTCAATCATCCAATCAGCCACACTCTAAGAAGGCCAACTCAACAAACAAATCAGAAAAGGCAGCAAGCAGTGAAAAGAAGCAGACTGCTTCTCACAATAAATATGGTTTTTGATAATTTAGATGATGGACAATCTATTTATATTTTGATATCCTATAGGAAGTATGACACTAAGTCTTCATTTTTGGACAGCCAGTTAATATTTACTTTTTTCAATGGCAAATACATTTTATTTATTTGATATATATATATGGATAATTTTGGGAGACACAGGGGGTTGTTCAAAGATATTGCTTATGTGTATATTTATGAGGTGGCATGATTTATTATTTACATAAATTATGGAGTGACAATGAGGAAATCAAAACTTAAAGGAATTAGGGGTCTCGCCTATTAGTTATTATTTATTTACCCTTTATCTATTATTATGATTATTTAATAATTGTCTCTAACTAATATTAAGTCATTTATGACTTAACTAAAGGTAGATTGAAACTACCACAACTTCTTTTGAGAGAGATAAAAATATTATAAGAAGAAGGGACAAAAGAAGAGAGAACAAAGAAAGAAAATTTTGATAGCAGGGTCTTATTGAAGATAACATGATTCAAATATTGAGATACATAATTCAGCAACTTATTCTAGAAAGATTGATTATTTGATCTTGGCAGTCTGTGTATTATGATTTGTTTGTGAATTATTTTTCATTACTTATAGAGGACATTTTGCAGAGTCAATAAATGATACTTTCATGGCTAAGATGATCCAGATTTCTAGTTTCAGTCTTCTCTTGTTGTCAGAGTCTTTTTGTATGGTGCCCATCGAAGATCTCTAAATCTGATCTTGGTCCTTACCCTTGCAAAGGTTTGAAAAGAACGTTATGATTGTAACTTGGAACGAAATCAATAAAAAAAAATTGCCAATTTTGATATCACATATGCATTCTTTGATATTACTATCAAATTTGTATTTCATTAGTTCCTTAATTATCAAAACACAATACATATATTTTTTTTACTTTCTTCTTTTGCATAGTTTAATTATAAAAAAAGACAACATTGTTTCTTTGTACTTATTACTTGAGAATCAATTGATAACTTTGTCTAAGGATATAAACCATGGGTGATAATCCCAACTATCTTACTCTAGCCAAGTAAGATTAGAAAATGTTGGAGTGAGGTTCTTCATACCTTTTCCTCAATACCAAGTTCAAGTAAGCATAAACTAGAGCATCCATCTATTTTGGGCATAGCTAGTTGAGTATGGCTTAGTGAATTGCAAAAACAAGCGAGTAGTTAGCTTGCAAGCATATGCTCTATAAAACTGACCTAACTCCTCATTGTACATAATCGATTGAAAATAATTGAGCTTTTCCCCTTGCTCTGTGTAGGTTTCCCTTTCGATGGTTTTACCACATAATCTCATTTTTCATTTGTGAGTTTGTTCTTATATTATGATCCTATGACCATGTTCAATTTCAAACATAAGCCCCTCAAGTTTCCATAAACTCACTTGAAAACCCTCTAACAAACTATCATTTTTAGTACACGAAACTAGTAATAAAAACAACAAAGAAAAGTACTCGTGAGGCCACCATAAACCCTCTTGAAATGATTAAAAATATGTAAATAATAGAGTGAGACATGCCCTAACATTGCAACAACAACGAAAAATGTAAAAATGAACCAAATGTTTGCCTAAAGAGTGATGATTTTTGGATTCCATGGAGTGTTATTTTTATGTGTGAATAGTCTTACAAATATTGCAAAAAATCACACCCATAACATGTAAAAAACTACAACAACAACAAAATTCTCATGAAAATATTTTCAAGAAACCCAAATCCCTTACTTGAAAAGGGCACAAAGATATGCAAGAGAAAACAAAAAGCACAAATATTACTAAAGAGATTATGTTGTCTTTCCATCCAAAATAAAACCCACCATTGTGTGTTGATCCATAAATTTTNAATTTGTTCTTAAACTCCAATAATATTTACAACTTGGGTTTTGCATGGAAAGCTTACAAAAATAGTTTGGATTTTAAAAAGAATTGTGAATGAGTGTGAAAACGAAATCTCACCAGCGTTGACTGCATTATGGTCTTTCTTTCGTGGGTTTATTATGGTTTGTATCCTGGTATCGTGCGCCATTTGTTTATTTTTACATTTGGTTTGTATTTTGATTTAAAACAAAATAAAGGAAAGGCCCAAGGTTTGCACTACCAGATTTATCATTTCGATTGCTTCTGTATTTGGTTCAAAGGGAAATTGAAAACAATTGTTTGGGCACATTGTGTAATGATAGCCCAGTTTTGATTGTGACTTGTGTTGGGTATGTGGATGAGTTTCAAACTGGATTCTATTTGATACACCTCTTACTTGCATGGGTTTAAATATGCTTGCAATTAATGGGGTTGTGATTTATGATTTTAAAAGGATTCGAAAATGTTGGGTTTCAATTTTCCCTTATGTCTCGACTTGCTCTTAATTGCAAGTTCAAGGAAAATTTTGAGCAATTTTTTATCTTTAAATAATATATGTGAAACCCTACGAAACCCTCTATTCAATTTTGCAGATTTCATCACCAACATTTGGGTCTACTTATTGATACTTCAACTCTGCAAATGAATTCTTCTTATGCTCACAACCAAGTTGGAACTATTATATTGAAATTGGTGTTAATATTTCTAACCTATGCATACCCCAGCAGTATATTCTTGGGTTCATTATGGTTATGGCATGTTGATGATAACTCATAAAAATTGAAGAACATTTTATTCTTATACAGAAACCCTACTTAGATTTCACTTTGGTTTTGACAATTGCTT
Source organism: Picea glauca (assembly GCA_000966675.3). Taxonomy (NCBI): domain Eukaryota; kingdom Viridiplantae; phylum Streptophyta; class Pinopsida; order Pinales; family Pinaceae; genus Picea; species Picea glauca. Next base: position 100,443 of record JZKD02S1655293.1, read on the forward strand.
GATATAAATATTCAAACATTTATGGTATATGCAACAAAACAGGAATGAGACTTAGTTCAATCAGTTGGTATATGAAAGAACAATCAAACCCTACATTATTCTCAACTTTAAAGATAGATATTGAATGGTTATACCTTGAAAGAATTAGAGATATGGATCTTTCATACTGAAATTTATTTAGTGGAATTCTCTGGAACATTTGTTAATATATTTTGATTGATGAATTGAACTCCAAAGAATTAAAAGGCAAATAAACTATAGAATTTCATTTGGTTTATGATAGAGGTTTGAATTTGTTCATATTGGTTGATGATTGATGGAATGATAATCTATCTGCATAAAGAACATTGATCATTTTTATTTCCCGTTCATGATTTCACTTTACGCAAATTATAAAGCCCCTCATTTTTCCAAAAATCATTTTATTATTCTCATGTTCTATTTTCAAAGAAAATGTGATTGCACATAAGCTCTCTAATTTGGAAAGTTTGATAAAGGCAATATTTCATGTAAGAACAGTGAACACTATTGGATGAAATATTCAGTAAAATGAAGATGATGATATTATTAAAGTCAAGAATGTGCTTATGAATTGGTTTTGTTTTAGAATAGTAACCATTGTTTCCCTTTCATAAATACCACCTTTCATTCATTACAAATCCAATTATATCCTATATGTCATTGAATTTCCCTGTTCTAACTATGACAGTTATGGATTGAGGTCAGCAGATCAACTATGATTGATACATGCAGAGTATTGGATTGATTGCATGCATGCTTGTGTGTGGACTGATAAGAGCCAATGTTTTAAATGTATCTTTAGGAAAAGTAAATTTATGGTTGATTAATCTTTCTTGTTTCATATAATGATCTAAATATGTTTTAGACAATGATTTTCTTTAGCAGAGAAAGCCATGGCAGAGGCAGAAGCAATTTTTGGCTGAAGGGTAACAGGATACCTAGATTCTCCATACATTTTTATGTTGACCCTCAAGAATTGAATCAGATATTTCAAGACAGTTTCTTTAACGTAGTGGGACAAGGAGTGTTTCAGCCACATCCTAGACCAGAAAGGCCTCCTTACCAATCTCGCCCAATTCTTTCTAATGTGCATGTTCCAGCTCATGTGTCCCTCCAGTATGAGTTCCCTACCAATGATGGTTGGCAGGATATTGTTCATCACCATGTAGATCATCATAATGTTTGTCCCATAGTTTCATTGGAATTTCCACCTCCACCACCACTCAACCAACATGCCCAGCAAATTGTCCACATTGTATCCCATGTCCAATCTTCACATGAAAGAAAGAGACTCAAAATAGCCATCCCTTAGCTTAAGTCAAGTAAATCTAAAAAACAAATTGGTCACTCATTCTAATTCATCGGGTGATTCCTCTCAATAAGTCACCTCCCATGCTATCCAAGCTAATGAAAACTCCCAAGCCTTCAGTGAATTTCACCCTCAATCATCCAATCAGCCACACTCTAAGAAGGCCAACTCAACAAACAAATCAGAAAAGGCAGCAAGCAGTGAAAAGAAGCAGACTGCTTCTCACAATAAATATGGTTTTTGATAATTTAGATGATGGACAATCTATTTATATTTTGATATCCTATAGGAAGTATGACACTAAGTCTTCATTTTTGGACAGCCAGTTAATATTTACTTTTTTCAATGGCAAATACATTTTATTTATTTGATATATATATATGGATAATTTTGGGAGACACAGGGGGTTGTTCAAAGATATTGCTTATGTGTATATTTATGAGGTGGCATGATTTATTATTTACATAAATTATGGAGTGACAATGAGGAAATCAAAACTTAAAGGAATTAGGGGTCTCGCCTATTAGTTATTATTTATTTACCCTTTATCTATTATTATGATTATTTAATAATTGTCTCTAACTAATATTAAGTCATTTATGACTTAACTAAAGGTAGATTGAAACTACCACAACTTCTTTTGAGAGAGATAAAAATATTATAAGAAGAAGGGACAAAAGAAGAGAGAACAAAGAAAGAAAATTTTGATAGCAGGGTCTTATTGAAGATAACATGATTCAAATATTGAGATACATAATTCAGCAACTTATTCTAGAAAGATTGATTATTTGATCTTGGCAGTCTGTGTATTATGATTTGTTTGTGAATTATTTTTCATTACTTATAGAGGACATTTTGCAGAGTCAATAAATGATACTTTCATGGCTAAGATGATCCAGATTTCTAGTTTCAGTCTTCTCTTGTTGTCAGAGTCTTTTTGTATGGTGCCCATCGAAGATCTCTAAATCTGATCTTGGTCCTTACCCTTGCAAAGGTTTGAAAAGAACGTTATGATTGTAACTTGGAACGAAATCAATAAAAAAAAATTGCCAATTTTGATATCACATATGCATTCTTTGATATTACTATCAAATTTGTATTTCATTAGTTCCTTAATTATCAAAACACAATACATATATTTTTTTTACTTTCTTCTTTTGCATAGTTTAATTATAAAAAAAGACAACATTGTTTCTTTGTACTTATTACTTGAGAATCAATTGATAACTTTGTCTAAGGATATAAACCATGGGTGATAATCCCAACTATCTTACTCTAGCCAAGTAAGATTAGAAAATGTTGGAGTGAGGTTCTTCATACCTTTTCCTCAATACCAAGTTCAAGTAAGCATAAACTAGAGCATCCATCTATTTTGGGCATAGCTAGTTGAGTATGGCTTAGTGAATTGCAAAAACAAGCGAGTAGTTAGCTTGCAAGCATATGCTCTATAAAACTGACCTAACTCCTCATTGTACATAATCGATTGAAAATAATTGAGCTTTTCCCCTTGCTCTGTGTAGGTTTCCCTTTCGATGGTTTTACCACATAATCTCATTTTTCATTTGTGAGTTTGTTCTTATATTATGATCCTATGACCATGTTCAATTTCAAACATAAGCCCCTCAAGTTTCCATAAACTCACTTGAAAACCCTCTAACAAACTATCATTTTTAGTACACGAAACTAGTAATAAAAACAACAAAGAAAAGTACTCGTGAGGCCACCATAAACCCTCTTGAAATGATTAAAAATATGTAAATAATAGAGTGAGACATGCCCTAACATTGCAACAACAACGAAAAATGTAAAAATGAACCAAATGTTTGCCTAAAGAGTGATGATTTTTGGATTCCATGGAGTGTTATTTTTATGTGTGAATAGTCTTACAAATATTGCAAAAAATCACACCCATAACATGTAAAAAACTACAACAACAACAAAATTCTCATGAAAATATTTTCAAGAAACCCAAATCCCTTACTTGAAAAGGGCACAAAGATATGCAAGAGAAAACAAAAAGCACAAATATTACTAAAGAGATTATGTTGTCTTTCCATCCAAAATAAAACCCACCATTGTGTGTTGATCCATAAATTTTCATGGATATTCCACTGGAACTATTAGTCACAACAGATCTTAAACTATTTTGAAATCTTAGATTTTTGCAGTTTATTTCCTTTATAAAATTAGTTAATTACTAGCTTTGCTTGAATTTAAAAAATAACTGAAATATAAAAATAAAAGAACAGACACAAAATACACACCATCCACACAAAGGAATACAAGATACCTAGGGAACCCAATACAAGAGACAACCCAGCTAGAAGGTGAGTCCTATGCTTTGCTCACTTTTCTTCAGTTATAAAATGCACATACAAAGAAATGGGAACTCACTGTGGAGTTACCTTTTGATATTGTGGCCTAAAAACCTTCTATAGAATCCCCCCCCCTCCTATGTTATGCTCACAAAATACCACTCTCATATGTTTTGCTTAGCTATGGAAAAAGATACAATGCAAAAGAATGGAACCCTTCTCCTCCTAGAGGACCAGTTTTTAACATAGCCCGATAGCCATCTAGGGGTAGGGTTTTGACTTCCTCAACCCACAATTAGTGATAAGGTTTGGACCTTCTAGAATCTTCTTGAAAGTCCCCACATGGCTATCCCCACAATTTTTGAGTAATGGAGGTTGACGTGGCATCCTCTCATACAATGGTGGTCAACACGGTAGGTCAACTTGAGGGAGGTATAACTTTTGCATACGAACTCCGATTGAGGTGATTTTGGCACCATTGGAAAGGTATCAATGTGTATAATAGAGAATATTGCGCTAAAACATGTTTGGACACAAAAAATATCCATTTGATGCCTCAAAATGGCTACGAAATATTTCAGATGGTTTTTTTGACCCAATTTTCCAAATTGGAACCTGTTGCTAAAATGGCTCTGCAAGTTGATTCCTCCAATTTTTCCACTCTAAAAGCATCGAGAAATGTGAAAAATAATATAATGATCCATTTTGGATCATAACTCCCCATTTAGGGAGGATTTTGGTCTCCGAAATATTTATTGAATGAGGTGAGGAAATTTTTCCTCTACCTTCTCCCTAGAGTACCATTTTTTTTTGTCTTGAAGTTGTCCTTTCAACCCAATCTGCCAAAGGTCATGTTGCCCATGTCTTGTAGTTTTGGGGTTCTTCTGTGAATCTATGTCTTCTACCAACTTTTCCTGAGAATCTGGTTTTAATTCCTCTATGGTATGTAGTCCCTATGCCTCCTCTTGATCCAACATGGAAGGCTCATAGAGTTTCAAAGTCTCCACATTCACTATTGAGTAAATGTGCATGCATGGGGGTAAGCCAAGTCTGTAGGTGTTATCTACCACCTTTTCCAATACCTCAAAAGGGCCATACTGTAGAGCCTTTATCTTCTTATCAGGACCTTGTAGTCTTCCCTTGTTCAACTGTAATCCAACTATGTCTCCCACTTTGAATTATTTTTTTGTTTTGTGTCGATCATGTCATTCATTGTACCTTTCTTGTGACTTCTTTAGTGTCTCATGTACTTGCAAATGGATCTGCTTAATATTTTCAAAAAAAATATTTTCTTTAATTCTTCTCTCGTGGTGTCTTCCCTAACTCCTCATTTCTTGATCCAGGAGGATCTTGGTGGCCACCCACCTTGTCTAACTAGCTCAAAACAGTTTTTTGGCAACTTACTATTTTTATCAGTTTTTCGGTTCCTGAACTTCCGAGGCCATTTTGAGGGCCTAAACGACAATTTTTCGCAATCATGCACCTCAATGATAGCTAAAGACTTTCATTGAGCCCCCTAAATGAAGCTCATATTCAATACCTTTCCAACGAGTTATTGTTCACCCTAAATGGAGATCGTGTGCAAAAGTTATGACCCTAAGAAGTTGATTTACTAACTTACCTGAACGGGGCCCACATGACTTTTGGCGCTTCATCTCCTAGGGTTAGGTTTTTGGATGTCTAGGGTTTTTGAATTCATGTTTATTGTAAAAATTCCTTCAGAGCCTCATTGTACTCATCTTCTTGTGAATGAGCGTAGCTGTCACATCTCTTCTCAGAGATAAATTGTCACCATTCTAGCAAGCTTGTTTTCAGTCTGCATTTTACAGTTTTCATCATATTTCTTATTTAATATAAGTCAATTTTTACTATATCTCTATTATTTTTCATTGTGTCTCTGTGTTAATATTATAAATCTGTGGTTTCATTTCGTTTCTCTCATAAATATGGATCAGTCGTATTAGAGCGGTCTGATCCTTGTCATTTTTTTAATGCATGTCCCCGACGCGGTCAGGGTATAGAGAGTTGGGTCTCGAGCTTGTTTCTCTTGAGGAAAACTGCTCTCACATGCCTCAGAAACCGTCCATGGTGGGGAGAAATAAATACAATGGGACAGGATATCCTTTCAAAATGTTGCTCGAGGAATCCCTTGAGCGACAAAGGAACGAGATGATGGACATCTTTGCACAAAGCCTTCGACGGTTGTCGACAAGCGACGCATCCACCTCAAGTGGAGGCACCGCCCCCTTCAAGGTACAGATCAATTTTTATATTCCTATATTTGAAGGTCAAACAAATGTGGATTTCGTAGACAAATGGTTAAACCTTCTAGAAGGGTATTTTTCTGTCCACAACTTTTCTGATAGAGAAAAGATTACATTTGCGCTCCTCAAGGTCATCCCCAATGTCAAAGTTTGGTGGGAGAATTTTTGTGAGCAAAAGGAAATAGATGGATCCAAATTATTTGCAATTTCACCCACTTGGGGTTCCTTCAGGGATGCTATTAAGGAACAATACTACCCTGTTGGAAGTTATGATGACTTGTATACAAGATGGACCACACTACGGCAGGAAAGAGACCAAATAGTTCCAGAGTTCACTAATGTTTTCCATACCTTACGCACCAAGATGGGTATCAAATATTATGAGTGACATATGGTGCTCAAGTACCGCGGAGGTCTGCATGGATACATCCATACATAAATGGATTTTTTGGACATCTCATCCTTGGGCGTGGCCTATCGATATGTCGTCAAAATCGAGCAGAAGCTGAAACAAAAGACGCGGTCGTTTGGGTATGGAAACCCCTCACAGCAAAATCAGAGCAAGGGCAGCCCCAACCTACAAAACAAAGAACAGAGAAAATATGGGCCACCTCGTGACAACCATACCAAGCCGCAAGCAAAAAAATACAATGGTAAGATGAAGAAAGATATAGGGAAATGGTGTGACTTCCATAAGATCCCCTGGCATAACATTGTTGATTGTCACTCAAAGCAGTCATTGGTGGTTGAGGTAAAATCCTTTGAATCAGATGTGGGTTATGACTCTGAGTCAAAACCAAAAAAGGGGAGACGGATCATTGATGCGGAACCCAATGCCACCGTTTCTACCACCAAGATCCATCCTGGTGAACCTGATGATCTAGAAAAAGGCGAGTGCCTCTTTCATTCACAAATGTGGGTAAATGGCACTCCATTGCACTTCATCATTGATAGTGGTAGCCAAAATAACCTCATCTCAGTAGAGGTCATCAAGAATCTAGCTCTGGAGACAATGTCGCACCCGCAACCCTACACCATCGGATGGCTCTGTTAAGGAAGTGATCTTTGCGTCATCCAATAGTATCGCATGGCGTACGGCATCAAGCCATTCAGAGATGAGGTATTGTGAGATGTTGCTCCACTTGAATTTTGTGATGTTATTTTGGGCCAACCTTATTTATGGAAAATTCATGTTTTATATGAGTTTAGGCCTCGCAGTTTTATTATTACTTTGAACAGGAAATTGTACAGGATGCCCGAGGTAGTCCCACCTAGTTTTATTTCCTTGATCTCTACCAAGCAATGAAGGAAGGTAATTTATCAGTCTGGGAAGTTTTTCTTGTTCAATATTCTCATTCAGAGTGAGAGAATGGTTGCAGCCACGTCTATGGCCTTCGTAGCTGACCTATCCATGTAGTAGAAGCAATTGGATAAGGTCATGGAAGAATACAAAGACATATTCTCATCACCTACTGGGGTACCTCTTCACTCTCAAGTCAAGCATCCCATCGATCTGACCCTGCACCACTATCCAATGGGACAGTCTATCGTCACTCTTTTCTATAAAATGAGGAGATCAAGAATCATATCCAATAACTTCTCCACAAGGGGCACATCTGAATTATCTCATCACCTTGTGGAAGCTCAATCATGCTAGTGCATAAGAAAGACAGGACTTCGTGACTATGCATTGATTACCAGACCCTAAATAAAATCACAGTCAAGAACCGGTACCTGATTCCCCAAATCGATGATCTTCTTTATCAACTCAAGGGGGGGTAATACTTCAGTAATATTGATCTGAACTCTTGCTACCATCAAGTCCTAATAGAACTAACAGATGTATGAAAAAATACCTTCAAGTCAAAAGAAGGTATTTTTGAATGGTTGGTCATTCCCTTTGGTTTGACAACTGCCCCAGCAACTTTCATGAGGATGATGGACAATATCTTGTGGCCTTTCACTAATTCTTTTGTGGTGGTGTATCTGGATGAAATCATCATCTACAGCAAGACTTGAGTAGAACACTTGCATCATATTCAGCAGGTTTTGCACACTCTACGACAGCACAAGCTATATGCCAACTTGGAAAAATTCTCCTTTGGCATGGACAGGGTACAGCACCTAGGCTACATTGTTGATGCGCATGGTGTGCATGTTGATCCAGCCAAGATCCAAGTCATTCATGACTGGCCAACCCCAACTACGCTCACTGAGCTTCAGAGCTTCTTAGGCCTTTCCAATTTCTACCGAAGGTTCATGTTGGGATTCTCCCATATTGCATGGGCCCTCAGCCAAATAACCAAAGGTAGTGGTAAGGAAAAATTTGTGTAGGGCATGTCCCAACAAAAAGCGTTCGATGATCTGAAGTAATGCTTGTGCTCAGCCCTAGTGATTTCATTACCTGACATGCAACAACCCTTTGAGATCGAGACAGATGCTTCAAACTATGTTTTAGGTGCATTCATCACTCAGCACGGCCACACCGTGGCCTATCATAGTGAGACACTATCATATATGAAAAAGAAATGTCCTCCATTTTGCAAGCTTGTTGCGAGTGGAGGCATTGCATTCTCGGGAAGGAGACAGTCATCCTCACTGATCATAAGCCATTGTAGTTCATGTAGACACAAGGTAAATTGCAGAATTACCACCATCAAAAGTGGTCCACATATTTGCAGTAGTTCAACCTCAACATTAAGTATAAAACAGGAAGTACCAAATGAGTAATTGATTGCCTAAACTGACCTCTAGTCGCGACACTTACCATAGTGCTCGATTCTTGTAGCCACGATACCTTCGGATCGCCCCACCTCTATGAAATATATTCTAACTTCGCCAACACCTATTAGTTCACCCATAGCTTCAAAAATTCATTTACAAAGGGCACAAAACTATACAACTAGTTAAAAAATTAGCATGCGCAGAATAACTACAGGGCGCGCGCACACATGCGCAGGTCAGAAACGTCGAAAAAGTGCACATGCACCCGACACGTGACTGTGTACGCAAAAAGCTGTGCACACCTGAGAATAGCGCATTTATGGTTCTTGTCAGCCCCTCATCCACTTCTGGTTCATCTCCCAAGTCAATTTGACACTCAAATCTAAGATGAATCCGAGTGGGGGGTTGGTCAAAGACCTAAGGGTGCCCTAAAGAGCCTCTTGTTCACACTAAAGACCGGTTGGATAATGACTCAAAGATTTTCTATAAAAATAGGCCATGGGTGCACTATATTTTCAAGAATCTCATTGCATTGTTATGTTGCCTCTATTCTCCTACAAGGATCCTCTTTCCTTCTTGGAGCATATTGTCATCATTTCATTGGGCTATTCACATCATCTCTTGAGTGAATGAGATTTGGATTTCTTCACCATTTTCTTTTAGTTTTCCATTTGTAAGAAGATCTCTCTCATTGGGGGTTCAAGAGCCCTCCCTTGGAGGAAGAGGGGACCCATAAGTCTCCCTTTCTCTTTGGTGTTTTCCCACTAATACAATATATCCATTGGTGGCATGAATATCGGTTTTTCTTTTGTTCTATTTCCCTTATGTTTTCTTTTGTTCTATTTCCCTTATGCACTTTAGTTTAGTTTCTTTAATTGTTAGTAGCTTAGTTGTTTATTTATTTCTTGTGCTTGATGTGTATAACTCTTGCAATCATTTATGTCATGTTTAGCTAACCCATCTGAACTTGCAAGTGTCCCTCTTTTTCTCATTCAGGTGGCGAAAAGGATACAACAGATTGGTGACCATACTGAGGATAGGTATCAATTTCCTCCCCATTTGGGGTTGTTTGAGCACTTCTTTTTTATTTATTTAACTTGCAGGGATCATAATCGGCCCAAGCCTACCTGCAAAAAGATAAATTTGGAGATGAGATAAGAGAATTTTATTTAAAATTTTCTTCCCGTGCGCAGGTTTTTCAGCCCATAGGCACGTCTTCAGAGCACGTGCGCCAACAGCACTGTGTATTCAGGCGCATTCTGTGCACCTGCACCAAAATTTCCTTGTTTCTATGCGCATTAGCGCCACATGCGCCTATGTCTACTCTGCGACCCACGCATCTGTCCAGAAAATCCAACATTGTAAGGGTTTTGTGATATTGTGAAGGCCCATAGCCTTCTAACTATTGATTCTATGCACTTTGTAATATGCAACACACTTAGATTCCCTCTCCAGATGAAGGGTTAGTCAAAACATAGGCACTTAGGAGGTTAAAAACCATATTTTTCTCCTCTTTTGCTTTCATTTTGCCACATGGATGGTTTGTTTTGATTTTAAAAGTTAAGTTGGAATCATTCACTATCACATATATAAACACTCGCATTGGGACTTGTTATCTCCTCAAATAAATCGATGGAGATTTTGCTTTTTAGGTGATAGATTGTGGTCCACAAAATTTATTTCTAAATTTTTTTAAGTATGTTAGAGAGTCTATTTTCTGTAACTAAACTTGGAAAGAACTTTTGATTTGGTTTTGTCAAGCAAAAGAGAGAATCTCAGGTTTCAGTTGTTTAGGCGAGCCTAAAAAGCGCTCATTAACCACCAAAAGCCTTTGTTCTTGGTAGTTAAGGGGGAAAAGCAAAAGCCCAGTTAACCACCGAAAATATTTCCACGGGAAAAATGAAAAGCCCGTGCGTTTTGCACGAGATAGCTGTCAATTGGCGTAATCATGAAGACATAACCACCGAAATTCCATGGAGGTGGTGAGGTATGCACGTTATTATTGCATCTATCCGAAGATTGATACCCTGTTGTCCTTTTAACTACATTGGTCATTTCATAATTAAGGCTCGGTAGAAACACAGAAAATCATGTGTGATTCCCGACTAACAGAAGTGATTAGTCACATAGCCCCTCATTATCTCCATTCATGAGGACACAGATCCATTATGACCCCGATTAATCTCTGTTTTGATTCCATTTATTACCAATTCGAATCTTAGAGTCATTGTGACAGTCTTGAGCCCGTGATTTCATCAAGTAAACGCATACTCAGAGGCCATAATCTCGTTTTTTGTGGTGATTTCCAAGTGGAGTTCGAGTTCAGTAGATGGTTAATGGTTTGAATTCCATATTGTTTCAATTTAATTCTAGATCTCACCTAAACTCGAAATTTTTGACTTGTATTCAGTCAGTCTGTTGTTTAGATTCGGTTAATGGTTGATCTATGAAATCAGAACTCTGAGTCACCCTGTCTCATTTGTTTACTCTAAGTCATACTCCCTGTGACCCTAAATCATAGAGTCTTTGTCTCCCTGACATGAAGATTTTCCTAAATCACAGGTACAGGTCAGCAATTACTAAATTCCGAAAGCAGGGCCAGTTCTAAGGGATGAATTGGATGGAGTTTGATACCTTGAGGATCGCCCTAAGGTGGCCGAATTATTTAAGCAAGCAGGAGTCTATGCATATTGTGAAAAACTGGCAGATTTCCACCAACAGGTGTCTGAAACCTTTGCTATATCGTATGATGGAAGAGCAGCAATAGTGGGAAAAGAGAAGTTTGTGGTTGATGAGGCAGCCATAGCTGAGTTCATTGGTCTCCCTAGAACAAGGGATTGTTGGTTCAAATCAACTATGCCTTCAAACATTGAATTTAGATCTTACCTATAGCCTCTGCACAAGGATCTTATATGGAAAAAAGGCATACCAATGTCTTATGTGGAACCTAAGTGGCAATCTCTCTTGAAGGCAATCTTTGTCTATATCACCTGTGAAGGTAGATACAACAGAGTCATGTTTTATCACTTCAAGCTATTGAACCATTTTACAGACAGGTCTCCCATCAATTTGCCTTTCTACCTGCACAAAGGTCTCACAAAAATGGCCAGACAAGTCAAGGAAAAGCCTACCAAAGTGGCCAGTAGATTGTCACACCAAGGTTTGATTACACTTATTATTAAAGATTCATTAAAGAAGAAACAAGTGGACTGGAATTACTTCCTATTTTGGAATGAATTCCAAACCAATTTTCAACAGGATGAAAAGGGGAAGAAGTCCATTGCTAAGAATTCTATCACCCCTAAGAGAAGTCTAAGAAAAAGGAAGGCTATCTCACCACCAAGAGAACCGACAGAATCATCCTCTACTAAAAGAAAAAGAACCAAAAGGAAATTACAGTTTGGTAAAGAGGGTGAGCAGACCAAGGACCTTGCTAAAGGAGATAACCCTTTGAACTTACCATACAGTGACTCAGAGTCAGAGCAGGAGTTAGAAGAAACACAAGGTGATGAACAGGCTGAGAAAGTTGCAGAATATTATCCCAACTTTCCCTCACCAACTCCTCCAGATGAACACAGTCAACCATTAGCAAAAACTTCTTCAAGCAAGTCTAAAGCATCCAAGGCTCATAAAATCAATAAAATTCTGAAACAAATCTATGAGATGGAAGTCTTAGAAAGAGTTATTAAAAAGGAAAATACGGACTTGACTGAAAGAAATGCAGAACTTTTTAACATGAACCAAAGTCTCAAGGAAAAGCATGATAAAATCAAGGACAGGAACATGGTGCTGATAAGGGAGAACATGAAGTTGTACAGGCAGCTTAGACTTCTGAGGCTGAAGTTAAAAGAGTCTCAACCTACAACACAGGATCAAACAGGTTTGGAAACTCTAGTCGAGTTAGCTACAACAATGGTAGATATACCACAGTCTTCCACACAGCAATTTGAAGTTTGCGGATCTGCACGAGGAAGAGTTGCATCATTAAAAAGACCTTGAACACTCAGCAAAGCATCAAGGTAATCATTTTTGCAAATTTTGAAGTTTTAGACAAATCTAAGTTTTCGGTGGTTTAGGCGAACAGGATGACTATTCATTAACCACCGAAAGCAGATCTTTCAGTAGTTAATACACCTAAAAGTCCTCTGTGTTAACCACCGAAACCTGTAACTGGACAGAGAAAGCTAAATTTTGCACAGATCAAGGTTTTTCTGATCCAAATCATTTGAAAACACTCATGATGGATAGATGATGAATTATATATTCAGTTTCAAGATCCATTTTTGGTGCATAAGGATTAGAAAGGTAGCCAAGTTGGTTTTGGCACCTATTTTGGTGGCAACAAATTAGGATTTTTTTCACATCTCAGCAAATTCGAATTTTATCTCTTGGAAGAGTCATCAATCAGCCTTGGAAGTCTATTCTGCACTGCACAAGGACTCTACAAGATCTGAAGACCATGAAATGTGGGATTGACCTCATTTTGAGGATCATTCCTTATCTTTTGCAAGTTAGTTTTGACTTTCTATTTTAGGCATATCTAATCCATTAATTCAGGATCTAGATACTGTGTTGTAAAAGCTATAAAGTTGAAAACAGAAGATGAACACAAGGTTCAATTTTGAGTTCTATATTCTAACGTTTTGTATGAAAGACATTTTCTTTAATATATCAGCCTGCAAGCTTCTTTCATTTGTTATTGTCAGACCCTCATTCATCTTTGTCTATGCATATGAGTGGAATTCGTTCTTTTGTCTATGTTTAATGGTCCTATGGTAACTGTCATCTTACTTTTGATTGTTAAGCAAGAATCATAAGCATCTTTGGCTAGTTTGTTGACCCATCATATGTATGGTTTATGTATGTTTTGGTTAACCGATTGGTTTTCTTATCCATTTGTTATACAAATCTATCTAACAAATAGCTCTTGAAGGCCTTGTATTGCATGAATATAGTTAGATTGTCTTGAAAATATAATCCAGAGGTTAAGATATTCATCTTGATCCAAACCCGCACCTATTATTGAGAAAATAGTTTCCAAAAAGATTAAGTTATCAAGCATCTCTGACTTACAGCCTAGGAGAGTTTCCTGGAGTGATAACAAATTGGCAGGGTTGTCGGGGAGAAGAGATTGAATCTCAGCTTCCTTGGGAGACGACATAGATCCATCTTTGATGATAGACAAATCCTGGACATCATTTGGGTTGTAATCATCTATATGGCGACTCCATTGAAACAAAGTGGCTCTGAAAAGAGCTCACACCAAGGCGAACCAAGAAGGCCCACTGGCAGCACCAGTTCCAGACCCTGAGAAGATCATCAGTAGGAGAAAGTATTTACAAAGACAGGCTTCCGGATCTGCAAAGACATCAAATCCAGGTATTCAAACTGACACTTCTTCTTTCATATCTAAAATACCTCTAGTTGAATCCCCTGCTACTGAAACTCATAGTTCTCAGGAAATTGAAATTGTATCCGAAAGATTGAAGGTTGAGGAGCCTTCAATTTCCTCTAATGTTACAGACTCTGTTTTTTAGCATGATATTACATCCAACCTTAAAGAGGTAATTATAGGGTCCCCTTAGCAAAAAGAAACCTTTTCTTCTTCTTCTTTGAATTCCTCACCCACAAAGCCTATAGAGGGTGTTTTCTATACTCATACTAATCTGCTTGTTCTCAAAGATATTTTACATGATCTGTCCTCTAAGGGAGAAGAAAGCTTAGCCTTATTGCTTGTTCAGTTTTACAAGGCCTCTAATTTTCCACCCATTTCTGAAAATTTTTCTCAAAGTGAAGTGAGACAATCATTTTGTTTAAACTCAGCTATCCCATCTCAACCTTCATCTCCTAAAAATTCTTCCTCTGTATCAACCCCCAAGATTGCCATGGTTGTCCCTTTAACCAAGATGGAACAAATCTTAGCAAATAGGTATGCTCCACTTTTCTTGCCCAATCCCTTATCTTCCATGCCAACTAGAGATTATCATAAATATATGCCAAAGTTTACCGGAGCTGGGGATTATACTGTCGAAGAACATATAGAAGCTTTTTATGCTTATGCTGGAAATATTAACATTTCAGAAGAAGATGTGTGGACCAGATTTTTTCTGCAGAGTTTGGATGGCCAAGCCCGGAAGTGGTTCAAAGAGCTACCGGCAAATTCAGTGACAGGTATTGAGAAACTAGATGAGGTTTTCTTAAAACACTGGGGAGAAAGAAGAGATCTTCTATATTACATTTATGAATTTGGAAACTTAAGAAGAGAAGATGGGGAGTCGGTCTCAGACTTCATCAAAATATTTAATAGAATGTTTGGCAAGATCCCTGCAGAGATCAAGCCAAGTGATGCATCAGCAAAGATCACATTTTCTGTTGCTTTTGATCCAGACTTTTGTTTAATCCTTAGAGAAAGAAGATTAGCCACACTTGCTTTAATGCAAGATGCTGCTCTCAAAGTCGAATTAAATATTATGGCATCTCAGAAACTCAAAGGAAAAGTTGAGAGAAAGAAGTTTTTTGTTGAGCCCCCTTCTTCTTCTAATAGAAAAATGGAAAAGATGGCCAAGATGTTGGACAACTTGACATCTGAAATGTCAAAATTGAAGATTCAGAATCAGCAACCAGCAAGGACAAAAGAGCCAAATGCTTTTGTCCCTAGAAATCCAAGTGCTTTCCCTTACATAAGGAACAATCAACAAGTCCAGATCCTTCAGAGAGACAAGAATGCAGCTGATGATCAAAGAATCAGACCCCCTTTTCAAAATGCAATGCTCGAAGAGGAACAGCAGCTATCTCATGATGAAGTTGAAGAAGCAGATGGCATAAATTGTTTTGGTGACGAAAATGATTCCTCCTTTTTGACACAAGTAGATTATGAAGAAGCCCAAATGGATCAGGAGATTCATGAGGAAAGTATTGAATAATCTTTCTATCGGACGGATGATCAGCAAGGTTATAATTTAAGATCAAAAAATGTTGCCCCTAAACCATTGCCCGCTGCTCCTGTGAAGAAGAAAGAAGTTGCTGCCAAGCAGCCTGCTGCTCCTGTAAAGAAGACCCCTATTTCTGAAAAACAGCAGCAGAATCAATCTCAGCCCCAAGTCAAGGAGAAAGCTATCCTCAGAGCTCCTTCTAATGAGGTAAAAACTTCTGACAAATCATCATACTCTTTCAATTTCGAATCAGAAATTCAGAAAGTAAAAATACCTATTCCATTGACTGAGCTTATGAAGAATGGCATTTTCAAGTCTGCCATCCTGAAATCCCTTGAACCAAAGACCTCTTCATCTACTGATTCTATAAACTTACAAGATGACAAGCCAATAGTAACTATAGGGCCTATGATAGAAGATCGATATGACTCTTGTCCACCTTTCTATATATCCCTAAATGTTCATGATAAGATCCTTCACAACTGCTTGCTTGATTTAGTAGCATCACATAATCTTATGCCCAAAACAGTGATGGACGAGCTTGGGCTTGAGGTCACCAAACCATATCATGATCTCTTCTCTTTTGACTCTAGGAAAGTCAGATGCCTTGGCCCCATAAAAGACCTTGTTATAAACCTTACCCAATTGCCAATGAGAAGCATGCTAATGGATGTCGTGGTTATTGATATCCCACCCAAGTTCGAACTCCTCTTTTCATGTCCATGGAGCAATAGGTTAGGGGGTACCTTGTAGATGGATCTTTCGTATGCTACGATCTCGGTGTTTGGAGGAGAGCTAAAAATAATTTACAGAGAGAATCAACTTGCCTACATCATTAGTGATGCAAAAAATTCTATAAATCATCCTATTTATGCTGTAGACACGGACTTTGGCTCATGCATTCTTCAAATGGGTGATTCTCAATCAGCTCCTTTGCAGCTTGTGAAGCCCACTGAACAGCAAACTGATGAAAAGGGTGTTCCAGTTTGGACCATGTATTTTGATAGTGCCAGTACCAAAGATTCAGCAGGTGCAGGGGTAGTTTTGATTTCTCCTTTGGAAAAGGCTATGCATTTGTCTTTTAAGCTTGATTTCAAAACTACTAACAATATAGCAGAGTATG
>JZKD02S1655293.1:117180-130181 GCA_000966675.3 Picea glauca
GCTAAAACAAAAATTGGGTCAGCATGATATTGTTCAACTACCTAACAATTATATACCTCAGGGTTTGGTACCTCTTGAAAAGCTATTTGATCATAACGATGTCCCCTACAAGCCATATAAGAAGGAGAAAGAATCTATTGTTCATGAGCACAACATAGGAAGCGAAAGACAGCCTAAATTCATAAATCTGTCCTCTGAATTGACTGCTGATCAGAAGTCTGAATATTGCAACATTTTGAAAGAATTTTCTGATGTTTTCGCTTGGAAATATAGTGATCTGAAAACTTATGACCCTGAGATCATTCAACATAAGATCCCACTTGAAAATGACACCATCCCTTTCAAACAAAATCTCATACCTATCAGTCCTCTTCTTTTGCCTGTAATTGAAAGAGAAATCAAAAAGCTTCTTGATGCTAAGATCATAATCCCTTTAAGATACTCTAAATGGATTGAAAATCTAGTAATAGTGAGAAAGAAAAATGGTGAGGTCAGGTTATGTGTGGACTTTAGAAACCTAAAAAGATGCTCTAAGAAAGATAACTATCCCCTACCTAAGATGGAACATTTTCTGCAAAGAATTTCAGGAGCTACTGTTATGTCTTTCCTAGATGGTTTTTTTGGCTATAACCAGATTTCTGTCCATCATGATGACCAAGAGAAGACTGCTTTTACTACTCCTTGGGGTACCTTCATGTACGCCAAAATTCCATTCGGATTAATGAATGTTGGGGCCATGGACATAGATTTCGTGGGTGAGAAGGACAAGTTTGTCCTCATCTATCTTGATGACATCACAGTTTATTCTAGCAGTCATGAAGAGCATCTAAAGCATTTAAAAAGAGTTTTTCTGAAGTGCAGGCAGTTCGAAATTTCATTGAATCCCAAAAGGTCCCATTTTGCTCTCAGGAAAGGCAAGCTCCTAGGCCACATTGTCTCAATAGAAGGTGTGAAAATTGATCCAGCTCGGGTGGAAGCAATTCATAGGTTGTCCTTACCAAGGTCGAAAAAGGATATTCAATCGTTGCTCGGTAAGATTAATTTTGTTAGAAGATTTGCTCCAAATTTTGCCGAGCTAGTAAAACACATAACATGTATGTTGAAAAAGGGGTCTGAGATAAAATGGACAGACAACGCAAGGAATTCATTTCAGGATATCAAACAGGCTATCATGGAATCCCCGACTCTGATCAGTCTGAATTACAGCAAGAGTTTCTACATTTTTTCCTTCGCTTCTTATGACACGGTGGTAGCAGTCTTGTTACAGAAAGATGATGACAGTATGGATCACCAGTTGCCTTCTTCAGCAAAACACTCAGATATGATGAACTAAGGTATGATCCTATTGAAAAAAAATCCTATGCTCTCATAAAATCTTTAAAAGCTTTCAGAATTTATATCCTCCACTCAAAAGTCATTGCATATGTTCCTTCACCCTCCATGAAAGATGTTTTGACTCAGCCTGATATTGATGGAAAGAGAGCTAAATGGATCACAAAGTTAGATGAGTTTGAAATAGAAGTGAAGCCCACCAAATTGGTAAAAGGCCAAGGCCTTGCTAAGCTTTTAACGGAGGAAAACCATGAGTTGTTGGACATAAATTTCATAGGGGAAAATTCAGTGAGTTTGCAGACGGAGGTGACAGCAGAAGGACAACATAACAATCAACAGGTGGTGGAGCATTTTTCTTCTTGTGAATGGTACTCAGGTATTATACATTTTTTACAAAATCTAGAGGTTCCTCTTGAACTCAGCATGACTCAAGATCGAGCCCTTAAGATTGGAGCCATCAAATTTTGCATTTACAATAATCTGTTATATTGGAAAGACCTTGTTGGTTTACTACTCAGATGTTTAGACAAATAAGAGTCAGTGGAAGTTATACATTAGTTTCATTCAAGTGTTTGTGTAGGTCATCATTACTGGAAGACCACAGTTCATAAAATTCTAAGGGTTGGGTACTATTGGCCTTTTCTTTTCTCGGATGTGTGTGCCTTCGTCAAAGCTTGTGATAAATTTCAAAGATTCATAGGAAAACATCAGCTAAAATCTCTACCCCTAAGACCTATAGTAGTGAATGGCCCTTTTCAGCAATGGGGTTTAGATTTTATAGGTGAGATAAATCCTTTGTCTAGAGGTCAACATAAGTGGATCTTAGTAGCCACATATTATTTTACAAAATGGATAGAGGCAGTTCCCACCAGGAATGCCACTCATCAGGTTGTCATGAAATTTCTTTATGAAAACATCTTGAGCAGATTCGGTTGCCACAAAAGGCTGGTAACAGATAATGCAACAGCTTTCAAAGCTGATGCATTGGTCGACATGTGTGAATCAATGGGAATCCAATTGGTACATTCAACCACCTACTACCCTCAAGGTAATGGCATGGTCGAATCATCCAATAAGAGCTTAATCAGAATCATCAGAAAGTTGTTAGAGGAGAACAAAAAGAAATGGGATTCTAAACTAAAATTTTCTCTGTGGGCAGATAGAGTAACTATCAAAAAGTCCATAGGAACCTCTCCATTCAAATTGGTCTCTGGGACTAATGCCATTTTTCCTGTTCAGTTAATTTTACTAGTGGCTAGATTTTTTCAGGAAGAGCAAACTGAGTCAAATGATTTGGTAGAACTGCAACAGGTTCATGAATAGTTGACAGACAAATCAGAGGCTCATCAAAAGAGTATCAAGGATACTTTTGACAGGAAGGCAAAGGTATATAATTTTCAGGTTGGTGATTGGGTTCTGAAATGGGACGCCCTCAAACAGGAGAAAAGGAAAACACAACAAGTTCGATTCTGTGTGGACCGGCCCTTTCATGATAACTCAAGTACAGCACAACAACACATTCATTCTGCAAAGTCTGGGAGGTGAAGAAATGTTTGGTGGCCCAGTCAACGGGCGATTTCTAAAACTCTATTTTTTCTAAGGCTGTGAAGCCTGGTCATTGTAATTTTATTTTTAGTCTTTATTTTTATAGAATAACTCCACGCCCAATGGAAACACTAGCAGATAGTTTTAAGTTTTCTTTTTTTAGGAAAGGAATTGGTTCTGTGGTTCTTTAAACCTCACAACAAGGCGTTCATCCCCAATAGGAGCCAGTGTTATCTCCTCAAATAAATCGATGGAGATTTTTCTTTTTAGGTGATAGATTGTGGTCCAAAAAATTTATTTCTAAATTTTTTTAGGTATGTTAGAGAGTCTATTTTCTATAAATAAACTTGGAAAGAAATTTTTATTTGGTTTTGTCAAGCAAAAGAGAGAATCTCAGGTTTCGGTGGTTTAGGCGAGCCTAAAAAGTGCTCATTAACCACTGAAAGCCTTCGTTCTCGGTAGTTAAGGGGGAAAAGAAAAAGCCTAGTTAACCACCGAAAAGATTTCCACGAGAAAAATGAAAAGCCCGTGCTTTCACACAAGCTAGCTGTCAATTGGCGTAATCATGAAGACAAACCGCCGAAAGCCCATGGAGGTGGTGTGGTATGCACGTTATTATTGCATCTATCCGAAGATTGATACCTTGTTTTCCTTTTGACTACATTGGTCATTTCAGAATTAAGGCTCGGCAGAAACACAGAAAATCATGTGTGATTCCCGACTAACAGAAGTGATTAGTCACATAGCCCCTCATTATCTCCAGTCATGAGGACACAAATCCATTATGACCCCGATTAATCTCTGTTTTGATTCCATTTATTACCAATTCGAATCCGAGAGTCATTGTGACAGTCTTGAGCCCGTGATTTCATCAAGTAAACGCATACTCAGAGGCCATAATCCCATTTTTTGTGGTGATTGCCAAGTGGAGTTCGAGTTCAGTAGATGGTTATCGAGCCAATTTTCATACCAATCAAGCCAAGTCGAGTCATCGGGTAGTTTGAATTCCATATTGTTTCAATTTAATTCTATATCTCACCTAAACTCAAAATTTTCGGCTTGTATTCAGTCAGTCTATTGTTTAGATTCGGTTAATGGTTGAGCTATGAAATCAGAACTCTGAGTCACCCTGTCTCATTTGTTTACTCTAAGTCATACTCCCTGTCACCCTAAATCATAGAGTCTTTGTCTCCCTGACACGAACATTTTCCTAAATCACAGGTGCAGGTCAGAAATTACTAAATGCCGAAAGCAGGGCCAGTTCTAAGAGTTGAATTGGATGGAGTTTGGTACCTTGAGGCTCACCCTGAGGTGGTCGAATTCTTTAAGAAAGCAGGAGTCTATGCATATTGTGAAAAACTGGCATATTTCCACCAACAGGTGTCTGAAACCTTTGCTATCTTGTATGATGGAAGAGCAGCAACAGTGGGAAAAGAGGAGTTTGTGGTTGATGAGGCAGCCATAGCTGAGTTCACTGGTCTCCCTAGAACAGGGGATTTCTGGGTCAAATCAAATGTGCCTTCAAACATTGAATTTATATCCTACCTACAGCCTCTGCACAAGGATCTTATATGGAAAAAAGACATACCAATGTCTTATCTGGAACCTAAGTGGCAATCTCTCTTGAAGGCAATCTTTGTCTATATCACCTGTGAAGGTAGATACAACAGAGTCATGTTTTATCACTTGAAGCTATTGAACCATTTTACAGGCAGGCCTCCCATCAATTTTCCTTTCTACCTGCACAAAGCTCTCACAAAAATGGCCAGACAAGTCAAGGTGAAGCCTACCAAAGTGGCCAGCAGATTGTCACACCAAGGTTTTATTACACTTATTATTAAAGAGTCATTAAAGAAGAAACAAGTGGACTGGAATCACTTCATATTTTGGAATGAATTCCAAACCAATTTTCAACAGGATGAAAAGGGGAAGAAGTCCATTGCTAAGAATTCTATCACCCCTAAGAGAAATCTAAGAAAAAGGAAGGTTATCTCACCACCAAGAGAGCTGACAGAATCATCCTCTGCTAACAGAAAAAGAACCAAAAGGAAATTACAGTTTGGTAAAGAGGGTGAGCAGACCAAGGACCTTGCTGAAGGAGATAACCCTTTGAACTTACCATACAGTGACTCAGAGTCAGAGCAGAAGTTAGCAGAAACACAAGGTGATGAATAGGCTGAGCAAGTTGCAGAAGATTATCCCAACTTTCCCTCACCAACTCCTCCATATGAACACAGTCAACCATTAGAAAAAGCTTCTTCAAGCAAGCCTAAAGCACCCAAGGCTCAGAAAATCAATAAAATTTTGAAACAAATCTATGAGATGGAAGTATTAGAAAGAGTTATTAAAAAGGTAAATACAGACTTGACTGAAAGAAATGCAGAATTTTTTAACATGAACCAAAGTCTCAAGGAAAAGCATGATAAAATCAAGGACAGGAACAAGGTGTTGATAAGGGAGAACATGAAGCTGTACAGGCAGCTTAGACTTCTGAGGCTGAAGTTAAAAGAGTCTCAACCTCCAAGACAGGATCAAACAGGTTTGGAAACTCTAGCCGAGTTAGCTACAACAATGGTAGATATACCACAGTCTTCCACATAGCAAGTTGAAGTTCGCAGATCTGCACGAGGAAGAGCTACATCATTAAAAAGACCTTGAACACTCAGAAAAGCATCAAGGTAATCATTTTGCAAATTTTGAAGTTTTGGACAAAGCTAAGTTTTTGGTGGTTTAGGCAAACAGGACGACTGTTCATTAACCACTGAAAGCAGAGCTTTCGGTAGTTAATACACCCAGAAGTCCTTTGTGTTAACCACTGAAACCTGTAATTGGACAGAGAAAGCTAAATTTTTCACAAATCAAGGTTTTTATGATCCAAATCATTTGAAAACACTCATGATGGATAGATGATGAATTATATATTCAGTTTCAAGATCCATTTTTGGTGCATAAGGATTAGAAAAGGTAGCCAAGTTGGTTTTGGCACCTATTTTGGTGGMAACAAATTRGGATTTTTTKCACATCTCAGCAAATTCGAATTKTATCTCTTGGAAGAGTCATCAMTCAGCCTTGGAAGKCTATTCTGCACTGCACAAGGACTCTACAAGATMTGAAGACCATGAAATGTGGGATTGACCTCATTTTGAGGATCATTCCTTATCTTTTGCAAGTTAGTTTTGACTTTCTATTTTAGGCATATCTGATCCATTAATTTAGGATCTAGATAATGTGTTGTAAAAGCTATAAAGCTGAAAATAGAAGATGAACACAAGGTTCGATTTTGAGTTCTATATTCTATGGTTTTGTATGAAAGACATTTTCTTTAATATATCAGCCTGGAAGATTCTTTCATTTGTTATTGTCAAACCCTCCTTCATCTTTGTCTATGCATATGAGTGGAATTCGTTCTTTTGTCTATGTTTAATGGTCCTATGGTAACTGTCATCTTACTTTTCATTGTTAAGCAAGAATCATAAGAATATTTGGCTAGTTTGTTGACCCATCATATATATGGTTTATGTATGTTTTGGTTAGCCGATTGGTTTTCTTATCCATTTGTTATACAAATCTATCTAACAAATAGCTCTTGAAGGCCTTGTATTGCATGAATATAGTTAGACTGTCTTGAAAATATAATCCAGAGGTTAAGATATTCATCTTGATCCAAACCCACACCTATTATTGAGAAAATAGTTTCCAAAAAGATTAAGTTACCAGGCATCTCTGACTTACAGCCTAGGAGAGTTTCCTGGAGTGATAACAGGACCATAAATCAAACTTCAATCATTGAGTATGCCCTTCTCTCGCACCATAGAGAGATCTTGAGAATCATAAAAATGATTGATGGAAAATTGCATCTCCCTTAAAAACAAAATCTTTAGGAGAGGCCAAAGCCCCCCTACGGCCCCCTCTTAATTTATTTTTAAACATCTTAAATTTGTAAGGGCCCATACACGCCCACATGCTACAAAGATAGGATAGTTTGAAGCTACTTTCTTAGTTTACATCACTAGGGGAGTTTAAAGGTTTTTTTAAAGGGCCCATACATGCCCACATGCTTTCAATCTAGGAAAATCTTTTCAAGCTTTGTTAGATTAAATCACATTAGGGAGTTTAAAGGATTGGTAAGGACCCACATGTCCACATGCTAGTTCTCTAGGGACTTTAAAATTCTGCAAGGTTGTACCAATGGTATCTAGTAATATAGTTAATCAAGACTTGTAAGGACCACATGAATTCCACATGCTGGAAGGTGATGCCTAACTTATTAAAAATTTGGCACATTTTGATCACTTACTCACACACAAAGTTACTATTCACTCACATAATTTCATCTCGAATTGTGGAGGTTGAAGTAGGTTTCCTCCAAAGGGATTCTGAAATGTCCCACTTTTTCTTGAAGGAATTATCCACTCCCACTTAATTTGAATGAGATTGGTTCACACCCCCAATATCTTAAACAACCACATCTAAAATTTTCTAAAAAATCACTAATTTTTCCTCCATAGGAGGTGCCAAAAGAATTTTTTAGTCTAGGTAGGATCTCGGGGATAGGCATCCAAATAACTCCCTGTTATCTGGTTCCCACATCTTCAAACATTAGAAGTTGACAAATAGGGAACTTTAAAATCCTCCAAGTCAAGTGTTCCTAACACCATAAGGCAGAGATATACCCGTGAAGGGTCGAAGGCTGAGGTCTGGTTGTTCTGTGCGTCCCCCCTTGAGGCACCCACCTCTTGGACGGGATCCAGCCTGTGACCCATTTCTAAGGCCGAAAATATAAATGTCTCACTTTGACTGAGGTACCTAGTGACCAAATTTTAGGACATCTACCCAGGTGGCAATTGTGGGCTGAAATTGCACCTTGATCATATTTTGTGTGGCTATTGGGAAATATCGCCAGCTCTTTTGGGATATGCACCCTCTACCCCTCATTATAACTGATTGCTTCATCCTTCACTAGTTCCTCTTCCAGTGGCTTCAGACCCCACTATTGAGTGCTATTGGAAGGTCTAGTGCTATTTGAGAGGAAGGACATTATGTCTTTTTAGGACACGAGCATTTGTTTTCTTTGTTCTCCCATGCAGAAAAAATCCACCTACCCACATGTATGCTTATTTTCAATTGATTTATGTATGATTCTCTTGTGATTACGTACGATTGTCAGATATATTATGAAGGTCCAAGTTTTACAAAGACTCTTGTTCATTTATTTCTCTCATCACCATTTGCACACATTCACTTTGCTAGTCGGACATCATAGGGGACCCACAGAACCCCCGTCGCTCCAGACGCTTGCGGAATCTCCCCCCAATTATAGGAGGAGTTCCTAGTCTTTCCAACTCATCGGCTCAACCCTCTCACACTCCTGTGAGTGCTACTGTCTTGGGATCAGCTTTTCTTGGTTCCAATTTACTTCGGTCCAATTCCCAAGGCCAACCATCCACTATCTTTCCTTTATAAGGAAGCGGGGGGGAAGTACAACCCCACCTAACCCCCCTCATGGGTCAGGTACACAAACCACTCACACCATGGCTGGAACTAATCCTCCACCACCACTCCTGATGCCATACTTGGCTTCCCTCAACATATCGGATCTGAGTAAGCTCACCAATGATCCTATAATGCATGACCCCACATGGCCTACAATGCCTACCAAACTACCTTCAGACATTCCCAAGTTTGAAGGAAAGGCAGGAGACGATCCTTCCAACCATGTCATGACCTTCCACCTATGGTGCTCTTCAAACATCATCATGGATGACTTCGTCTGGTTAAGGTTATTTCAACGCACACTCACAGGCCCATCAGCCAATTGGTATGTAGATGAAAAGTCAAGGTCCCATACGACTTTTGAATCATTGGCCAAAGAATTTTTGACCTTCTTTCAACTACCAATTTGTCACGACAATGGTCTATAATTACTCTCTGAGTTTGTTGGCAACCAATTCAATTTTTTCCATTGCCCTATAAGTTGCCTACACCTATGTCTTCCGAACTTCAAATTGTTGTCACATTTTGCAAATAAACGACATTTTCATTCTTGCGACATTTGCACATTTGTCTTTGTTAAGTTTTCACGACTGTAAGCGTGAAAATTTCTCCTTTCGAGGTCACATTTCGATCACTTTCTGAACTGAAATAAGCTTTTTATCGATATGCCTACTGCGCTTATCCTTTATTTATCATTATGGGTCTACAAGGATTTTAGAACTATGCCTATTTGCCTATTCTTACTTTGATTGCGCAACTGGATTTGATTAAACTGGTATGGCATTGAGCATATAGATTTATATTTTTTGAGGCTTGCCTAGTTATTGAATTACATAGGGGTCATGGTTTATTTTTGTTTTTATATTATAATGTGATCCTTATGTTAAAATTTTTATAGCTCTTGGCTTGTCAATTTTATGAAATTGATTGTCACAATGTTTTAAAAACTTTTGATTACACATTTATGCAATAAGCACGTGGTTAACATTTGGGTTTGATTTCACATTGAATATTCATGGTTTGAAATATTATAATGGCGCATTGCTATAAAATCCACCGTTTGATTTTTTGGTTGGCCGAATGATAAGGTTTTTGAACTATGCGGTTGTACTTTGCCATTACTATTATGCATGGCGGTAAGTGATTCTTCCACCCTCGCACACTTTGCATTAATGCCTACCTCCTTACAGGGTTACCTCTGTTGATTTTTGGAAAAATCTTTGAGCCCACTTTGCTCAAACCCTTGTCCCTTAGCCCGGCTCATTGTGTGTTATCTCCTGGCTCCCGAAGGGTGAATTAAACCCCCATGGTGTTCAGAGTTGGTGTTGGTTTCATTTTTCCAAAGAAGACTTCCTCGTAATTTCTCCCAGAGTCACGTTTTTACGTGAGTGATTCTGGGCAAACGGATTGGAATTAGCTCAAACCGTTGAAAACCCAGAACCGTTTTTAGCCCCTTTACCTTCATCATGGGCGGTTTCTTCAGAAAGTGAGCTACTACAAAGATCTAGATCTCGTTTTATAGGTCAATTTATCAGTGGCTGGAACATGCGTTTTGAGTCTGTATGCATTCCTTCAGATTTGTTCTTCAGAACTCCTTCTCGCCCATCAAGTAGCCTCTTCGTCACACAGGGATGTTCGATATCAATCATTTTTTGTAAATAATCCAGCTTTATATAATGAATTCGAATTCGGTTTTGAATAGCTCTGATTACAGCGTGGATTTGCTCTGTCACATTGTATGCATGTTATACATAGCTATGCTTTGACTAAATGGAATTTCGTTTTCCCAGTTTAGCCCTGATTGGATTTCCTTCGATTTGATTGATCGTGGTATGGATTTGATTGGTTTGATTTAGCTTAAATTGGATGCTCTGTTATCGATTGAAGTTGTTTGTATCTATTATAGACACAAGTTGTTTCTCATATTTCGATTTTAAACACAATCAAGTTTCGATTTGAATTGGTTATAATGTATACGATTTGATTGGCAACAATGGTTAACTGTTACGGTTTTATCTCCCATATGACTTTCGACCAACAGAGATACAATTCGGATTATGTTCAATATGTTTCTGTTAATATGCACCCAAATCGTGGATAGATACGATTCATAACAGTTATACCCAGCCGGTTAATACACATTGGTTTGCTCCACCATGTTATCAGTTCGATTCATATTGCAATGAATTTGTTGTTTGAGTTTGATTTGAAGAATGAAATTGACTGTATCCAGGTTCACGATTTGTTTCTATATTTAACTCAGTCACGATTTGTTTCGATTGTTGCCCAGTTTACGATTATCACTTCTGTCGATCTGATGATGGTTGTGATCACTATTAATTGATCCTGTCTGTTGACTGTGTAACGCTCAGCGATCGAAATCTATGGCGAATTTTGGTTCATGTTGTTATGAATGTTTTATTTGGAACATAATCGAAACAGTCTTTCTATCTTTGTATTTAATTAAAACAACATGAATCTTATGCTACATTATTATAGCCATAATGAATGGATTATGATTGTGTTGGATTAGATCGTATCATATACGATATGATTCATTATTGATTTCATTTGATATGAAACAGTCTTGTTACTGTTTGACCCAATTTTATGGTAAAAGAAAAACAGAGTATTCTTACCCCTGTTTTCATTTGAATCACTTTAGATTGTGTTTAATGTTTAAAGATAAAATCATTTGGATCTTGAGTGATTCATTTTAAATGATCATTGGAATATAATTGGTTTTAATTATTTTAAAAAGATTTGATTTGATTTCTATTCTGATCCTGTATGTTATTTTAGACTAGCTACAGAATCAGATGATTCTGTAGCTAAGTCTGTAGAATCAAATTTTTATTGTTTTGTTAATAAAATATATTTCTAACTTGATATTTTTGGTCTATTGCAGATGAATTCGAAATTGCAGTGGATATGATGAGCAGTTAGGGGATATTTCAAATATTTCACTTGCATTTTAGTTTCCTAGTTTAGTTGATTTTGGGATATCTCCCAGATTATGTAAAATAGTTTGATATTATCCACAGGGAAGTTTTACCCTGTGGAGAGACTTATAAATACCTATCATTTTTGTAATAATGAGGATCCTCATTCGTGGGAGAACAAGGAAATGGAGTTTTAATACAGACTGAGGCAGAATTTGGTGTTTTGTTACAGCTTTAGCTTCTCATTATATCAATATTTAGTTTCATGTTGTGTATATCAATCTGTATCTGGTTAATGACTACTTTAGCTATCTTAATCATTTGCAAATGATATAATTTAATCATTGTAATCCATATTTGATTTCTTCCAAGTATTTAAAAAACATAGCAATTGCTTAATTCAGTTCGTGAATCACAGATTTCTCTTCTTCATGAGTTGAATTATCAAATATAAGTTTTTGCATAATAGGTTTCCCTTATTGCAGAGATTTATAAATCATATAATTGTTATGATTTTTTATGTCTTGTTTGTCCTGTAAATAACTCAAAGAGCAGAACAGCTTATCGTTTACGAGAAGCTTATGGACTAACCGATGCGAGTTTCTTTCCTCCGACCAGCTTCGAAGTCATCATACACAAGACAAATTAGGAGCGTTTCCAAGTCAGTTTGTCATTTATTTAGTATATTTGTTAGAATATAGTTAGATATATATAAGTTTAATATATTAGAATGTTTAATTTCAGTAAGTTTTATTTCTTATTTATAATCAAAAAACATATCTCGTTGTCTTAGGACAGAGAACAAATGATTTTTACGGGTTTTATTTAAATCTGCAACTTGTAGATATTGTATATTTGTGAATAAGTTGTAATTCAATTAGTAATTAGATATTTAATTGTTAGAGTTAGTGTAATAGTAATTAGTAGATTGTATATAATAGTTAGAGTAGTTTATATTTAGTTTTAGTTTAATTTAGTAGTTTGTTTTAATTAGATTAGTGTATTAGTTTGTTTTATTAGTTTTAGTTAGTTTTAGTTAGTTTTAGTTAGTTTAGTTTGTTTTATTAGTTTTAGTTTGTTTTAGATAGATTAGTTAGTTTTAGGTTAGTTTTCTCTTTGGTTTTCTTAGGATCTTAGAGTGGCCAACGGAGCCGTTAAACCCATCAGGCTGGTTCATTCCAAACGGCTTGGGTTATTAGACAACCCCGGACCGGTTCCACTCTCTCAATTGACGGACGAACAATTTCGCCCGTCAACAGAGTTTAAACAAACCTCGGCCACACACATCATTGACCACATTCACGAATGGCATCGGTGACGTAGTCTATGTAAAGCAGAAACCACCAAGCAACAATTCCTTGATTGGTTTCTCAGATCACTTGTCTCCATCCTTGCCAAAGATGTAGCCTCCACCTTCCCCCAAATTGAAGAAGAATCCATCAGAAAGGATCAACAGTACGATATTATTTACGCACAATCAGGATACTTATACACAGTACTACCTGATGTCCCGAGACCCGTACCATTCAGCTAGGACAAACCTGGGATGTCTCACTCAGCGGATGGATTGATTGGTACCACAACACACCACAACCTGTACATCCAACCACCACCTATGTACGGTACACCCCAACATCCACCAGTGTATGAAGGACCCCCTTATTACCCTCCTCCCCTTATCAGCCACCA
>JZKD02S1655293.1:130208-146508 GCA_000966675.3 Picea glauca
ATGGGTGGACCCCTGTCGGCACCCATCATGCGCCCGGTCGTTCAACCAAGTTCTGGTAACCCCTCTACCTCAACTTACACTCTAAGTACTAATTAAAGCGCTACACCTTCCTATGTACCCTACGGATCATTACCACAAAATAATCTGTATTTTCCATTTCTTGGCCCTCCACAGCCCATGGCTCCACCACAAGAACAACCACATGTTGGGGTTAATTTTTTTCAACCCTCTCCCATTCAGCAATTTCAAAATTTTGAACAAATGAATATGGAAAATCCGTCCCATCAGTCGAATAATGCCAAAAATAAAGGAAAAAACTGAAACAATAATAACCCAGGACCAGGGGGAAACAACCACCAACAGAACCAACCTGCTAGGGGCAACCAGAATCAGGGGAACCAGAACCCCCAAGGGGGTAATAACAACAAACCCCAAGGGAGGAACAACAACAACCTTCGGACGAACTTTCCTTGTGCCCTTTGTGGTGAGCACAGTCATTACACTCACCATTGCCCCCAAATTTCCGACTTCAAATGGATGAAATATTCCATGAATGTGCCACGTCCTTCAGCACGACCTGCCCCTCAGCAAGCCCCACAATAGTACTTTCAAAAAACACCCCCAGCGGTATTGCAAAACCCTATTCCACTCCAAGGTGTGATGAATACCCAACAGGAAATGCACCATGCCCCACCACAGATGGGACAGTATCAAAACCCTAGGAATCCGACGGATCACACTATCCTCCTCACTAGCGAAGAATAAATTCTTCTACAAATGCACAGTCGTCAATAAAAACGCACCCCCGAAATCTACTCCTACCACTTTGGAAGCAGTTCCAGTTACAGTCAGACAACCTTTAATGCTTCCACACCCTAGCACTGAACCACCTATGTGTATTCCTCACATCTTGTTATGAAGGAATGTCCACAACCCTCAGGATAGGGCGGCACACAATTACAGTCTGGTCGATGAATTGTCACAATCTCCTATAGCCATGTCAGTCTTAGAGGTCCTCCAAACCTTTCCCACTCAACGGAAGTCATCACTTTACGCCCTAGGGGCAGTCGACCCTGCTGATACTAGATTGATCACATTTGATCTAGATTGTGGGGAACCCCATATCCCCGCTTTGGTATATTTCCAGATACCAGTTAAAATTCGGAACATCACAGTTCATTGATGCATCATTGATGAAGGTGCATCCACACGCATCATGTCCAAAATTCTATGGTAGAAACTTGGCTCCCCTTAGCTAATACTATCTGCCATTACTTTGTGAGCTTATGATGGACGACCATCCTCTCCTGACATCGAGGTTATCGACGCCCCACTCGATTACAATATATTGTTCAGACGTAGCTACATGTACACTATGAAGGCAGTTTCCTCGTCTATGTTTTGAACGATGATGTTCCCCCACAACGGGAAGATCATCACCATCGATAAAGTTTCACATTACGAGCCTAACCCTTCCTCCAACAGCGATAACATCCTACCTTTTGTCCACACTAATTATGATTCCTACCCACTCATTGAGATGGGCCCTGGAATTTTCAAGGAACCATCCTTGTTAGGGACATACCATGGAGCACCACCGCTCATACATCCCTCAGCATAAGTGTGTGTCATCTCATCTAATGGAACTAAAACTAGAGATACCATTCCTCCCACAGAGGCTTCTCCACCCCCTGATGTCCCACTAGTCGAAGAACTCCTACCTCAGGAATCCCCTGAGAACTCTACGACACCTCTTAACCAATATTTCACCCTTCCCCAAAGGAAAATCCTGGTTTGGGAGACCATCCCCCAATCCATCACTCAAATCCCCTTATTCTACCCCCCATTGGGCATACAGGCTTTCCAGGTAGCCGCCACGCTTACCCTTCCCAACATGGTGTTTTACATTCTGGTATGGTATCTACATCCACTCGTGATGGTCCCTCAACCATCCCTCCCTCCCCAAACATAAGGAATCTTGATGCATATTCTAGTACTAACTCCAAGCGCACCACCCTCACCCCCACTTGTTAACACCACTGCTACATCTAGGGGTGGACAGAAGAAGAAAGAGCCCACCACTCCACTTCCTCCTCAAGTTCAACCTCCTTGCGCACTATGTGAGAGAGAAGGACGCCCTACAAATAGACGCCCCTCTCTCCCCGAGTTACGTAATTTGATCCAACTCCCCCGAGCAACCTCATCGCTCGTCGCTTCACCAAGCACACCTAGTACTACCACCACGTCCCTCACTACAAGTAGCAAAGGATTGTGAACCAAATTCACATGTGCCATCTGTTCATAGTATGGCCATTACACCCACCATTTCCCTATGCTACCTCAGTTTCGACATACTCTAACAGCAGTACGCCAGAACTTTCAGCAAGACCCCTCTCCATCCATGTCATCAAGTACCCGAGTAAATGACATCCATTATGTCACAACCTCAGTCAACAAATGGATGAGATGTCCTTGCTCTCTCTGTGATTCACTGCATCATTTCACCTACCATTGTCCCATGATTATTGAATACAGGCATCGTCAAATGGCCCTTATTCAAAATCCTCCCCTCACCCCACCTCCAGTGATGCCAGTAGTTCCCCCTACTCCCTCTCCAGATATTGTTTATATCTTCTCTCCCTAGCTTGAGGAACTTCCCACTCCTCCATGGTTCAAGGATAGCCTAGATGAGGATTTGCCCCCAATTCTCCGGTGTATTTCCCCCTGGAAATTTTATGCCCAACCACAATTTTTAACCCGAAATATCTGGACATTTGGTTCATGTCAAGTATGCCATTGCGCCCTCTCTGTGATACCCCCTCTACATATTCACCACATGAAGATAACTACACGGTGACAACCACCAATGTTACCTCCCCGAATCCCCTATATTCTCTCATATTCCACTGCGATGAAGAAATCATCGAGGAACTAACTACACCCGATTTCCGATGGAATGCGCTCCATCACCGAGCGCTCTTTCTCTCTCATGAATCCTTCAGCCCTCCTAGTCAAGCCCCCATATGTGAAATCGAAACTAAATATTTCATCCCATCTGGGCATGTAGACTGGTTCCACAACCCTATCCTTTCCCCCGACGCTTTTGAATACGGCAACATGGCCAACATTTCCCCCACTGTCAAAATTGACATTTCCATTCAACCGGGAGTCATAGAGGAAATCACCATTGGCGTTGCATGCTCACCTGAAGAACTCACAACTTACAAAGCTCTCTTTCAAGAATACTGGGACATTTTTTCCTGGTCATACATGGAGATGCCCGACCTTGATCCTTCTATTGTCGAACATTGTATCGAAACATGGCCAGACATCACCCACGTCCGTCAAAATCAACGCACACTACACCCATCCAAAGCAGCAGCCATCAAAGCCAAAATTGACAAATTACGCGTTGTCGGGTTCATATACCCCATCGCATACATGTCATGGGTTTCCAACCCCGTTCCTGTTAACAAAAAATAGGGCATCATTCGTGTCTACACAGACTTTTACGATCTCAATCACGCTTGTCCCAAAGACAACTTTCCTACGCCTTTCATTGACCAAATTATTGATGAATGCGATGGGCATGAGGCCTTGTCCTTCATGGACAGATTCTTTGGCTACAATCAAATACAGATCCACCCAGCAAATCAATATAAAACCGCATTTACCACCCCATGGGGTACTTTTGCGTATCGTTTCATGCCTTTTGGACTCAAGAACGTCAGTGAGACGTTCCAACAAGCCATGACCTTTGTTTTCGATGATCTCGCTTGCATCATCCTCGCTTACTTGGATGACCTCATTGCTCAATCCAAGAAATGAACGTAACATCTAGATGACTTACGAGTTGTCTTTCAACGATGTCGTCAGTACAATATGCGCTTGAATCCTCTCAAGTGTGTATTCTGCATCACCGTCAGAAGCCTCCTTGGGTTCATCATTTCCCAACATGGCATCACAGTGGACCCCCTCAAGGTCCAAGCCATCACAGAAATTCCATCACCCCGGAATTTGCGCCAACTGCAGAGCCTACAA
The DNA here is from genome assembly GCA_000966675.3 of Picea glauca. NCBI lineage: Eukaryota > Viridiplantae > Streptophyta > Pinopsida > Pinales > Pinaceae > Picea > Picea glauca. Next base: position 134,250 of record JZKD02S1655293.1, read on the forward strand.
GGCAAAGCCAACTTTTTATGATGCTTTGTCTCTAACTATGCCACTCGTGCACATGGTTTCCTTGACCTATTGCATCATGATATCCCATTTCGGTGATATGAACATGCCCAAACCGCTTTTGATGATTTGAAAGCGGCGCTCTCCAACGCCCCTTTGATTAGTCCACCCGACTATGATCACGACTACATCCTCTACCTATCGGCCTCAGTCATCTTCATAGCAGGAGTTCTCGTACAACTAGGGAATGATGGTCATGAACATGTTATTTACTACATTAGTAAAAACCTTTCAGGACTACCCCTAAAGTACAATCATGAAGAGAAGCTCACCCTCGCAGTTGTGATCGTAGTCCAAAAAATGCGTCATTATATCTTGTTTCGTACTACCAAAGTCATGGTAGATTCCAACCCCGTGTCGTACTTGCTTAGTCGACAGCAAATTAATGGTAAGTTTGCTCGATGGATTGTCATCCTTCAAGAGTATGACCTAGAGTTTTCAACTCCCAAAAGCAAGAAATCACTCATTCTCGTTGAAATCATCATGGCATTTCCATCAGATGCCACAAGTTCCCCCGTCAACACAGATTTTCTCGACGAACACATATTCTACATCCCCTTGGATGACCCCTGGTATGGAGACCTTCTCGTCTATATTCGGACACAAAATTTTGGGTCCCACCTCTCTCAAGACAATCGTTGATGCATTCGCCATCAAGCCCCTCGCTACCTCCTCATTGGTGACATTTTGTATCGACATGCGGTCAACACCATCCTCCGTCGATGTTTGACCATCGATGAAGCTGATAGAGTCTTGAATGACTGCCACAATGGTGTCTGCAGTGGCCACCTCTCAGGGATGTCCACCACCCACAAAATCATTCGACCAGGCTACTTCTGGCCCACACTGTTTCATGACTGCATCCACGCTGTGAAGCGATGTGACAAATGTCAGTTGTATGCCAACAAAGCGTGAGTGCCACCCGCTCTTCTACACCCATTCATAACTGTCGGCCCCTTTTGCAAATAGGGCATAGACTTTATGACTTTCAACCCTCCATCTAGAAATGGACACAAATACATTGTCATGGTAGTCGATTCTTTACCAAGTGGTTTGAAGCCATGCCTACCTTCAACAACACCGTTGACACTGCAGCGCATTTTTTCTTTAATCACGTCATCTCCCGCTTTGGAGTCCCACTACAATTAGTCTTCGATCACGGGAAACACTTTGAGAATGAGATCTTCGTCGAACTCTCCTCTAGGTTAGGCTTCTCCCATGAGTTCGCCTCCCCATATTACCCTCAATCCAACGGACAGGTAGAAGCGGTCAACAAGGTCCTCAAAACCATGTTACAGCACATGGTTAACAAACATAAGACCAATTGGAATCATATGGTGTTTTATGCACTATGGGCTTATCGCATGGCAGTTAAAACTACCACTAGATTTACACCATTTCATCTTGTCCATGGGGTCGAAGACACTCTCCCCATCGAATGCAAAATTCCCACATTGTGCACCTCTATTGAGCTATTACCCGACACTACTCCAATGGAGCAGTGCTTGCTGAACTTGGAGTCGTTGGATGAAGACCGTTGGTCTTCATTACAGAACAATGAGGCAGCTAAAAAATGGTTGAAGGCCACCTTCGACCGCCACGTCAACCTTCGCTCATTTAACGAAGGAGACCTCGTCCTTGCCTACAATATCGCTCATGATACTCTCAGCCATGGAAAATTTGAGTCATTATGACATGGACCCTACATCGTACAACACTGCCTCACTAAAGGCGCATACATCCTGGCCTCTCCCGAAGGCCACCCTCTAAAAGAACCCGTCAACGGGTTTTACTTAAAGAAATTTTACGCCTGAGCGTAGTCATTCTACACTAGGATTTTTCTTTTTTGTACACATTTTGTAGAGTTTTTAATATTCGTTTTCCCTCCATGCCTTATGTCTGATCTACCATTTTTTTTATTGACAGATTCTTCCTCCATCAGCCTACCACATCAGTTACACTGACGGAGCTAGCCGATGGACACAGAATCTCACTTCGGTCGCTTGGGCCCTCTATACCCCCTCACATGAACTACTCCACTCCAGCGGCATATGTTTGGGCTCAACAACCAACAACCAAGCAGAATACACAGCCGTCATTGGCCTCCTTGTCAAGGCCATTCATCGCCATATTCACCACCTTAGCATCTTATTAGATTCCCAGCTTGTCATCCTATATCTCAACAATGTGTACTATGTTTGTGATCCTTGCCTCTTCTGCAAATACCTGCAAGTTAGACTCTTATCTCAACATTTTGATTTAATTACATTTACACATATTCCATGACATTTTAATCAAATGGCAGATAATATCGCTAACCTAGTGTTAGATTGGCATTTATCGCATCAAGACACCATCACACACACATAAGTCATCAAAACACTGTCACAACATATAGTTTATACATCATAAAAAGCATCACCAAACATCATCACAAGTGAACATCACAACGTTCTCAAAAATGTATATATGTATATCGATCAATGTGCCATCAATTTTCACAAAAAATAGTACAACATCGACATCGCCCATAGGTCGATAGGTACAAAATAGGTGTCACATCATCCTATACAAAATGGGCTCGCAAACCTATATAAATACAAAAATACATATACAAGGGCACTCATGATGCCTCTAGAGCTCCACCACCTAGTCCTCTCTCTGGAGAAGGTGTCCCACCAGCTAGGGGTCCTCCAGGTCCTGGGGGCAGCTGCCCAGTCATCGTCGCCCCCGCTACAATTTCTCTGCGGATCAGGGTACGCAACTCCATCGAAAGGCCCACACACTACTCCAAGACTCCCTCATCCTAGATCCAAGTCCACATGACCTCAGGAACTCCTTGTAGCACCGCCTCCAATCGACTGCGGAAGTCCTCGAACACCCCACCGGCCTCAGCCGGAGGAGCATGTGATGGCCCTGCACCGGGGTCATCAAATCTACATCTTCAGCCAGCTCTCGCATCATCGGTTGGCCTGGCACTAGCCTCATCTCTACGACGCCTCTCATGCTCGTGGCTCATCCCGCGATGGTCTCATTGGTCCCTCACGAGCTGACGCTCTAACCAACTCCATCTCCCGAACTCATGGCCCCACATATGCGCACACAACAAACAAATGATAGCATCAGCATCCATCCATACAACATATGCTATACTGTCAAAATCACAAAACATAAAAAACATCAACATACCTCTACAGTCCCACACCTCTCCAGGAGGTATCACTTTATCTGGGTCCTCCCGAAATTCGACTCCACTATACGAAAATTGGAGTATGATCTGTGGCATCGGACACCACACACGTTCTAGCTCGGTTGTAAAGTAATGGCCACCCTCCCCACCCCCATGACGAACCCGGATCATTTCCCACCGCATCAATCATGGCTCTCGCGCACCAGGCGTGTCCAACAAAACTCCCAGGTGCAACATGGGCACCCCCTCCAAAAACCAGGCCACCAAAATAGACCAAAAAGCAAGCTCACCAGAGTCAACCGTCGGCCACTGGTTAAGCTACCCTATCATTTTGGTGGGAAGCATCAAGCCCCAGGAAAAATTCTCTCCACCCAGTTCCCTCTGCATGATCCTCATCTAACCACCACTAATCCACTGAGTAGCGAGGGATCCATAGACCCTCCCAATAATCGTTGCAACGCAACGATGCAGAAGGGTGTCCATCGCCCCAATCCTCACCACTGAGCCTAACATAAAGTCCTTTATGTAACAAAACGTTCATGCCAGGTCAGCCAACTGTCCATCCCCTGGCAACACAGGATCAGGAGGTAAGGCTCTCCCCTGAAAAGGGAGCCCAGTCAGAAAATATACATCCTCCATCGCTTTGAATGTCAGGTCCTCCCCACGCACAATGAAGCACTGTCGTTTGGTGCTCCACATCAAAATTACAAACTGCAAAAGGTACTTCTGGACCCGCAGCAATGAACAATAAAAAAACTTTAGCAACCCACAAGCTGCTAAAGATCTTCGCACACCAAGCTCCTCATCCATCACCACCTCCTTGAGGTGTGCCCAGTCTCTCTCGCTCCAGCGGACTGACATCCCGAACTTCTCACCTGCGTTTACACAAACAACACTTGATTAGTCATCACACTTCACCAAATAAAAACTTCAAAAGACAAGTTTTTTAAAACCCCCCAGCTTTGCCTCATGTGTGTGGTTGTCACCCCCACAGGCACGCACATATGCATGCCTATTCTTCGCATAATTGCGCATTAATGCACAACTGTCGAAGAAACAAAGGTGCATCAATGTGCCCCTGTTTCACCCATAGGCGCGCACTCATGTGCACCTGTTCATTACACAGCTACGCACTGGTGCGTTGTTGTAATACGAACCGGCGCGCATGCAATGCGCACCTGTTTCACTCACTCACCCACCTCCATGCACAGCTTTCCTCCCTACAGCCGTGCATCCCAACGTAGGTATACTTTGATCGCCCAGGCACTGGAGGGGGCACACCCACTAAATCCCACTGTACGGCCCTGCCCAGAAATGAAACCCTAACTATTGTGCAGGAGGATGAGACCACTAACCTGGCTCTCACAACTCTTGAATCGGCTGGCTTGAACTCCCAAAATCTCCAAATCTCCTCTAAAACCTCTCGTCAACTCACTATAGAATCAAGTACAAATGAGGTGGCAATGTGGGCCCTACAGCTATATATAGTTCCTTTTGCCAAACTTCCATGCTCAATTACAAGAGCTCTGAGTGTTTGTTTTCTTATCCATCTTCAGCCACGAGATCAGGATCTCACCACCTACACAGTCACATTCCTCAGGTCACCATCCATCCTTGGCCCCCAGGGAGCATTTTTCTCACATCACGCCCAGGTGCGCATGCTCATATTCAAAATTATCGAATAAATTTTATATGTTCTTTATCTACAGATATTGTTCACATCGGGTATTTGGTTTTCATGTGTGCAGGTACTTGGTCATCACACACCAGCGCAGCCCCTTCAGGTATAAGATCGACAATGGAATTTAGTCATTCCTTCTGAATATCAATTGCATCTCCCAGTCACACCCTCTGACATTTTCCTATAGGATCCCCCCATCCGGATCTACAACACTCTCACCTTCGTTGCTTTTTAAAGTACTGTCACCCAGCAGCACTCTTCCCTACATGAGTTGTCCCATTCATAGTCCCCTTTGGCACTTTGACACTCGTGTTTCTTTCACCCCCTACAGATGGGAGTCTCGATAGTCTCACGCATGTTCGAGAATCATCCACATACTCCTTCTCCTCATGCTGCTAGCTTTCCCAATGGACTCCCAGGATATCTCCTCACAGTTATCATTTGACTGCACCTCCGCAGTACCATTAGCCCACCATTTCATCCACAGTCAGTATGCCCATCTTCAGATTTCCCTCCATTCACTTACCTCGTATAGAAACCTGCCTATGGGGGCCCCAACCTCCACCAGTTTTCCTCGCAACTTGTGCCCTCACAAGCCAAGCCATATTCCACTGGGGCACCTGTTTCTATATCTACACACTTATCCCAAATTACTCTTTATTCATTTGGTAATTGTACAAAGCCTTTCTTTCCAGCATTAACATAGCTTTTTGTTGTCGCCCTTAGCGACCTTCTTTTTCTGGAAAAGAAACCCCTTGTCGCCCTTGGTTGGGGCATTCATTACCTTCTACTCTTATTGCCATCGTTTATGAACCTTGAGTATCACACAGTCCATGTACCTACGATCTCTAAGTTTGTCCACTTTGTCATGTCTCTGGCACAATTTAACCCACGACTAGTTGTCCCCCGAACACTAGATTCAATTTAACGGTTGTTGCCACTCATACTTCACATATCTCCCCAACCAAGGGCAGTCTTGAGTCTCACTCCCTCTTGAATTCATCCATTTTCCTCATCAGTTCCTTATCTCATCGAGTGGATTTCATGAATCCCTTTTGCTTCTTGGAGTCACATCTCCCTTTCTGTCGACACCAGCATGGTTTCTAGAAGGGCGACAGTATCTTGACTCTCATTCCCTTTACAATTAGGAGTCTCGGATGGCACAGAGAGAACCATCATTGATTTTTGTTTTCATTGACCCCCATGACATTCGACTTCAACACAATCTCATGTTACGGTGGGTCTTACTTTGCGACTATTGCAATTTTTTTATACTAGCCAAAGTCCTCTAAAATTTGTTGGGCAATCAATGCCTATGAGTCATTGACACTTATTACAGGTGTCATCGCTTCTTTTCAGAGTATGTTCACCATTAGAATTTTCATATGCCATTATCAAACCACCTTGTAGGGCGCTGCATTTATCTACATCAGCATACAACTTCAGTTACTGTCTCACACGTTTGAGTTACATGACATGAACATGGGGCATGCCTGCCTCATTTGTATACAGTTTTTACTTTTTCACACCTAGAGAAAGGTTTGGGTCCCACAAGTTCCCCTCTCCCTCCAATGGGTCTCTCTTGCAATTCCTCTCAACACTCTTCCTTACAATGGTACTCTCAGTAGAAGAAACATTGATGTATTTTGGCTATACGTATGTTGTTGACCTCATACATCAGGGGGCATCTCTTATCACTGAAATTTCGTCCACAAATGGTTACAGGAATTCAGCATCTCCAAAACACCAATTATTTCATCCACAGCTTCAAAAATGCATTTCCAAAGGGCACAAAACTATACAACTGACTAAAAAATTAACATGCGCAAAAGAACTATAGGATGTGCGTGCACATGCATAGGTGAGAAACGTCAGAAAAACGCACATGCGCCTGACGCGTGACTGTGTATGCCAAAATTTGTGCACACCTAAGAACGATGCATTTATGGTTCTTGTCGGCCCCTCACCCACTTCTAGTTCATCTCCCAAGTCGATTTGACACTCAAATCCGAGCTGAATCCGAGTGGGGGGTTGGTCAAAGACCTAAGGGTGCCCTAGAGAGCCCCTTGTTCACACTAAAGACCGGTTGGATAATGCCTCAAAGATTTGCTATAAAAAGAGGCCACGGGTGCACTATATTTTCAATAATCTCATTGTATTGTTATGATGCCTCTATTCTCCTACAAGGATCCTCTTTTCTTCTTGGAGCATATTGGCATCATTTCATTAGGTTATTCACATCACCTCTTGAGTGAATGAGATTTGGATTTCTTCACCATTTTCTTCTAGTTTTCCATTTGTAAGAAGAGCTCTCTCATTGGGGGTTCAAGAGCCCTCCCTTGGAGGAAGAGGGAACCCATAAGTCTCCCTTTCTCTTTGGTGTTTTCCCACTAATACAATCTATTCATTGGTGGCATGAATATCGGTTTTTCTTTTGTTCTATTTCCCTTATGCACTTTAGTTTAGTTTCTTTAATTGTTAGTAGCTTAGTTTTTTTTTTTTTCTTGTGCTTGATGTGTCTAACTCTTGCACTCATTTCTGTCCTGTTCAGCTAACCCAACTGAACTTGCAAGTGTCCCTCTTTTGCTCATTCAGGTGACGAAAAGGATACAACAATAGTTGTCACTAATTTCCATCTTCAGGATTGGTTGTTGTGCCATCTGGGCCATCTATTCATTCCATCAAGCAAGCAAGTGAAGATGATTTTGGAAGCCCACTAGAGTCGGGTGGCAAGACAGTTCGGCGTGGAAAATACAATGGCAATGTTGCGGCAACATTTCTACTGGCCGAAACTTCAAGAGGATGTCAGCAAGTATATCTGGTCATGCACTTCCTGTGTTATTTCCAAACGATCCATTAAGAAATAAGGCATGTACACTCCTCTGCCTACTCCTGACAAGCCCTGGGAATCCATCTCAATGGACTGCATGTCGGGCCTTCCATCTACCAAGCGGGGAAATGATTGTGTTTTTGTGATTATTGATCACTTTTCCAAGATGGCGATTATGGCCGCCTGCAAGAAGAGCATCACAGTGGAAGCCACTACCAAGCTCTTATTTGAACGAGTATGGGTACACTTTAGGATCCCACAAACCATTATCTCATATTGGGATAGTCGGTTCCTCAACACATTTTGGTCGAGCCTTTGGTCATTGTTGGATACCAAGCTCACCAAGTCCACTACCTTCCACCCCCAGACGAATGGTAAAACAGAGGTCGTCAACCAGATGATCGTGCACATCCTGTGCATGCACAATTCCAAGTACCCCCGCACCTGGGATAAGATTCTTCCCTATGTTCATCATAGCTACAATAGATAAATACATAGCTCAACCGGCCACATCCCCTTTCAGGTGGGGTTGGGAATTCAACCATTGGGTCCCATGGATGTCTCACTACCCCTTGCGGCCACCTAAGAAGACTCATCGCATGATCCAAATGGAGCTGACAAAGCCACCTAGTTCATTGAGCGGATCCAGCACATTCGACAACAGGTTCAAGATATTTTACAAAAGTCTAATTCCAAGTACAAGAAACGCCATGATCTACACCGCGAGCCACACCATTTTCGGATGGGAGACAAAGTTTGGTTTCACTTGCAAAAAGAATGCCTTACAGGACCTCATCTAAAGATTCTTCCACTCCGCTATGGACGCTAAACCATCACCAAGGTTGTGGGTGACAATTATTTTGAGTTCAAGCTTCCCCCATTCCTTATCTTGCACTGAGTTTTCAATGTGGACCTCCTTTGGCCTTATTTTCCACCATTAGTGGACACCTCGGAGATAACAGAACAATTGACACCAACAGAACTCAACCCTTACTGCATGGAACATGCATCAAGTGATCATATCATGGACACACAGGTCAAGGGAACTTTCCAGCAGAGGATCCATCTTTATCGGGTTGTCAAAGAATAGTAGCTCTTGCACCAAGGAAAGTGGCTCACCTGGGGCCAAATTCAGCAGAAAATTCTCATCTGATGGGGAAACTCGATGCAATGGATATCGTTGCTTCCTAAGGGGGTAGGATTGATCCAGGAGGATATCGGTGGCCACACACCTTGTCCAACTTTCTCAAATCATTTTTTTGGCAACTTACTAGTTTTAGCAGTTTTTCGGTTCCTGAACTTTGGGGCCATTTTGAGGGCCTAAACGATGATTTTTCGCGATCAGGAACCTCAATGTAAATAAAATTATCTTATTGATCCTCCTAAATTAATTTCCTCGACAATACCTTTCCAACGAGCTATCGTGCGCCCTAAACGGAGATCGTATGAAAAAGTTACGACCTCGGGAAGTTGATGTACTAACTTACCCCAACGGGGCCCACGTGACTTTTGGCGCTTCATCTCCTAGGGTTAGGTTTTTGGATGTCTAGGGTTTTAGAATTCATTTTTATTGTGAAAAGGCCTTCAAAGCCTCATTGTACTCATATTATTTCAAATGAGATTAGCCTCACAAGGCCTTCAAAGCCTCATTGTACTCATATTATTTCAAATGAGATTAGCCGTCACATCTCTTCTCAGAGATAAGTTGTCACCATTCTAGCAAGCTTGTTTTCAGTCTACATTTTACAGTTTTCAGCATATTTCTTATTTAATAGAAGTTAAGTTTTATTGTATCTCTATTATTTTTCACTGTGTCTCTGTATTAATATTATAAATATGTGGTTTCATTTCGTTCCACTCATAAATCTGTATCATTTCTCTCCATATGCAACATCCAGGAGCGAAGGTGGAAAATACCCAAAGCAAGTTTCAAAAGGGAACTTAGCAATAGAAGTATGGATTGCTCTATTATAAGAGTGTTGAATATAGATTAGATTTCCATCCCAGGTCTTTGGATGCTTCTGATTGTAACCCCTCAAAATTTCACCAAAGTCATGTTGACTACTTATGTTTGTCTATCTTGCTATGGATGGAGTGTTGTAGATCTCTTCAACTTCATGTCCATATTCTCCCAAAGCATAGTCCAAATGACACTGAGAAATATAGTATCCCTATATGAGATTATGCTCCTTAGTATCCCAAAGTGCACCCAGACCTTTTCAAAGAACATTTTGGATGCTTCTTGTCCTCTGATGGTATTTTTACAAGTCGTGAGAATGCACATCTTGTTGAACATGTCAACTACCACAAATAGATAGTCATGTTCCTTCCTGGTTGTTGGTAAACCTCCTACAAAATCCATGAAAATTTGTTCCCGAGGTCGAGTGGGTACATGTAAGGGATGGTATAGACCTTGATTCTTATTACTGGGCTTGTTGGTACAACAAAGTATACATCCTTTGATATATCATGCTACATATTATTGCATTTTGGGCTAGTACACATACCTTTGCAAGTTAACAATTGTCTTCCCAACACCAAAATGTCCTACAACCTTGGAGGTGTGATCCTCTCTAATAAGATACAATATTTCACCTTTAGGAACATAGAACTTGTTTATCTTGTATAGCAACTCATTCTAGATATGATAGTCAACCTTTTTGTCACCTTATTCTACATGAATTTGAACCTCTAGCCACTAAAACACCTCTTTGAAGTCCCCATATTTTGTGTATGCCTATTTGTATGCATCATGGGTTAAAGGCTCCATGTACATAAGAGTTCCCAAAGTTGTAATCTTGGATGTGGGTATCCTTGAAAGTATGTCTTCCAACTTATTACTGTTTCCCTTCTTACACTTGATGACTAGATAAAATTATTTTAGAAACCCCATCTATTTGTAATTTTTAATTGTTGTAGTTTACTGTGGGCCTGAAAACACTGTAGCGGCTAGTGCTATGTGTGAATGATGGTATCCTTACCCATAATATAGTGCTTCCACTTCTTAACAGTTGGAACCAAGGCATAGAGTTCCTTTTTATAGGTAGGGTAGTTGAGAACTGCCCCATGAAATATTTCATAATGATAGCCATACATGTCTTCCTCCTTGCATCAAAATTGCACCCATGGCATACCCACTTGCATATGTCTCCACTTCAAAAGGATTTTTCAAGTTTGGTAATGTGATAACTGGTTCTTGACTAATCTTTCTTTTATCTCATTGAAATCCTTCTGTTAATTCTTCCCCCACTGGAAACTCTTACCACTCATTGTTATGGCATGGAGTGGTGTAGCTACTATTGAAAATGAATCTATGAACTTCTGCAAGTATTGTGTTGCCCCAAAAAATCTCCTAACTTTGGTTACAATTGTAGGAAATGTCCATTTCATGATGGCCTCTATATTTGCAAGATCTATCTTGAGTTCTCCTCCACCGATAACATATCCCAAACACACCAATCATTGTTGAGCGAACTCACATTTATTGAGGTTAGCCAACAGCTAGTGATTTTTCAAGGTCTCTAACACATGCATAAGATGTGAGATGTGATCTTCCCAAGTATATCTATAAACCAATATATCATCCAAATATTTTATAACAAATGAATCTAAATATGAGTGTAATACATCATTTATCAGTCTCATAAATTTAGTTGGTGCATTACATAATCCAAATGGCATGACCAACTATTCATATAGACCTCACCTTGTCTTGAATGTGATCTTTCAGTTGTCTTCTTCTTTGACACATACCTGGTGGTATCATGATTTGAAATCCAACTTGGTGAAGTACTTGACATGTTTCAATTGGTCTAACAAATCATTGATCTTGTGTAAAGAGTATTAATTCTTCAGTGCAATATTGTTTAAAGCTCTACAATTGATACACATCCACCAAGTCTCATCCTTATTGGGTACTATAATGATAGGTGACCCACAAGGTGAGGTTCTTGATCGAATCACTCCTTGCTCCAACAGTTGTTGCAACTTCTTCTTCACTTCATTTTCTTCCATAATGGACTATCTTTATAGTCCAATGTTCGGAAATGGGGAGTCTAAAAATAATTGTGTTTCATGTTCCACTTCCCTCTTGGGTGGTATCCCTTTAGGCTCCTAGAACATGCCTTTGTATGCATGTAGAAACTTCTCCAAATGATATTTATTCTCTTTAGTACACCCCTCCAGGGATTCATTTACTCTTATCAACTCATCATCAGAGTGATTTTATCTAAAGAAAAGTAAAACATATTTCTTACTGGAACTAATCAACTCCTTGGGTTGGTTGGCACTTACAAGTGAGATCTTTGATTTATCTTTGTGTGTGTTGATTATGTAGGACTTCCCATCCTTGATCAAGTGGTAATGGTTTCCTCTTTTCATGAATATTTCATCCCTCATATACATGTAGGGGCTCTCAAACACTACACCAGACATGTCCAAGGGTACTACATCCAACACCACTTCATCATTATAAAGTTTGCACTTACAGAAAAATTAATCT
>JZKD02S1655304.1:0-14554 GCA_000966675.3 Picea glauca
TCTTTCAACCTTTGAACCCCCGATACGCGATACCACGTGGAGGTTCTGATCCAACAGTTCTCCCGTGGCTTGGATCCAACGGTCTGGATCCTTTCGCGATCTTGCATATCGCGAGTCCTTAAAACCTTGCCCGTTGAATCCTTTGAGTCGCGAGTAAGAGAAACGTTGAGCTTTCACCACGTGCCCTCCTTGATGGATGGCTATGATCAAATCGTGACTTTGCACATCGCTAGTTCGAACAGTATGTTCTTTGACCTTCTTGCTCCACGAGTCAGTGAAATGCTGAGCTCTCGCCACGCGTCCTCTACAATGGACGGCCTAATTTCCTCTTCGAAGAGTTAGGGATTTCATGACTCGCACAGTGTAAGGTTCTTTCCTTCGAAACCCTGACTCCTGAGACACCGAAATATCCCTCTAGAAGATCGACGGTCCAGACCACTCCTGGGTCAACGACCATGATCACGTCATTATTTCGTGTATTGTGAGTTGGTGTAGTCTTTCCCTTTGACCACTCCCAATCGCGAGTTAACAAAATGCTGCTCGATTTCCATGCATCCCTCCTTTGGTTCTTCCATCGGTCGACATGTGTCCAACTTGATATCTGACGATCTAACCTCCCATTGGGATTTTGTGTATCGCGCGTTCGAAGGGATCTCTACCTCTATTTCCCCAAATGTCGAAATCCTCCTTTGGGCATGAAGCGTTAAGGTTATCGCTACTTCTGTAGATTTGACGATTGTCCATCCTCATCTCTGCGTTCCTCCAATATTGATCATTTTTCCTCTGGGGCCTTCACTGCTTCCAGTCCTTGAATAATTTCGGTCTCCAAAGGTTGTCCCTTCCTTTGCAATCCACCTTGGTTTAAGGAACACTCTGCAAGTGTTATCCCTCCTGAGCTTTGTCAACTATGAAGGACTTAAGAGCCTTGCGCTCTTCTTCTGGGCTTAACAAGCTTCATCCTCCAAGGGACTCAAAATGATTAGGAAGGTTTACATGCATACATGAAACTGTGTTCACGGTCAACGAACACACAGTTCGTGACTCGGGCTTATGCCACCACAGGACACAAGTATTTATGAGTATAAAACATATCCTAACCATATGATTTATTACTGGCCTAATTATACAACCAAGCAGTGATAAAAGGAATACAGTATATCCATTAAGAAGTCATGCACAATTCCTGCAACATACATAGTATAGCCAATTCATACATAGTTACAGATAAATTACACAGGGTAGGAGATCACTTATCTATTACAGGTTGCTGCTAACCAACTAACTGTGGGTGTTCCTCCTTCCACCCGACCATAGTCACAGAGGAATTAATTCTTATCACTCTGGCCACCCCCGTGCCAAGCCATGATATCACCAGGGAATTCTCACACTTCTCAAGGGTTCTTCCTCTTTTTTTTTCTTTTGTTTGGGTCATGTTCTCTGTAACTCAGAGTTTTCTCTCTCTTGGTTATGGCCTTGGTGAGGTTTCTCAGATGCTCCTCAGAATCAAGCTTGCGACCTTCAGTTCATGATTCGCTGGAGAGCTCTGCGCATCTCCCTTGCGAGCTTATGATCTTTTTTCGTCTGGTGTCTCCTCTCATGTGTGTATCCCTCTTACCTTGGAAGGTTTTCCAACCTATCATGTTCCTTCTGTAAAAAGGAAGCTCGGGTCTATAGGTCCCTATGGTACTTCGGGCTGACAGCCCATGTTTCCATTCATGGGGGTGGTTAATAATTCAACCACTAATCCTTTCTTCATTAACTGATTTCTCTCCTTGGGATCCGAAGGAGGTTGTCATCCTCATCAAGGGAAATTTGGGGTTATTTGTCATAATGAACCCTCTCTTATAGTTTTCAAATTCTTCCTCTAGTGATATCATGGCTAGTACTTTCAAGGATTCACCCCCACGGTCATTTATTGGCAACTCAAACAATAATACATTTACATTTTCCTCATGCATTAGCATGGAAATTCCTATTTTATGATTAATTACAAATTGGGGGAAATAGGGTGTTACATTGATTCTGATATGGAAGGTGATAAAGATAGCAAGAGGAGCACCACAGGGTATGTTTTTACTGTAGGTGGAACAATAGTAAGTTGGATTTCAAAACTACAAAAGGTTGTTGCACTTTCAAAAATAGAAGCAGAGTATGTTTTTGCTACAGAGGCTAGTAAAGAGATGATTTGGTTACAAAGGTTTACAGAGGATTTGGGAAAGAAGCGGGAGAATCATAGGTTGTATTGTGACAGTGAGAGTGTCATTCATCTTGCAAAGAAATCATCCTTCCATTCTAATACTAAGCATATACAACTTAGGTACCATTTCATGCGATCCATCTTGGAAGATGGACGTTTGAAGTTGGAAAAGATACATACTAGATAGAATCCTGCAGACATGTTAACAAAGGGAGTAACCAAGGAGAAACTGAGTTCCTGCCTAGTTTCAGTTGCTCCTCAAGCATGAAGGCAAAGATGAGAAATTTGTCAGGTCCAAGTTGGAGTATAGTCTAGCAGGTATAACAACAGTGGAGTTGTTGTGATTAGTCTCCAAGTGGGAGATTGTTGGTTGTTGAGCCTGATTATCTTCCTAATTCAGATATTTGTTTCAGCCATGCTTGGATCCCATTCCCTAATAGGAGGGTGTTGGGGGGATTTCCCCCCACAACTATCACTAGGGGGTCTAGGGGGTGGAAAATTTTTTTGTAGCCCCCCTCTAGCGGGGAATTCGGTAGCAACGCCCACGAAGCGAAATATTGGGAAACATTTCCTTGTAAAATATTGTAATTTCGTAGTCAATCTGGACCGTTCATTATAAGGTCACAAATATGATGGTAGTATTTATTTTTTAGGGGTTTTTTCCCTAGAAGGAAACCCTCTCTTATGATGGAATTATATTTTGGTTGTGTATTATCACGAATGTTGTATTCTAAGAGAGGAGGCTGCGAGAGAAAGAAGAGGAAGTTACAATGATTGAGTTGTAGGTTGTATCCCTTCATTGCACTAGATAATAAAAAGGAAGGACTTGGAAATTTCTTTGGTGGATGTATCCCACATTGGGTGAACCACATATATCTTTGTTTCTATTGTATTGTGTATCTTTTGTGTTTTATTTCCGCATTTTTTTATTTTATTGCTCCACGATCCTATTTTTATAACACCTTGAGGCTTGAATCCCATAGGTTGGATACCATGGACCACACACCGAATGATGATTCTAGCCTTTGGAGGCCTGAGGAGATGCCATGGAGGACATAAACCAACCCTTAGCCAGCCCAAATTTTTTCTCTTGAGGCTAAAACATCACTTTTGAGGAGCTTGACGTCACCTTAGGGATATGGTTGTGGTGGTGGTGTTGTTGCTTCTTGACACTTGGCACGTTTTGATGGATGAGGTTTTGACTTGTAGTAGGCCTAGCGCATGAGAGAGAGGCCCCAAAAGGCCCAACGAATTCCCCTTTCCACTCCAACAACTTGCAAAAGGTGCCAAAACATCACCCTAGAAGAGGTATGACGTCACATTAGGGTTTCTATTGCGTATTTTTAAAGTTAAATTGAATTTAATAATGTAAAGGGGAAAATTAAGGGTTTTTTACCCCTTACTTTGTGGTTTACCCTAAAATTAAGTGGAAAAACACTTGTAGTAGGATTTGTATAAATAGAGATCATTTCATTTCAATTTGGACATAGCTCTCCCATCTTGGAGAGGATTCTTGGCTAAAATTTGCGCCCTACTTGGGAAATTCTATCTATCTCTCTTGGTTACACTCTCTTGTGGTGGTTTTTATTATTCTATTGGATGGATAAGTGATGCACTATCACTCTTGGAGTACTTTTCTTTCTTTATGGTGGATATTGCTTGGTTAAAGAAGAATTTATCTTGTTTATGCTTGCACTAGGTAAGGAATCTATCTGGTTTCTTATTTTCTTGGTTACAAGTCTAATTTTCTAAGCTTCTTGGGGATTATAAGTTCATACAAACCCACTAAGGCCATCATTTTTTCTTGAAATAAGTCTTTACACAAAGGAATACTAGGAGGAGTAAAAGGGCTTACACCCTCCTAGGGTTTTCCTAGTTGGTTTAGCTTGCCTTGGGGAGTAAAAGGGATTACACCCCCAAGGAGGTAGATCAATTAACGCATTAATATTTAAGACTCTGTAACCCAATAGTTAAAGGCCCTAGTTTCTTGCATTGGAGAAATAAAATCATCCCATTGGGATACGTAAAAATACGAGATATTGGAATTGTTTAAGTTGGAATCTTTTCTACATGTTATAAGATTTCTTGTGCTCTAAGGGAATCCTCTTTTATGCAAGGATTTTATTGCTGCAACAAATTTAATTCTACAGCCATTAGGGCTGCAACAATCACTTTATTTCATCATTTACTCACTTTTCAACCATGGAAATTGACTTCTAAACCTAGATTATTGTTATATTGGTTATGGGCTATCTTTTTTACAGTTTACTTGTTGATTTTTATGGTTGGAACTTGTTGTTGTAGCAATATTTTGGTACATCCATAAGGCTGCCATAACACTTTTCTGATAACTTCACTTGGAATCCCTAATTTACCATCAAAGATCATGCTTAAGTATTGGAAAGTCGTCTATTGTTTTAGTACTTCATTGTCCAATAATTATTTGACAATTTTGATCGTTAAATATGCAGTAAATAGATATTTTACTTGTTGATATATATTTATGTTTACTTCTACAAATAGGGACAACAATCTTAACTTGCTTGTCCATTGGATTGTCTATTTTGTATCTTGTCTTTTCTTGTGTCTCGGGAAGGTACAACCATCTTCTGTAGGTACTCAAACACTTGGAAACCATAAACCACCTTTGAAGCTCATTTTCAAGACACTCTCCATTTATAAACTCTAACTATAGGGGAATATCTTAATAAGTATCACTATCAATCTCATTTCCCCTAGGGTCACCCGAGACACCCCCCTTGTGTCGAAATGATTCCTTCACATAAGCAAGGGAGGGTTTATCTGAGTCGATACTGGGTAAAATATCCCATTGTTATCTCCATCCAGTGGACTGGGTCAGGATTTTCCCAACCTACGATTTGTGTGATAACACGACATATATATAAATGTAATGCAAAATGAAAATGCCTAACCTACTTACTCTAATCTGTGTCAAGTGAAATTATAGGTATAATCATATAACCAATAAAACCGTCCTAGCATTGTATAAAAAATTATACCCTAATGCTTCATCATAAACCAAAATAAATATAAGTCAAGCATGAAAAGGTCATGAGTTGGGGCATACATAATACCATAACCAATCATAAAATCCAACTCATGGTAGTGGGAGGGAGGGACAAAATCACACAAGGACACATCACCAAAACCATTCCTTATCCATCCCAGGACAAAGCCAAAAGAATCAAATGAAGGAAAATCCTCATCATCATCTACCAAGATATCACTCGAAGATCGAGAAGGTATGAGAAGGAACCTAATGAAAACTTTGGGGTTTCCCATGGAAGAAGAGAGCTCAAGGTAAGGGATCAAACTAGTCCTAGAGAAAAAAAAATCTTCCAACCAAAGGTTTGTTGTCCTTTCATGTGAAACTGAAAACCATCAGAACAAACCATAGGTTGAAAGAAACTTTGTCCTATAGGAAAGTGACTATCATAAGGAAAACCCCCAACCATAACTATAGTGAAATAGAAAGGTGAAATCAAAGGTGACTGGAAACTCGCATCACAAAAATCATGCTCTGAGAAAACCATTTCCTTACCCTCATCAAAGTCATAGCACAACAATGGTTGAAAATCCTCTTCATAGAATAAATCCAAGTGATCAAAGTGATATGTATCAACCCCCCTAGGATATGATTGAAAATCATCATGATATTGTTGAGATAAGTCATCTCTGGGTGGTTGGAACAAATCTGTAATCATGTCATCTTCTTGTTTCCAAGCACCTGAATCAATGTCAATCTCATATGGTTATTCTAACGGAAACAATCGAAAACAACCTTCAATATCATAAATGGGATATCCATTAAATCCATAACAAGTCACATCCCATTTTCATCTCCCAACATGTATAAACTCGTCAATATTTTCAATCATATCATCACTTTTATTATAGCATGAAGGGACTAGTGTATCCAAGGGTTCCTCTTGCACTTATTCACTTTCAAAATCATAGAATAGAGCATTATCGGAGTGTTGGAAAGGGGTATAACTTACCACGTTCTTTTCTTCATGTGGAGGAGGAATGATAACTTGGATGACTTCCTCAAATGGAGGAGAAAACACCAACACGTCACCTTCATGAGGAGACTCTTCGTGGGTTAGGTATTCAACAAGGTGTGTTTCATCAAAGTGTTATTCTTCGACATATTCACAAGGAAACTCATGTTCCTTTTTTTGGTGATCATCTTCATGATTCACCTTTTCAAGTTCTCATTCTTAGAAAAATTATTCACTGTCTTCAATAGAATCATGAGGTAATTCTTGCTCCTCTTCAAGGGGTTGATAACCCTCTTCATAATCCTCTTCCTTGGGTTCTTTCCTTGGAGGTGTGCAACCTTCTTCTTCCAAGGCATGCTCAATACATGGAGGTTATTCGCAAATAAATTCGTCATCGCTTGCCTGTTTTTTTGCAGGGGGAATTTAGTCAAGGTTTTCATATTCTTAATCATCCCATTCTTCTCCCTCTACATTTAATTCCAATATCTTGGATAAAACCAAATGTTGGTCATACTTCTCTTGTATGTTGGTGCATAGTGTTCTTACTTGGAAGTATGTCTTAGCAAGATCTTCCTCTAGTGAGACTTTGAAACATTGCACATACCTCTCAATTGTGAGGTCATGTTCTTCTCATCTGCATGCAAAAATTTCAATCAATAGATGCACATCTTGGCATTGATCAACCAATTTCTTGCAAAACTTATTATATTCTCTAACGCTTTCCTTCAACCTTTGGGAGAATTATTCACATTGTTCTTCACATATTTCTTCCTCTTTGAAGGTTTCCTCTTCTTGAAGGGMTACCTCAAGCTCTTGAATGGTGCCTTTGGATGTTTGATGGCTCAGAACCCAATAGCTCTTGAATGGTTCCTTTGGATGTTTGATGGCTCAGACCCCAATATTCAAGAGATTTTGTAGTGAGAAGTGTGAGGGAAGATRCACTTTTTGGTTTTATATGTTTTGMAAGYCACACTGATATCTTGATCGATATGSTAATAAAAAAAATAGTATCCACACATATTCATGTACCAACTTTAATTTTTGTGTGTGTCTAATAAATTTTGCAACAAAGGTAACAATCAAGGACCTATCATTATTGTTCTTTGTGCAGTCATCGGTTCATTATGAGAGCTTGTGATTTGGGTATCCAGTACAAATATCAACATCAATGAACATATACCTTTTATGAAAATCCCATGGTGCCATGATTCTATTACTATAGAGAGTACAACCAAATTCAGATTAGGATGACACCTAGTAATATATCAGTGGAGTCTCTAGATGATCCCCCTTGGGTCATTAAAGGAAGGTGAGGGTACTACCCTTAGTGGAGTCACAAGGTAAACTTGTAAGATAAAGGGATTCAGGAGAAAGTTTACCAAAGATATTTCATTGAGGAGAATGACTCAATCCTCCCCTGCAATGGTGCCAATATGTTATCATGGGATTTGTACTTATGAAAATCCCAACACAAGAACCCAAATTTTGTGTCACTATGGAAAATCCTACCATTTTCACCTTAGTAATAACTTCCCTTGTTTTAGTGATGGAATAGGTCCACCACTAGGGAGGCTTCCCTTGTGACCTCAAGGGATCAAAATAGAAAGTGTAGTAGCCAAGCCTACCGCCCCCTCTCTTCATCACTGAAATATTTTTCTAGGTCAAGGTAGTAGAAGAGGTATGAATTTTTTTGAGTACCTACCCAGAACAAGAACACTTTACAACATATATATGACTATTTCCAAGTTCAAACATGCAATTAATACCTCCTTAAGACACTAGACAATATAGGTTGCAGTGGTTGTTATACATTTGCAGTAGTAAACAATGATATGAAAATAGTAAATGATTTATAAAAGTAGAAATAATTAGTGATAAAAAAAGCAACAATTGACCATGAAAATTTAACATACATCCACTAGAATAACATCCAATTGTTTAAGGAAATTTATGAACAAGTTAATCCACCTTTACAAGAGTGTATGCAACAAATAAGAGTTTTATCAAATGGTTGTAGCCAAATTTTGTAACAACAATAAAGTATCCAACAAGTTTTCCAATGTTAGTGTTAGTTAGTTTAGTAGAATGCTTGAGAGAGTTTGTTGATCAATTAACCATGAGAAAGATTTAAAACCAATGCATTTATAGGGTTATGGAGTCTTATAACAACAAATGCAATTAAGTTTGGATGATGGCCTACTTGAAACCAAGATGAAGGATTCAAAATCTAAGGTGATAACACATTAGGTCCTTAGGGTTTGAATCTTGAGGAGAAGAAATTCTAGGGTGCAAGCATATTTGGGCCCTGGAAACCATTTCTCTCTTCTTTTAGATTCAACTAGGTCAAAATCAAAAGGTCTAGGGCTAAAATCCTAAAGTGATAACACTTTAGGAATTTAGGAGTCTAACCCTAGCAAGGATTCTTTCATAAATTTTGGAAACGATTTACCTTGTGATAGGAAGAAGCACTTATGTTCCTCTCTTAGGGTTTCACCAAGCAAGACGTCTAGCATGAAATATCAGATTTACCATGAAACATTAATAGCATAAGAATAAAATTGCAGAAAATTCACTTACTTCATCAGGAAACCATGAGACAAAACCCTAATTGCAAAAAATTTCATCCAAAAATAGAAAAGAGCATCCACAATTGACCTTCCAAGCATAGTCCATGAGTTCAAGAGAACTAATAACACCAAAAGGGAGAAAATTTCAAAAGTATCTCTCAAAAAGGTGAGAAGTGATGATCCCAAAATGAAATGTGAGTGTGGCCTTTTTATATGAGGCCTCCCTAATATAATTTTTCAACATAATTTGTCAACAACATAAAGTAAGTGGGGCCAACCCCTTAATTTTCCTCTACATAATTCAAAAAATGAAATATACATCAAATAAAACCCTAAAAGGGTGACATCAATCCCTAGAAAGGTGATGTAATGCTCAAATGTGATGATGTCAAGGCTCTCAAGGAGTGAGACGTTAGTCCTTTCAAGGCCATGTGACATACTGCAATGTGTAAGGGTGTGTATACTCACCCCAAACCATGTCAAATCACCTCTAGAACCACACAATCCATCAAACCCTAGCCCCAAAAGTTGACATCAAGGCTATAGGATGACATCATAGGCCTCCAAAGGCCACATCCAAATAAAATAGGAATGGAATCTCATGCCCAAGTGATGTCAAGGTACCTCCAAAGGAAACATCCTCCATCCTCTGTGCACAAGAGCTCTGATGTGCTCTGCCCAACCTGTAGGCTTCTATCTTATATGAATGGCATAATGACTAGAACTACTCAAACCAAACCCATATGTCCATTGTCCAAGATTTTGAGAATGTGAGAGCCACAGTCACTGGATGACCCACTTATCTCCATCACACATGCCAAAGTCTTGCAATAAAAGCACAATGTCCTAGGTACAAGCCCAGAACGTCCCTTAAGAACCATGTCAAGGGAATTCAAAACAAGCCAAACTATAAAACAAGGTTAGCCAAATTTCATAGGAAACATCAGTCCTTAAAACATACAAAGTAAGTTGTAACTTACAATATAAGCCATGTAAGATAATTCACCTGAGTATCCCCTTTAAGCATCACACCATCCCAAGACCCCATGTGAGTTACCAATTTTAAGTATGGGAGGGTCTTCATCCAACCTTATTAGGTGTGCCACCTAGACATGAAATAAAATAACCCAAGCAGAGGGATAGGTCCCGAGAGTGACAAGGGAAAGTAAAAACCCACCAAGAGTAAGTGTGAAATGAAAATGGTTTAGGTCTTACTTCATGTCTTATGGTGTCATAAATCCATCTCTATGAGCACCTTTGTGGAGGGTGCACTTGCTTTTGAGTTACCTAATAATTTTGTGCCACCTTTTTCCAAACCCCTTTATTAGCCATCTTTCCAATCCTTGGTTTTTATATAATATTTGTTAGTACCCTTTAAAATGTTTCAAGCTTTAGCATCACTTTTTGGGACCGAGGCAAGCACTGAATGAGTAGAGCTCAAGTTGGACCAAGTTTTGGTGGTCCTAATTTGTTATTTTCACTTTCTTTTCTAGCATCATTTTCTTATTATTTTATAGTAGTTGTGGAACAACCTCTAGACCTTCATCCCCTCTTCTCATGAGAGAATGGACCATAGCCGAAGTTTAATACAATGTGAGAGGATCCAGTATGGAAGGTGTCAAGTATGATTGGGAGAGAAACATTACCCTTGGGAAGGCCCCCTAGTATTACCCCTTTTCCCTTGGTAGTGACAACACAGGACTAGGGAATAAAAGTTGACCACTAAGGTGAAACAAGGCAACTGACACAATTTCCAAAACCAATGATCCATTATCTAACTTCAACCAAGGATCCTCATCAACATGCATAATAAACTAAGTACAACACTTTGCATGAAATAAGGACTAACATACCTCATGGTGACAACAGCTTACCATCTCCCATACTCTAGGTTGCTTGAATGTGATGATCCTTGGTTGATCCAACTGGGCGGAAAATGAGTGGGGTTTTTGGGCTGCCATTTGTTGACATGTTGATCATCATCATTGTAACGACCCTGCTTAAATAGATGTATAGGATTATTAATTATAATTAATTTAATAATCTAATTGTCCTAAAAAGTTATCTAAACAATAATTATTTCTTAAATAATATTAACTAATTAATTATTATTAATTACTTGTTCATGTCTGTCAAGGATTAATTAATTGAGTAAAGAATTAAAGGGGTTAATAAGCTTAATTTGTTAAAGACTTACGTATACGGGAGGGGATAGGACATTAAACATAAGGATAAGATATTAATAAGGGGATAAGATAAGATAATAAATACAAGGGGATAAGATAATAAATAAATGGATAAGGAAATTAATGACAGGGGGAGTCGGTGAAGGGGGAATATGACGGGGAGAGTCTTACGGTGGAAGGCATTCTTTTCGAGGGAAGGAAGCATTTTGGAGGAGGATTTTTTATTTTGGGGGAGGAAGCATTTTGGAGGGGGACGAGAGTACTGGTTTCTTGGCTTGGCTTTTCTGGTTCTGTGGTAGAGTTCAGTAATCTTTGAGTATCAATGCAGGGGGCACTAGGTTTCTAGGGGTTTTGGGCACGGGGGCCAGGATTCCTTTCGCTTTCCTGGAGCTAGGGAGCCGGACAGGCTGTTCCTAGCTGGCTGGGAGGTTAGTCGGTTTGGGTAGAGTTGGTCAGTGGCATTGAGCTGGGCAAGGCAGCAACAAGAAGGACAACAAGACTAGCGGGATTTATCATCAGACGAAGGTAGCAGCAAAGCAACAGGTTGGACAACCGGGTCAACGGAGAAGTTAGCATCAGGAATAGGTAAATTTGTATTATTTTGTTAAGTAATTCTTGTTCTATTATGAAATTGTTGTTCATTAATTAATTTTAACATGTGTATGTGTTGAATTAAAAGAAATTATTGAGTTTTATGCATTCAAGTAGAAGTTACTGTTTCAGTTTATGGAATAAATTGATGTTTAAATTAAGCAGGTTACTACACATGGTATCAGAGCCCTGGTCCAAAATCTGGAGCCAAGGGCCTACCCACCTACTTAGAATCGACCCAGAAATAAACCAAAAAAAAAAACCTTAGAAACTGTTGTAAGTTTGAAGGAGGCCTATTCACCTTTAGAACTGTAAGAAACCTACCCTATAAAAGCTTCAAACCTGTGAGAAGCCTCACCTGTACAGAGTGATATATGTACAAAGTGATATTTTTTATATAATGAACAGCTAAAAAAAAATAAGAATAGAGTAATATATATATATATATATATATATATATATTATACATGTGAATATAGGAATGTACCCAGAATGGAAATAGTTGTTTCTCTCATAGTGCTGATGGGACTAACTGGTGTCTGAAAGATAATGATAGATCTCAACAAATACAAGTGAATATCAACTGTCTAAAACTAGAGTGAAAACATGAAAAATTTTGGAAGCAAACAATGAAGGCGAGTTGGCAAGGATGGGTGCCCAAACGCTTCGCAAGGCGAGTTCGCAAGCTACGCACCCAAACATCTGTAAACGTCCACGTCAATCCACTTTACAAGCAATACTGCATAATCTTAAGCCATATTTTTGTAAAAATACCCAAAAGTAAAAAAAAAATTGCAGTTAGTCAGTGGGTCGAACGTGACCTCTCTTATGTCTTCCATCCCACGCACAGCCTCTTGGGCTTAACTAGGAGACCGGAACAGTGCGTGAGCTCTGGGGAAAGAATCACGTATCTATCTCTAAGTTCACATAAACTCAGTACTAAGAATCAAATAACAAGTTCTCCAAACTAGTGTCGAACAAGATCAAAAACATTATTAAAAGACAATATTGTACATTGGTACATCTACAATGAAGCAATATTTTTAATGGAATCGGGTAGAGTAGCAAACATTCCAGCAAAAAGTGAATTAAAAAGTTCAAGCATAAGTAATTATGTCAATTATCATTGAAAATTAATTGAAAGCTGAGGAACTTGTTGGCAGTTATATCTACATTACTGCAAATATAAATTCTCAAGTCGATGTGAGGTAAAAGTTACTTAATAGAGAAAATAAAATTTTTATACAGATCGACCAAAGTATAGAAAACCTACACTGGCACTATTTTTATTGCCAATTAGGATATAAAAGCTTAAGCACTTGAACTGTCACAAGTGATTTGAGTTGAATGAAGAACTTAGAAGTATAGCAACATCATTGATAATCTGTGGTGGTAAAAATAGGGGTATAAATGAATTGATTTATATATAGTTTTCTCTAGCTGAAAATGAACAAAGACTTGATTAAAGGTAAGATAATTATCCTGAAGAACGAAGCTTCCCACAGGTAAATAAATCCTATACCGCATTTCTAAATCAGTTGGCACAAACCCACGTTGATATCCATTATCCAACGATGATAAGATTGGCAGGTCTGCCACTAAAGGACAAATACTAGATCACATAACTATGTCCACAACCACAAACCTATATTAAAGTTACTTATCTGTGGATTGGCAGACACTTATACAGATTTTGAAAACCTTGAGCCAATGCCAAATAGAAAAATCTTGAACTGCATTTTTAAAACTGCCAGAATACCTGTCACTTCTCCTTATCCTCCAACCATATTGGCTAGACACATTTCCATGCACAACATCTATATGCCATATGGCAATAAGAAATTTCTATGATGCTTCATGAATACCAGTAAGCCCCGATGAATATAATTAACTATCAACTACATCTACAAAAGCATAAGGTCACTCTAGAGATCTTGATTGCAATATAGAAGAAGGAACTTACTGAGCCTAAGCAACAGATATAAACATTGAACCAACACAATCACCCAATACACAATCCATTGAACCAACACATATAAGTAACCAAAGCAAGCACCGAGCCCACGTGGTGCCAACACCATGCACTATAGGTCAAACATTACGGGTTAATTAAACAACACAATGCACCCAGGTCGAGACCAAACACGTAGAGCACCAAGCCACATAGAGGAGGAGCAGAAGACGCTGAAAAGACAGAACGCAGGTGGAGTGGGCATTGAAAGTAGCAGAGAGCGAAGAAAAATCCATGGCCACCGAGGATTCTCAGATGGAGACGACCGTCACTGAAGTAGTGCACTCTCGGTCATCCTTTTTTAGGAAGCAATCCGATTCTTTGATCTTCGAAGGTGTTCTCCGACTCTTGGAAACTGATCTGGGACTGAAAACTTTCACGTTGGATGCACACAAACAATTTATTAAGAAGATTTTACAAGAGAACTTCGATAGTTCAGAGGATGATGATGCCTCTGGGAATCTAACAGAAGATGAAACTGAAGCTAAGGATTCAAAATTAGAAAAAAGTTCCAGAAGTTCAGAACCTCTGAAACAAAAAAAATGCAAACTGAAGATAATGGCGGATTAAAGGAGCAAAGGGAACGCACCATGTTCTCGATGCGCCCTCCATTCTTGGAACACGAGTTACCAGGGCCAACCAAGAAAGGAAATGGCTATGGTCGCTGGCCTCATTCTTCACCCTGAACGCTTAAAAAAAAAAACGAAATGTAAAGAGGAGAAGGTTAGGGTTTGAAGAGATAAAAAGGAGGAGTATGCATAGGGTTGTGGGTAGTGTTGATCGAGGCAAAGGGGTAGGTGGGCCTCATGCGAGGACCCACGATGCGTGTTCCATAAATCTTATTATTTTGTTTTTTTTTGTTTTATTTTATTTTATATATTTACTTTTACATATTTTTATTACATAGGGTATATATTTTCATATTCATTTATTGTTTTACGTTAAATTAAATTGAATTAAAGAGATTCAAATTTAAATTA
>JZKD02S1655304.1:25550-55483 GCA_000966675.3 Picea glauca
ACTAAAACCTTTACTCATTTGGCATTTTTTTGTTGTTAATATGACTTCATTTTTATAAGACTGTGATGATATTCTAGTGATTGTGATTAAATCATTGATTTAATGGTGGTTTGATATACTTTGGTCAAATTCTTTAGCGCATTGGTTTCATGAAAACACATTGACATTGTGGTTAGACCCTTGGTGCAATCATTTCATACAACACATACTTGTTATGATCAAACCCTTGGTGTTGATTTCGAAACATTATTTTGATTTTAAAACCATGCAAACACTATTGCTTATGCAAATATTTGTGTCGACTTACCATAGTTTTCATTAATTGTTTGAATGACATTGCTTTTAACACATTGCAATAGAGATTTGAATCACCATATGTGTCGTCGATTGTACAGTTGGATATGACTGTTTTGCATGGGTTGATTTCCTTCCACCACCCTCGCACACTTGGGCATTAATGCATGCCTTCTATCCCAGGTCACCTCTGTTGGTTTTGGGGAAATCCCTGAGCTTTTGATCCTGCGTTTACCCTGTCTAAACCCTTGCCCGTTTACCCGGCTCACTGTGTGCTCTCGTTTATGGCACCTGTGGTGCGCATAGAGCCTAATGGCAACCCAACACTCCTTCTATTTGACAATGCTTGTAAGGATTTGGAAAATAGTGGTTGGCTGGTGTTTATCCAAAGATTTGAGGGTTTCAACCTTTCAGTTGCCCAACAGTTTTCCCTCACCTTCGACGGCTACAGGGCTAAGGTCGGAGACATACAGCTCAAGCTAAATGAAGAATTCCTAAGCTCAGCTACAGGACTACCAGCTACAGGGCAAAGGTGGTTTAAAATTTCCAAAGTGAACGAGGTGTCGTGACCACTCCTATTCACATCAAGGAAGATTGTTAGTTGTGATAAAGGTATGTCTGTCACTGCCCTCAAACCCAGATGGCATGACCTATTGGCAATTGTTAAGCATTTTGTGACCTGCGAAGGTCGTTATGGTTTGGTATTTCTGTATCATCTTCGGTTATTGATGAATTTTATAGACTACCCTCTGAATATGCCACATTATCTCTTATGCAGTCTTTACAAAATTTCCAAACGATTCAAGCATGAGAAGGTTGATAGCAGCCTTTTCCATCACTGCTTGATCAAAGTCATTATCGTCCACCATTTGAGCCTCAGCGGTGACTGTTGGCAAGCCTTCCTGTCAAGGAATGGCTTTGCCACCCCCGAGTGTGTCCAAGTGGACAAGGTTGTGGTTACTGAAACTCTGGTTGGGCTAGCCATGCCACCTCCTACCCTTCTACCCCCTGTCAAACCCTCGAATTGCCCCAACCTTGACCTACCCGATACCATGATCGACCCGTGTGCTAAAGACAATACTAAGACCATCAAAAGGCCCGTAAGGAAGAAAGGCAAAGGTGATACTGGTGTCAACAGTAGGGGAAAGAAAAATGCACAATGGATATCCATATGTGCTAGGAACAAGCCCAAGCAGAGCACTGACCAAAAGCCTATCGTCTTGAGCGAGGATTCAGAATCTGATATTGAACTTTTCTTAGCTGAGGAATACCCTTACTCTCATGGCATTTTCTCTATGGAACCCTATGACTATGTTTCCAACTTACCTCCATGCCTCAAGAATGATCCTAAATTCTCGGGAATTAACCTTCACAGTGACACCCCTGGTAACTTGAAAGAACCTTCGCCTGTGATGCCAAGGCCAAATCAACCACCTTGTACTCAATGTAATGCTTGGCTTGAACGTTATTACAACAACATTCCCCTGTTGCAATTCAAGATTAAATCTTTAGAGGAACAAGTTACAGTGTTGTCAAAGGAGAACGACAGGCTACAAGCCAATGAGAAGAAACAAAAAACCACTGGTTCAATTATCTTCAGAAATGTTGAGGAAGCAACGACCTTTTTCAATTCAAAGTTATCATGATCGAATCATTTTCTTACTGCCCAGGTATGTATTTCAACATCGATTTTGTTTTATGAGTTGGTTTGAATTAGTATGACCGATTGGGTTTGCTTTCGTTTAGTTCTGTTCGAATAAATTCAAGAAACAATTTTGTTTTGTTTTGAATGATTATTTTCGTTTTCGATTATGATTGCATTCGATATGTATAGAATATTTGTTTGCTAAACTCAGACATAGCTATGTTTTGATTGATATGATTTTGCATTAGCATATCGATTGTGTCGGTCCTAAGTTAGTTCGATTCATTTCTTTTGGTTTGATTTTGAAACGATTCTGCATGTTTGAATTAGCATGGTATTTTATGTATGCAATGCATCAATATCAAAGATTGGTTTGATAAATACAATGTAATCTATTGATTCGAAAAAACAACTCTGTTATTTTTGGATTTAAAAAACGATTTTGTTAAGTTCTGAGTCGACATAAAATATTGCATTTGTATTAAATGAATATGAAAGATTTGTTTGATCGGTTATAGTCTGTTTTGTTTGAGATTGATTCAAAAATGATTTCATTTGTTTCGAATTATCAAAATGATTATGTCTGCTCCAAATTGGTAATAAAAAGCGTTTGACAGATTGCATATATCCTGTTATCATTTGATTAATTCAATTATGATTTCATCTTTTTCAAATTGGCATAAAGAATCTGGTTACTTCTAGCATGAATGATTTGCTTTGTTTTCAATTAGCAATTAAAGATTTTGTTTAATAGGTCCAATATATTTCTATTAGTTTTGGATTGATTTAAAACGGTTATGTTTTCAAATTAGACCAGCTACAGAATCGCAAGATTCTGTAGCTAGTCTTAAAAATTAGATTTTTGTTAATTTTATCAATAAAACATTATCTAAACTTATGTATTCTTGTCTACCTTTAGGTACCTACGAATTTCATTGACAGATTGGACATACTGTAGATATAGTTTTGTTTTAAGTTGTTAGTTATAGGCAGAAATAGAGAAGACTTGGGAGATTGTTCCCAGATTTTTTGTAAACTGTTTTGATAATTCCCACGGGGATGTTTTACCCTCTGGCCTTTAAATACTTGTTATTTTTTGTAAAGAACCCATCATCACTGTTGGGAGAAGAAAGACTTTGGACTTATGAGGATACAAACTGGGGTGAAAGTGGATGTTTTGTAACAGCTTTAGCTTTCAATATATCAAACTTTTATTTCAAGTTTTCTTCATATCAGTTTGCAATCAATTATCGACTACTTTAGCTATCATAATTCGTTGCAGGTTGATGTGATTTGGTTTATATGTTGTCCAGATCTGATATCTCTTATTTTAAAGTACAGCAATTACTTTGTTTCAATTTAATCAATTAAAGGTTTATCTTCTTCGTTAAATGAATCATTTTTGTACAGATCTTCACATACGGGTTTATCTAAATGTGATGATTTGTAAATTTTAAGATTGTTGTCATTTTATGTCTTGTTTGTCCTGTCATTTATATTTAAAGAGCGTTGTTTCTTCTTGTTTACAAGAAGCTTGTGGAAAATCTGGTTCGGGTTTCTTCCCATCGAACAACTGAATTGGATACTTTGCACGGGACAAATTGGAAAGTGTTTTTACAGGTTAGTTTATTAGTGTTATTTAAGTAGTTTAGATAGATATATATAGTTCAGATTTATAATTTGGATTATTATTTTAATTGCTCATATTAGACAGTTTTCACTTTATTTCTTTCTCATAAAATTATAAAAATCAAAAAACAATAGTTTCACTGCCACAAGGCATTTTACCAATGATTTTCGCAAATTTAGATTAAAATTTGTATTCTGTAAGTACTGTAAATATGTAATTAAGATTTTTTTTTTTTAACTAGAACGGTTATGTTGCATTAATCGGCTTATTGGCAAGCCTGAATCAGAAAGTTACATATCTGAAGGAGGTTGGTGACCTCTAACAGTGCTGCCAACCTTCTTGTGAATGTCTTGGGAGACCAATCCCATTTGCTTCTTGAACTAATTCGAAAAAATGACAAAAATTGCATACATGAGTAAATTCTCACAAATTGTGAGCATAGTAGAAGATAGAAGCAAAACATTAAACCGAGGGGGATGGTGATTTCCCCTTCATGTAGGGGTCCAGATTTTTCTGAGAACCTAAAGAAATGTTGGAGGCAGCCTCCTTTTCTCTGCACGCTTTATTGGTCTTTCGCCCTCGGGTAAGGGGTGAGGACAGAACTGAATTGTCTTCTGGTTCAGAAGTTTCCACAAAGACTGAAACAACCAGGCCTGCTGAGGCAGAAGGTTCCGGAGCTGAGACCCGAGTTTCTTTTGCTGTCGTTGTTTCTGGGGGGGTGAAATCCGAAGGGATTTCGTCTGTCGGGGGATCTTCCTTAACTGTTGTTGCTTCTGGGTCCAAGGCTTCATCCTCCTTCAGCGCATCAAAGTTGTTTTTAGTTTCTAGAGTTGCCTCTGCCGTATGGGTGGCCTTTGGGGCCTAGGCTAATGGATCCTTTCGCCTTGGCTGCCTTCGACGGATAGTTACTGGCTGAAATTCATCTTCTTTGACTGGACCCGTCTCCTCAAAGGTTTTGGGACAGCTTCTTGCGAAATGACTGTAAGCATGGCACCGGAGGCACTTAAAAGGAATCTGCTCGTAATCTAGCTCTTGGATATGGCACCATTCCCCCAGGGAGAGCTTAATGGCGTCCGGAAGTCCTTTTTCGAGATTAACCTCAATGAAAATACGTGCGCAGGTAAATTGTTCCCCCTTCGGTTCCGCCCTGTCCAGGAAACGCCCAAGCTTATTTCCAATGTCCTCCAGAGAGCTTATCCCCCAGAGATGCAATGGAAGGTGAGGCAGCCTAACCCAGATAGGGGCTGCTGTGATCTCGGCTCCGGGGTTAAAGTCAAGAGTCTAGGGGGCTAAGAACAACCCTTTTGACCCCATGAAATAGGGACTAGATCTGAAAACTAAATCACGGTCCACTTTCCTCGTGAAGCTGAAGATAAAAAAAACCCTGCCTACTGCGTACAGAGTAACGTTTCCCTGAATCAGCATCTTCCATCGATCATCAATCCATGCCTCCACTGATTTAGGGCTTGGCCGTAGCCCCGTAAACTTGCAAGGTTCCTCTGGATCTAGCTCCAGAGAAGGGATCTCCTCCATCTTCTTAACAAACTTAGACGAGAGAGAAGGCTTGGATTTAGGTTCTGCTGAGTGGATTAACGTTTTGAAAGCTTCCAAAGGGTCTTTTTCCATCTCGGCGATCGGGACTGGGGCCATCGGTGAAGGTGTCGACCTCCCGCAAGCTAGGGGCGAAGCAAGACGCAGAGGCCTCCAAAACGCATGCCAAACAAAGCCTAGATCCGCGGCCCTGTATTCCCCTTGTCGCTGCTCCAAACGAACGCGCCCCTGCAAACAAATCCCAAACGCATGCAAGGCGAGGGTCGCACTGCTACGCCGAACCTTGGCCCTGTAATCCTCCCTGGACGCTGCTACATTCGAAGTCGAGACCCTGCAAACAAAACCAGGACGGGGGCGGCTAGGGTTTAGGCCCTAGCCACGATTCTTCCGCCTCGCTCCATCTCCATCCCCAAACCCCTTTCTCTCCAAACTTAAATATGTAATTAAGATTTGATTATATTGATAGTTGAACATTTAATTTCATAGAATTATTATTGTATAATATTAGTGAGTAAGCTGTATATATATATTTCAGATGTGTATATAGTTTGTTGTAGTTGATTTTTCTCATTTAAATTAGTTCCTTTAGTTTTAGTTTTCTTTCGTTTTCCTAGGACTTAGATCGGCCAACGGAGCCGCTAAACCCGTCGGGGTGGATCATCCCAAACAGCTTGGTTTATTTAGACAACCTCGGACTGGATCCACTCCTCCAGTTGACAAGCGGTCATTTTCGCCCGTCAACAAGCCCCTTCGTGGGAGGATTTCTTGTTTCATGCTGACCACAATGCAAATCCTTCAATGTTAGGGACCTTAGATCCTTCATGCTCCCATATTTCAACCAGAAATAAAATATCAATTTCACTCATGATCCAACTTAATATAGGCCCTTTGCTCCATGGAAAACCATAGTAGTTCCATGAGAGAATCCAGAGTGTACCAAATTTCTATTTATTATTATATTTATGGTCTCTATCCATGATCACAGCGTTTCAATTCCTAATTATTGCCCATTTTCCTTCCTTCCTAGCTTCTTTTTCTTTTTGAACTTTCTTCGTTACTTCTCTTTGGTCTTCTGGAATGAGATCTTCATTTATAAATATTCTTGACCCTTTTAAGCTTGGAGTTTTCTTGAGTATGTCATATTTATGGTTATTAGACATGACCTTAACCCGAATCAACCTATCTTAACGTTCAATTATTTTTTCCTAGCCTCTTTGCTTCTATGAGGAAAGTTGTTTTAATTTGTGATTTATTTTTTAGTTCTTCCTTCACTATTATGAGCATGTCCTCATCTTTCTACCATTTTACCAAAAATAATGAGGTTCGAGGCTCTTTTGCTACACTCATGGTCTAACTCACTTATTCATTTCCTCTTTAGAGTCAAATTGTTCATTAGCTTTCCTTCTAGCTCTTTAATATTGTCCCTAAGATTATGATTTTCTTCAACCTCTTCCCCTTGCGTTGATTTTTTCTTTTCTTAGCTTTGTTTTTCTTTTCTTTAATATAAAATAAAAAAATCTAAAAATATATATAATAATAATAATAAAAATCAAAATAAAGCAATGAAAAAGTACAAATAACCTTAAATATTGAAATTAATAATCCAAATTATAGAAAAATGTGAAAAAACATAAACATGTAGTTTCACCTTTCACCAAATTATAGGAAAATGTGAAAAAAAAACCATGTAGTCTCACCTTTCACCAAATTATAGGAGAATGTGAAAAAAAAGAAACATGTATTTTCACATTTCACTAAATTATAGGAGAACGTGAAAAAAAAGAAACTTTCACCAAATTATAGGAGAATGTGAAAAAAAGAAACATGTAGTTTCACCTTTCACTAAATTATAGGAGAATGTGAAAAAATAGAAACATGTATTTTCAAGTTTCACCAAATTATAGAAGAATGTGAAAAAAAATAGAAACTTTCCCCAAATTATAGGAAAATGTGAAAAAAAGAAACATGTAGTTTTAAAAATATTCATTTATCATTCAATTATCATCATTTATAATTGAGTTATCAAAAAATAATATTAATAATTAAAAAATTATATAATTATTAAAATTAAATAAATTAATGAAAAAGTATAAATAACTTTGATAATTTTTAAAAAATCTAAAAAAATCTTAATAATAAAAATAAAACACTATTAAAAAAACTATAAACAGAGAGTATAAAATAAAACACTATAAAAAAAAATATAAACAGTATTTAATAGTAATGAAAAATTATATAATGATAAAAAACAACAGTATTTAATAGTAATAAAAAATTATATAATGATAAGAAACAAACAAAAGGTAATGAAAAAGTATAAATAGTGATAGTTTATCAAAAAATAATATCTAAAGCATTTATTGGACTATATGTAAAAAGTCTATAAACATGGCTCAGCTCATTGCTGTGTTGATTAAACTTGTAACAGTGAGAACAATGTACAGGAAAGTTGCACAATGTTTTGAACCATTACCAAATAAATAATCAAACCACAGGGTCCATGGAGAGAAGTTCACGTTGAAAAATTGTCCACGAGTTCGAGGTTAATAGACTAAATACTAAATAGACTCTCTTTTTCGAAATTGGACATGAGAGACGATCCACTTGCAATCAGGGACGCTGAAGGTGGCTATCGAAATAGTGATATGAACGTTGTGAGTTCAACTGACATAATGAAATGTGATTGTGATTACAGTGTAACGTTTCATAATTTTGAAGAAAGATTTATAATTTTGTATACAGTTTACTAACGTATTTAACAGTTCATTAGCATTAATTAACAAATGAGAGGGACATTATAACACAACACTATTAGATTACTTGATACTTTATACAATACATTTGTGGCTTATTATATAGAGCTCACTTATAGTTATCAGATCTAACTTATTTCAATTATAGGATGGGAGGTTGAGCAAATATCTCAACCATAAACACAAATCTAGAATCTCATAAATCCAACTCCCTAACAAACTCCTAATAATAAGATCACACAACTCAGGTAGAGATTGACTCTATTTCTTAATACATCATATTAGATAAGTAAGAATTATATATTTCAACACTCTCCCTTAATGACTACTTATCTAAATATCTTTGTGGTCATATCTTCATCACTGTCATGGCTTCAATTTTTCACTTGAGCTTGCTTTACTTTGGGCTTCATCCTTGAACTTTTTTTTTTTTGCTTCCTCTTGTACCTTGTACCTGCATATAATTATTGATGTCCATATAAAACACAATCCATCTACTGGAATACATGGGTCATCTGCCGCTATAACCGCTAGTTCTCTAGGAATTGTTTTCAACTACATGGTTCATCAATGTTAAACTCTCCCTTAAACATAACTTGGTCCCTCATTCTCTAAGACTCACAACTTGGTCTCACACTTTGATATTCTTCCATCTCACATCCCCACCGTGAATCGAAGTCTCTCGCTTCTTTGATTCATTATCAAGTTTAGGCTACGGGTATACCTGTCACCCCCGTACCTCTCACAGTGGTTAACTCCACAACTTGATACAACAACCTCTCTGCCTATGAGAGAGTATCACATCATGTGATCACACGCGCTTCTGCGCTACAATACATATCCCTGTTTATGCCTTACTAACAGGGCTTACAACAACCCTGGGGAATTTAGCTTGCCTATGGCTAAGCATTACAATTTGGACCATAACCTGGGGTGTCGGGTACAACCGATCATGCACCCCCTACAACAATTCAATCAGGTACATAAAATATCAACAATACTCTCACCAATCATATGCCCAATATTACAAGCCCATTACATATGTCCATTTACATCTCATCATCATTCTTGACCAAGACACACAACCACACACACAACTTGAATAACTATCATCACACCTTCAAACAAGAAATATAAGCACAACTCAATCTCACTTTCTCACTTTTGTGACTTAATTTGGAGGATGTGTGAGTCCGACGAAATGAGCACGTACACCTCACTTCATTTCTCTATAACACCTCCATGTAATGATGCCTTTGTCCTTTCTGCGTCCTCAGCAAACAACGAAAGCATCCTCTGGGATAGTGCACAACTGAGACTCTCTTCCTTTTTGGCCGGCGACTCTTCAAAACACAGTTTCTTGGTTTCAATATGCTTCACGACAACAACAGACAACTTCTCTTTCTCAACAATGAAGAGTTATCTCATGCTCTCCTCTACACCAACAAGGTGGCTTCCTTTTGCTAAGCGCTCTTTCACAACGACCAACATGAGCACCTACAACAAACAATGGCAGTAGATCACTCAGAACGGCTACACTACGTCGCTATCATATTGCACAACGCCTCTTTTCATTCTCAAATCATCACACACGATGGGACTCTTTCAAGTAGTGATCTCTATGCAAGCAAGAGAGGTTCTTCTCCCCTAACGACTACTCTGGCAGCTCCTCTGATAGCGGCTGCACAGGATCTTTTTGCACTTCCAACAAAGCCCGGTTCTGTCAACTTCTATGAAATGCCAGAAGTGGCAACTTCTTCATGCAAGCTGCAAGAATTTCTCCTTCACGGATTTCTTGTACGGTTCTTCTAATGGCTTATCAATCATGTTCTCCTCTTCACATCAACACTTATTGACGGCGGCCTTGGCAGAGATAACAACAGAACAACAGTGATGATTTCTTCACTATCAACAATTGATTCATTTAACCATGTAGGCAAGCGATTCTTCCTACAACATCTCCTTCAAAGCCTTCAGCTGTCAACTGTTTCACAATTCTATGATCTAGACACAGGCTTTCTTCTCCTTTACACAGTAGCAGTTGCAAACAACTAAGCAATTGATGACCCTTCCCTTGGGCATACAACACTAGAAAGCATTTACAACAGTAGTGATAACATCACTTGCAATCTTCACCATCAACTCTCTAAGAATAGACAACTCCTTTTTCCTTGCGAGCTTCCAATCGTAGCAGCTTGGCTTAGCTCCCTCGTGACTGGATCGACAGTTACTTAACATCTACACTTTACACAACCAACAGCAGGATCTCCACACAATATTTAGCACTGGACTAAACACTTTGCAAATTGGTTATCCTTGATGATGGCAACTCTGCAACAACAAATTTATACCTGGAGCTCTTCCAAAGAACCATCCCCTTCTCCGCTTCTGTAGTGGAAAACACGTAGTCAATCAATGAACTCCTCTTGCAATGTCAAGTCCACAAAACTCTTCATGTGTAGCCTTCAAGAGGGGTTGGCCTCCCTTTCCACAGGCTCATTCAACCACAAAAACTCATGGTGGCAGCAGTTCACGCCTTGTGTAGGCTCCTACAGATAATGATGGTAGAAAAAACTTCAAACAACAACCAAAACTCCAACCAGCAGTGATCTTACATGATACTCGAGGGCTCTATCTCCTCGATGAAACAACAAACTCCTCTTTACGCACAACGTACACACTTCTTTGACAATACGTCTCACTCAACTCCAGCAATGGCAGTCTTCTTCTGGACAATGCAATAAATCAGCGGCTCAATTGCACACACAAGCAAGCCTCCTCTGAACTGGCGTCACACATCAACAATAGCTCTAGAAATCTCTACACATAGGAAACGTTTCTTTAACATTGAGGTGATCTTGCACATGCACAACCCATGTTCTTCTACAGGCGCTCACACAGC
The DNA here is from genome assembly GCA_000966675.3 of Picea glauca. Lineage (NCBI taxonomy): Eukaryota > Viridiplantae > Streptophyta > Pinopsida > Pinales > Pinaceae > Picea > Picea glauca. The sequence goes on from JZKD02S1655304.1 coordinate 36,326, forward strand.
AGGTCCAAGTGTAGCGTTCCTCTGGTACCTCTCCAGTAGTCGATGACTTAATACAAATGGCAAGAACAGATAGTTGTTCTCTTTGGTGGCGACTCCAAACGGCTCCTTCTATGCTGCAAACTCTGCAAATTCAACTATCGATCTTCCTCGTTTGACCGTATACAGAAACACATGCAATTGACACCAAGTAACAACAAAAATTCCACTCTCCTGCACGTGGCTCTTGCGATAACAGTCTTTTATAATGAAGCAATGCACAGGCTCCTCTGAAGTGGTTGTCTTCCTCAACAAAACACCAGAGCACTTCCATGCACACCTTGCGATTACAGGAACAACGCTTCTGGCACACCTTCACAACGCTGATGCAAGTCCAATAGTGATATTTATCACTCCAACAAATTGAAAGGATCTCCTCCGCGTAGGAGCAGACAATTCCTTAGCAAACCTCTTTTACGCTTGGATCTCTACAAATTAATTCAGGCAACGATCAATAAACTTACCAATGACTTCTTCTAGTGATGGCACAAACCACTAACACACAACAATGATCATCTACCCAAAATGAACTTGGTCTTTCTGCATACGATTACGCTCCAAGTACTTGGCCCTTGATCTACGTGGTAGAGCCCTTGGCTTCATGGCTCGGATCTGTACATGTGGCTTCGCCCTGATATCCCGAAGCTCTGCAATGACAATGAAACAGACCTTGATGCTTCGTCCCACTGACAATCAAACTTTTCTGCAGCGAGATCTTCATTCATAAAATGTTGTCTGGGTATGTACTATGGTCTCTATGCCATAGATCGTCTTCCAGCAGGTCTCTATGCTGTGCTTACATGGGCAGATCCTCCGTAGCCTCAAATCCACTCAACAATCTCACTCTTTTTCTCTAAATCTGTTGGATCTATCAACAAAGATTCCAATCTTTCCACGCTACCATAGGTTTTCTCATGCACCGATCTGTCCCTCAACCGGGGGCAACCAAACATGGCGCACTATCATTAGTAAATCGATCTCCACCTATGTATGCATCATATTAGAGCACTCATCAACGACAGATCTGTGCTTCCAACAGCTAGATCAAGACTTGAATGATGGATTTTATTGCTTAGCTTGGGTGATAGAATTCTTCTGAAATATGCCGACACCACACAGTCTTCTTGTGCACACTCCTTTTACATGGATCCTTTCATCGAAGAAAACTTTCAACAACCGGTTTCCACGGTGTCCTCCACAGCAAACATCAATCTCAGTCTCTCCACAACGCGGCTAACTTTCTTCGCGGCGTTCGCCTTTCAAACTTTCTACAATCAACCCAACAGATCTACTCTGCTACGCTAACGATTAACACACATCATTCTCTCTCTCATGATCCAGGCCCTCTCGTGAGAGAGCTAGGCCTGTCCAAGCTCTGATACCAAATTAACAAATGAGAGAGACATTATAACACAACACTATTAGATTACTTGATACCTTATACAATACATTTGTGGCTCATTATATAGAGCTCACTGATAGTTATCAGATCTAACTTATTCCAATTATAGGATGGGAGGTTGAGCAAATATCTCAACCATAAACATGAATCTAGGATCTCATAAATCCAACTCCCTAACAAACCCCTAATAATAAGATCACACAACTCACGTAGAGATTGACTCTACTTCTTAATACATCATATTAGATAAGTAAGAATTATATAATCAGGGAGGCTGAAGGTCGCTATCGAAATAGTGATATGAACGTTGTGAGTTCAACTGACATAATGCAATGTGATTGTGATTACAATGTAACGTTTCATAATTTTGAAGAAAGATTTATAATCTTGTATACATTTCACTAACGTATTTAACGGTTCACTAACATTACAGCGTGACTTTTCATTCATAATCTTGCACACATTTCACTAACATTATANGAGATAACAACAGAACAACAGTGATGATTTCTTCACTATCAACAATTGATTCATTTAACCATGTAGGCAAGCGATTCTTCCTACAACATCTCCTTCAAAGCCTTCAGCTGTCAACTGTTTCACAATTCTATGATCTAGACACAGGCTTTCTTCTCCTTTACACAGTAGCAGTTGCAAACAACTAAGCAATTGATGACCCTTCCCTTGGGCATACAACACTAGAAAGCATTTACAACAGTAGTGATAACATCACTTGCAATCTTCACCATCAACTCTCTAAGAATAGACAACTCCTTTTTCCTTGCGAGCTTCCAATCGTAGCAGCTTGGCTTAGCTCCCTCGTGACTGGATCGACAGTTACTTAACATCTACACTTTACACAACCAACAGCAGGATCTCCACACAATATTTAGCACTGGACTAAACACTTTGCAAATTGGTTATCCTTGATGATGGCAACTCTGCAACAACAAATTTATACCTGGAGCTCTTCCAAAGAACCATCCCCTTCTCCGCTTCTGTAGTGGAAAACACGTAGTCAATCAATGAACTCCTCTTGCAATGTCAAGTCCACAAAACTCTTCATGTGTAGCCTTCAAGAGGGGTTGGCCTCCCTTTCCACAGGCTCATTCAACCACAAAAACTCATGGTGGCAGCAGTTCACGCCTTGTGTAGGCTCCTACAGATAATGATGGTAGAAAAAACTTCAAACAACAACCAAAACTCCAACCAGCAGTGATCTTACATGATACTCGAGGGCTCTATCTCCTCGATGAAACAACAAACTCCTCTTTACGCACAACGTACACACTTCTTTGACAATACGTCTCACTCAACTCCAGCAATGGCAGTCTTCTTCTGGACAATGCAATAAATCAGCGGCTCAATTGCACACACAAGCAAGCCTCCTCTGAACTGGCGTCACACATCAACAATAGCTCTAGAAATCTCTACACATAGGAAACGTTTCTTTAACATTGAGGTGATCTTGCACATGCACAACCCATGTTCTTCTACAGGCGCTCACACAGCAGGTCCAAGTGTAGCGTTCCTCTGGTACCTCTCCAGTAGTCGATGACTTAATACAAATGGCAAGAACAGATAGTTGTTCTCTTTGGTGGCGACTCCAAACGGCTCCTTCTATGCTGCAAACTCTGCAAATTCAACTATCGATCTTCCTCGTTTGACCGTATACAGAAACACATGCAATTGACACCAAGTAACAACAAAAATTCCACTCTCCTGCACGTGGCTCTTGCGATAACAGTCTTTTATAATGAAGCAATGCACAGGCTCCTCTGAAGTGGTTGTCTTCCTCAACAAAACACCAGAGCACTTCCATGCACACCTTGCGATTACAGGAACAACGCTTCTGGCACACCTTCACAACGCTGATGCAAGTCCAATAGTGATATTTATCACTCCAACAAATTGAAAGGATCTCCTCCGCGTAGGAGCAGACAATTCCTTAGCAAACCTCTTTTACGCTTGGATCTCTACAAATTAATTCAGGCAACGATCAATAAACTTACCAATGACTTCTTCTAGTGATGGCACAAACCACTAACACACAACAATGATCATCTACCCAAAATGAACTTGGTCTTTCTGCATACGATTACGCTCCAAGTACTTGGCCCTTGATCTACGTGGTAGAGCCCTTGGCTTCATGGCTCGGATCTGTACATGTGGCTTCGCCCTGATATCCCGAAGCTCTGCAATGACAATGAAACAGACCTTGATGCTTCGTCCCACTGACAATCAAACTTTTCTGCAGCGAGATCTTCATTCATAAAATGTTGTCTGGGTATGTACTATGGTCTCTATGCCATAGATCGTCTTCCAGCAGGTCTCTATGCTGTGCTTACATGGGCAGATCCTCCGTAGCCTCAAATCCACTCAACAATCTCACTCTTTTTCTCTAAATCTGTTGGATCTATCAACAAAGATTCCAATCTTTCCACGCTACCATAGGTTTTCTCATGCACCGATCTGTCCCTCAACCGGGGCAACCAAACATGGCGCACTATCATTAGTAAATCGATCTCCACCTCTGTATGCATCATATTAGAGCACTCATCAGCGACAGATCTGTGCTTCCAACAGCTAGATCAAGACTTGAATGATGGATGTTATTGCTTAGCTTGGGTGATAGAATTCTTCTGAAATATGCCGACACCACACAGTCTTCTTGTGCACACTCCTTTTACATGGATCCTTTCATCAAAGAAAACTTTCAACAACCGGTTTCCACGGTGTCCTCCACAGCAAACATCAATCTCAGTCTCTCCACAACGCGGCTAACTTTCTTCGCGGCGTCTGCCTTTCAAACTTTCTACAATCAACCCAACAGATCTACTCTGCTACGCTAACGATTAACACACATCATTCTCTCTCTCATGATCCAGGCCCTCTCGTGAGAGAGCTAGGCCTGTCCAAGCTCTGATACCAAATTAACAAATGAGAGAGACATTATAACACAACACTATTAGATTACTTGATACCTTATACAATACATTTGTGGCTCATTATATAGAGATCACTGATAGTTATCAGATCTAACTTATTCCAATTATAGGATGGGAGGTTGAGCAAATATCTCAACCGTAAACATGAATCTAGGATCTCATAAATCCAACTCCCTAACAAACTCCTAATAATAAGATCACACAACTCACGTAGAGATTGACTCTACTTCTTAATACATCATATTAGATAAGTAAGAATTATATAATCAGGGAGGCTGAAGGTCGCTATCGAAATAGTGATATGAACGTTGTGAGTTCAACTGACATAATGCAATGTGATTGTGATTACAATGTAACGTTTCATAATTTTGAAGAAAGATTTATAATCTTGTATACATTTCACTAACGTATTTAACGGTTCACTAACATTACAGCGTGACTTTTCATTCATAATCTTGCACACATTTCACTAACATTATACAGTGCACACAGTTTTATAATCTTGTATATAGTTTGCACACAGTTCACTAACATTACACAGTGCACACAATTTTATAATCTTGTATATAGTTTGCACATAGTTCACGAACATTACACGATGCACACAGTTCAATAATCTTGCATATGCACACAGTTCACTAACATTACACAGTGCACACCGTTTTATAATCTTGTATATAGTTTGCACACAGTTCACTAACATTACACAGTGCACATAGTTTTATAATCTTGTATATAGTTTGCACACAGTTCACTAACATTACACAGTGCACACAGTTTTATAATCATGGATACAGTTCACTAACATTATATTGTGATTTTTCATAATCTTGCACACAATTCACTACACTAAGTTCATTAGCAATACATTGTGATTTTTCACTAACATTACATTGTGATTTTCCATAATCTTGCACACAGTTCACTAACATTACAGTGTAACTACATTGTGATTTTTCACTAACATTACATTGTGATTTTTCATAATCTTGCACACAGTTCACTAACATTATAGTGTAACTACATTGTGATTTTTCACTAACATTACATTGTGATTTTTCATAATCTTGCACACAGTTCACTAACATTACARTGTGACGTTTTATAATCTTGCACACAGTTCACTAACATTATAACAATGTGATATGATGTAATATTTTATATGATTTTTCATAATCTTGCACACAGTTCATTAACATTACAGTCTGMCATTTCATAATAGTTCACTAACATTAGCATTAACATTAACATTATAACATTAACAGTGTAACGTTTCATAATCTTGCACACAGTTCACTAACATTACAGTGTGACGATTCATAATTACAATGTGACTGTTTCATAATCTTGCACACAGTTCACTAACATCACTAACATTACAGTGTGACATTTCATAATTACAATGTGACGTTTCATAATCTTGCACACAGTTCACTAACATTAACATTACATATTGTTAACATTACACTAACATGAACATTACATATTGTTAACATTACAATGACGTTTCATAATCTTGCACAGTGTGACGTTTCATAATCTTGTACACAGTTCACTAACATTACAGTGTGATGTTTCATAATTACAATGTGACATTTTATAATCATGCACACAGTTCACTAACATTAACATTACATATTGTTAACAACATTACAGTGTTCACTAACATTACAGTGTGACGCTTCATAATTACAATGTGATGTTTTATAATTACAATGTGACGTTTTATAATCATACACACATTTCACTAACATTAACATTACATATTGTTAACACAACAATGTGACTTTTCATAATTACATATTGTTAACAACATTACAGTGTTCACTAACATTACAGTGTGACGCTTCATAATTATAATGTGATGTTTTATAATTACAATGTGACGTTTTATCATCATGCACACATTTCACTAACATTAACATTACATATTGTTAACACGACAATGTGACTTTTCATATTGTTAACATCAGTGTGACTTTTCATAATTACAGTGTGACATTCACTAACATTAACATTACATATTCACTAACATTAATATAATATGTAATGTATATTCTTAACACTACAATGTGACTTTTCATATTGTTAACATCAATGTGACTTACTTTTTCATATTGTTAACATCAGTGTGACTTTTCATAATTACAGTATGACATCAGTGTGACATCAGTGTGACTTTTCATAATTACAATGTGACGTTCACTAATATTAACATTACATATTATTGTAATGTTAATGTATATTGTTAACACTACGTGTGACTTTTCATATTGTTAACACTACGTGTAATATGTAATGTATATTGTTAACACTACGTGTGACTTTTCATATTGTTAAGTCAGTGTAACGTTTCATAATTACAGTGTGACGTTTCATAATCTTGCACACAATTCACTAACATTACATTACACAACACAACACAATTCACTTAACATTACATTACACAACACAGTATTAATGTTACACAATTCATTACCATTAACATTACATTACACAGTATTAATGTTCATAATCTTGAACACAATTCATTAACATTAACATTACATTACACAGTATTAATGTTACACAATTCACTACCATTAACATTACATTACACAGTATTAATGTTACACAATTCACTACCATTAACATTACATTACACAGTATTAATGTTAATGTTATAGTTTCATAATCTTGCACACAGTTCATCTCCACTAAACTGAACTCACAGTATTCATGTAAGACAGTATCACAGTATTCATGTTATACAGTACATGACGTTTCATAATATTGCACACAGTTCATCTCCACTAAACTGAACTCCACTAACTAATTCATCTATTAATTAAAACAGTTCATCTCCACTAAACTGAACTCACAGTATTCATGTAAGACAGTATCACAGTATTCATGTTATACAATATGACGTTTCATAATATTGCACACAGTTCATCTCCACTAAACTGAACTCCACTAACTAATTCATCTATTAATTAAAAGATTAAATTAAAAAAATTACAATTGTTTAACTCAAATAGTGTTAATAATTCAATGGAAGACGAGAGTAAACATGTAATACAAGGCTACACAGAGATACAATATTACAGGAAAAAAATATGATCAAATCTGCTCTTAGAGTGGCAGTGACAATGTAAGTACAAAAGTGACCCCAAAAAGGGGACCATTATGACAGTAGAAAAAGAGAGACTCCCAAATAGATGATCCTTCCTAGTGGTAACCTAAACCTAAAATAGTTGGGGGTAATACTTTGGTTATCTGTGTTGACACTTATATGAAAACAGGTTACATAAACAGAAGTAGAGTAGGGCACTAAAGAATCTCTAATAAAAGTAGGAATGACAATTACAAAAGGATGCATTCAGCGGCCAATGTCCATTGAAAAATGGGAGAAGGGATATTCCAGTGCAAGCCATCATTAAAAGAATGGGTAACCATGCATGCAACCTATAGATGAGACTAAAAAATGTGTTTTGACTTTACATTTACAATATAGACAAATGAATACTTGATAAATCCTCAATCATAAAAACAACAAGAGAAGTGAAATGGATCATATCCTTCTGTCTGCCAATTTCTCAAGCTCATTATATCTGCAGATTCCATGGAAGGCAAAAATCCCTCCATTTTCAAGTCATCTTCCCCAACTTGCACTTTGTAAGTTGCAAAGTCTTCCAGAGGTGGAAGTTCAAGCGGGAGAGGCAACGCCTGCAGCGGTGGCCAGGCAGAGTCCATCAGTTCCAGATCATGATTATCCATCATGTGTTTCTCATCCAATGAAAGATTGTACTTTCGTTCGTTTCTGCTAATTTCTGATTCAGTATTGCTGGCATGAGAACAATCAAGATTGGCAGCCAAATTACTCCATTCATTATTTATTAAATTATCACCGCCATGTTGTTCCATTGCATCAATACCAGAGAACTGAGGGGTCCCCTTCTCTACACTGAGATCATCAAAACCAGCCAACTTAATAATATTGTTATGATCATTGTAATTAGTATTGTCATAGCTGCTACTATTGCTGTTTGTTGTAGCTGAAACAATGGCGGCACTGTGATGATCATTACCCAGTACTTCACCATCATAGTTGCTTGCAGAGACAGAATCAAGAGACACAGAATTAACAGAATCAGAAAAATGTTGCAGCTGCCCATTGTTGTTATTAAGATTATGATCCTGATCGCTGAAGCTCTGCCTAACAACATTCTTATCAAAACAAACCTTTGAAGGATGATGATGGTGGGAGCTTCGGCGCTTGGTAGCTGAAGAAGAGAGCTGAAAAGTCCGTTCAGGAGCATCGGTGCTGCAATTGGTGCTAGCGTCCGAGCCATTAAAACTGCTCAGATTGGTATCATTATTTGGGCCATTTTCACTATTTAATCTCGGCTCAGGCAGATTGAGACGAGCGCAAGAACCATAGAGCGCCCTGGCAGCTTTATCGTAGGCAAGAGCGGCCTCCTCTGCAGTGGCGAAGGTGCCGAGCCAGAGGCGAGCGCCTCTATTGGGCTCGCGGATTTCAGCCACCCATTTACCCCATGTCCTCTGCCTAACACCTCTGTAATTACAAAGCCCATTTTCTGGGCCTCCTTTGCCCTTCATGCATCCTTTCTTGGATCCCTTTGCAGGAATCTTCCTTATCTGCTTCTTGGGAGCACTAAACCCCATGAATTCTTTGTTATGAATACTGGAACACAACATACTGCTTAAACTTCCGTTATCGTCAATGTTATTATTATTGTCAGAAGTCGTCGACGATGATGCAGTTGCAGTGTTAATTCTGCGGCTACCACCCCTCATTTCAGTGAAAAAGAAAACAGAGTTGTGAACAGATTAAGTACCCAATCTTCTGCCACTGTTTGGTATTTTCCTCTGTCTGCACCTCCCTTCTTGATTGTTTGGAGAATCTGATATAACTATCTTCTCTTCTTGATGGTTTGCAGAATCTGATAGGACTAGCCAACCGCAGCTTGAGATTTGAATAGATGAGATCGTATAGACCAGCTGTCAGCCCAGCCGTTGGCCACTGGATCAAACAAGAAATGAGGAGATCATGCACTGCCACGATTTCCACTTGAAGATCTTGCACAACAGTTTGCTGCTTCCACAGCTGGCTGTTTGGGTACACACGTCGAGGGTTTGGTCTTTCCCACGCGTCCTCTTGAACTAGCTTGCCGCTTCACCCTTCCAAGCACCCCTGCTTTCCTTTCTGCCTCTTCGAGTAATGTGTATAACTTTATCTTGAATTAATTACTAGATCTGTCTACACCCGTACTTGTTCTCTACTATGACGTCATAAGCTTGGATGCCAAGCATCCAAGATAGAATCCAAAACTGGAGTGTCTTGTTTTAGGTTATTAATTATTATTAAGTTTTTATAGGGATCCATATCCATATAATACAATAGTCCTTGTTGGCGTTCTTGGTATTTAAGTCTAAATTAAAGATGTACATGGAGATCGGAATGACTTCTAAGTCTGAGGATTGAATATGACAAATTTAACAAGTACATTTTTATTTTTAATAAATATTTTTATTTAAATAATGTTAAAAAATCTCTTTTTTTTAAAAGAGAAACTTGGAATTTTTTTATTAAAGCAAGCTGCAGTAAAGGAGGAAATGCATATGTATATATGGTAAAGGATATGATATTTCAGACCTCGGAGAACTGGTTAAAAAATTTATTCTTATTATTAATAACTTAATTATGTATAATGTTAAAGAAGTTAATTAATAATTTAACATATTTTTTAAGGCGGTATAATTTATTATAATTTGGTTGTTAATTGGTATTAAGGATAATTCTTATTGAGTGTTATTTGTAAATAATCTTGATACTTGGTAAGGGGATAGACATTCACTCTTCACAATATTTAAGGTGGTGTCAACCTATATAACATCCTCAACATTCACTCTTGCACAATATCCAAGGTGGTGTCAACCTAGATAATATCCTCAAAGAAAACGCGTGTTTCCTTTTAATCCCCATTGAAATTATTTTAAGTAAAGTTATGTGATTTTTAATGACATTTAACCTTAATCATTTAGATGAGACCAAATACTATCTTAACTATAATTTAACCTCTTACCAAGAAAATGAAACTATACACACTCAAAAAAATTAATGACAATGTGATACACTCAAATCATAAAAAATAAAAACAAGGTAGATGTGACAATGAAATATCCCATGTGAAATTAGTAGAGTCAAACATTATTTTGAATAGAAATTTGTAAGATCCCCATTTTCAAACCCCAAACTAGCGATGTATATTGTAGATGTAGTACATGGCCGAGAGTCAAGTGATGTATATTGTAAATGTAGTATGTGGCCGAGAGCCAAAGCAGTGTAATATGTAAATGATGTAAATTGAATACAATGGATAAAATGTATCGCCAACTGCAGATGGACACAGACGGAGATTTGGGGGCTTGGTATCCACAAGAGAGGGAAGGGGTCCAAAGGGGAGAGTTTACCCATGTCTATTAAACCAAAATCCATTTCTTATTTTCTTTTTGAATTATCCTTATTATGAACCTTCCATTAGTTGTTGAGTGTTCTAGAGCCCAATCATTGAATTCATGTAAGAAGGTGGGTGTGAGGGCCACATCTCATAGTTATTAAGAGCATGGGGACTGAGTACAATCAGCTTGGGGAAGAGTGCAAGCCAAGCAAGCAAGAGAAAGGGAGGAAATTCATATGGGTAGGAGACAATAATTTTGCATTCATGTTTTTGGAGAGAGAGTTGTTTTTACATAGAGTTTTATGGCCAACAATGGAGTTTTGAGTGTTGAAGCTTGATGGTAGTTGTTGTGGGCACGTTTGACAATTTTTTGGAGCTGGAATTTCATGGAGAAATAGGTTGTGAGCCTGTGAGTGATTTTTTTTTTTAAATTCGTTAGAAGAGGAACACATTTTGTTCTTGGGTGAATTCATGTTGCAGTTGTAGAATTCCTGAGGTCCAAGCAAGTATAATTCTTGTCCAACCTATGTTGGAAGCCCTGGAGGGGAGTGGAAAGACCTGAGGGACTGTGAGCGGTGAAGGGGGATTTCATCCATTGGGTTGTGCAGGTTGAGGGGAAGAGAGTTGGTGAACTGGAATTAGTTGTGAGTTGATTGTTGAGAGGGAAACATTAGCCAACCTTAGGGACCACCATATCTTGTGGATTCATAGCCCCAGGTTGGAGGTGTCTTGTTGTTGAGATATGAAACAACAAGGCTATTGTTGGGAGGAACGTCCAACGTCTGCAGTGGGTTGCACATTTTATAAGATAAGTGTTGTTATTTGTTGTGCTTATGCACGTGTAATGCTAATATAGCTGCTATGCAATTTATTCTGAATTATATTTAGTTATTATTGCTTGCTGGGAGTAGAATGATGCATTTAAATCCCTCTTTATGTGGTTGAATATTGTTGTACGTTATTTAGTTGTTTCTATGCATAATTAAAGAATGATATTTACATTTTTAAGCAACATATACAGTTACATTTGTATGAATGTCATGTTGTGGGTTATTTCTAAATTTAGATTTAGTATATGAAATTTTTATTGGGATGTTTTAGCAATGACGTGACCCAACTGGGGACTGGGTACATTACATAGTGGTATACTAGCTTCTCATTCAACACTAGACCTGTATGGGCCAAGAACTAGTGCGAAGTTGGATAAATTTGTTGTTACATACTTTGGCCTAAGCGAATTTGGGAAAAACAATGGAAAACCATAGTGAAAATCCCCAAATTCATGGGAAAAATTGAGATTTAGTTGCCTCAAAAATGTCTGAGATGTTTAATGGTGTCAATCAGCCGGATTGCAAAGTTAAATTCGACCTACAAGGTTGAAAATTTACACTTTAATGGAGGTCAACGAATCTAGGAGTGTTCAACGAATTGATGGCTAAGATCATGCTTGATCTTGAGATCAACGACCTAGAATCGTTGTGATAAAATTTAAAATTTTCTAATGTTTCTAAGTTTGGCAAGGTTTCCAGATCGACGACTGAGATTCAATTCCAACGGTTGGGAAAATGAGACAAATTGACAACCTAGATTCGTTGGGGAATTCGGCCAAAGTTTCCAAGTGTTGGAGTTCACCAACAGAAATCGCCAATGGTCGATGATTGAGGATTGGAAAAACTAGCGAGAAGTTTCATGTGTTCGAAGGAAATCTCTGATCATTGATGGTCAATGATCGGCCATTAGCAGATTTAACAAGGTGTTTTTAAGTCTTCCAAGAGAAGTGACCAAATACCGATGAAGGAAAAGAAAATGATGCCATCATCATCCATGTGTCATGCCACATCAACATCCACGTGCCATGCCAAGTCAACCAAGTTGATACCTCGGGGTGACGTGTCATGCCAAGTCAGTGTAGTTTCCATGTTGGCAAAGAGATGGTCGATGGTCGATGATCGGGGTCAGGGAGATTCACGAGCAATTTTGGTTTTCCAAGAGAATTATCCTATGGTCGATGGTCAATGATTAGGCATCAAGGATATTCATGAGAATTTTTTGGTTTTCCAAGAGAATTATTCAATGGTTGATGATTGGGCATCGAGGATATTCACGAGAAGTTTTGGTTTGCAAAGAGAAACGATCGATGGTCGGTGATCGGGCATCAGGGAGATAGGTGGGAAAGTTTGGTTTACAATAAGGAATTGTTGATCGACGATCACCGATAGAGAGTGGATCAAAGGTCCATATTTCCCTCAACTTGAGAACGATGGCTCAGATTTAAAAGGATGTTACAGCAATAAAACAATTGAATTTTCAAGAATTTTTTGGGTTTTTGAAGGTCATGAACTTGCGGGGCGATTTTGAGGCCCTAAATGACTTTTTTGGGAAATCGAAATCGACAAGAGTAGAGTGTACCAAGGCACACTATGTCTCTGCAACTTAAATAAATGAACTCGAAGAGAAATTTTCAATGAGCTATTCTAGGCACAAAACAGAGCTCATATGAGAAAGTTATGACTAAAACATTCGAGGTAAAATTTTGGCATTGAATTACTTCTAGATAAATCCTTACTCAAAAGTTCGTTTGAGGCACATGAGTAGTATGTGAAAATATTTTGAGCCATAAATGACATCTATGGAGTCATATTTGGGAACTGGGAATGTAAAAATGTGCAAGAAGAGAAATAAGACACATGTAGCATACAGGGATAAATTGAGAAAAATAGTCTAACTTTCTTCGGACCATAACTTTCAACTCGGAGCTCGGATTTGAACAAGCAAATAGTCATTGGAAAGGTATCGAGGAGGAGAATACATATATCCACCCATAATTTTGATTTTGGAAATAAAATTTATCAAGAAGGGATAAAATATATTTCTATAATAGTAAAAGACTGGAAGTTATAACTTTTCACCCAAAAATCAGAATGAGGCATGGTACAATTGTTGGAAAGTTGTTTCGAAGAAGAATGAATTTAAGGAATCATATCTCGGAATAGTGCATTAATATTCTTCATAATTTAAAATAAATAATGACATGTAATCTAATTAATAAATATTTTGCAATATGCTTAATTCTAACAACAATTATTGCATGCACATTCTTGCAGAATTAAAGATACGAACCTTAGTTACCATATGATAACTATATATACGGATGATGCACAAGGGTATTACAGACATGAAGAATAAATTTGAGGTCTGCATGTCAGCTTGGGTAATGTTAAGACTAAGTCTAATGGAAGAAGAGATAAGCAAGAGCCTGTAACTATGAGAAGCCTGCAAAAAGAAATGCATAGCTATAGGGTCGATAATGAAAGGATTATGAAGGCTTAGGAAGATATACTTAAAAGTGTGAATATGTTGTAGAATAAAGTCAACAAAGGTTCGGTTACAAAGCAAGAATCTAGTGAAAGAAAAGTGGAAATTTCTAGATCTCATGATATGAGGGATGATCATGGAGGATCTAGATGATCAAGGAGTACAAACTTTATCTAAGGAATCATTCTTCCAGCAATAAGATTAATATTAAGCTAAGTTTGGTACGAGGTGTCTAAATGATAATGATTCAGATTCTACATTGGATTCGGTATTTTAGAACCCTATGAGGCTATGCCCCTTTCTTTTTCATTTGAATGCGTATGTGGGTGTGTACTTTAGTACAAATTGATTTAATTCAATTTAGATTGATTCCATGCTTTGGTTGGATTATTTCTTGTATTGCTAGTTGGGTAAGCCCAAGACCCTGTCTCTCGGGCTTCCTTTCTTCGCTTGGACAAGCACTTAAATTGTGTGCTAGCAGGCATCAACATCATCATTCCCTAGGGCACTCAACCAAAAGAGCATATGTATGTTTGAGGTTGGAAAACAACCCAAGTATGTATTCATTCAGACATCAGAGAAGGAGACATGGGTCAAATACTTTGCAAGGGGAGTTGAGGAAAATCAAGCCACCATCTTTTCCATTGGAATTGAGAGATCAAGAGAGGAAAAGATGCAGAAGCATGGTTGTTGGGAATGAGGAAATATTTCCATTTGCATAACTAATCCTCAAATGCAGAAGCCATGTCACCTTCAAGGAAAGGAATATATGTGGTGGGATCAACTGAAACAAGTTAATCACCTTGATGAGAAGAAAGTTTCTTGGAAGCAGTTCAAGAAATATTTTCAGCAACAATACTTATCAGGGAAATATTATCACAAGAAGATGCAAGATTTATTTGAACTCAAACTTGGGAACATGAACATGGATGAATATGAGATAAATTTCTTGGAATTTCTTTGGTATGTGAGATTCATCAAAGATGAGAAGGTCACAATTAAGAGATTCTTGAGTGGACTGCCATCCTTCTACAAGGATAAAATTTAGTTTGATGAACCCAAAAATTTAGAAGAAGCCATAAGAAAGGCCAAGTATTTTTATGATCAAAATATAGGAAGGCCAACTTTTCAAAAGGCTTGGGATGATAAGAAGAAATGAAAGATGGACCAAAGAAAGAAATGATTCAATCCAACTTTCATAAGGAATCGATCTCAAGCATATCAACAAGGGCATCCATCTCAAAGCGATCAGAAAATGACAGAGTCCTTGGAAAAGAGGCCAAGACAACATCTTATAAAGTGTTGGGGATGTGAGGGAGATCACATGTACAAATAATGTCCTCGTTGAGGAGATAAGATGAAGATTATGCATAACATCAAGCAAGAGGAGACAATAGAGGATGTGGGGAAAAACATGCCAAGGATCTATGTGGCCTTGGACAATAGACAAGAAAACTATCAATCCCACATGATTGAAGTGGAAGGTAAGATTGATAATCATCCCATAGTTATTTTAATTGATTTTGGAGCTAGTCATAGCTATATAGATTCAAAGATAGTCGAAAGTTTTAAATTGAAGAAAAGTAATCATGAAAAGTATTGGTTAGTTCAGCTAGCTACTGGAACCAAGAGAAGAATTAATGATCTTGTATGAATTGAATTAACACTAAGGTCGATTTGAACATCATACCGCTTGGGTTTTATGACTGCTTGATTGGTATGGATTGACTAGAAAAGAGTTGTGTTGTTTTAGATTGTTATAAAAAGGTTTTCATGTGTCTTGATGAGGAAGGGAATTCAAGAATAGTTCAAGGTATTCCAAGTCCTATATCTATCCAAGAGATCTCAACATTGAAATTGAATATAAGTTTTAGAAAAGGGTGTCAGATATATGCATCCCATATGGAAGAGCCAAGTCTTGAAGATTATCCAGTCTTGAAAGAGTTTGAAGATGCGTTTGAGGAGCTGCCAGGATTGCCACCAAAGAGGGATATAGATTTTTCTATTGACTTAATGCCTAGAGCTACCCTAGTATCCAAGACTTCGTACAGGATGAGCATGCCAAAGCTAAAAGAGTTGCAAATGAAACTAGAAAATTTATTAAAGAAAGGGTACATATTCCCAAGTGTTTCCCCTTGGGGTGCCCCATATATTTTTGTCAAGAAAAAATATGGAACATTGAGGTTGCATATCGAATTTAGATAGCTAAATAAGGTTACCACCAAGAACAAATATCATTTTCCAAGGATTGATGAGATTTTTTATCATCTAAAAGGAGAAAATATATTCTTTGAGATTGACTTGAGGTTAGGCTATCATCAGGTGAGAATCAAAGAAGAGGATACTAGAAAACCAACCCTTAGGACAAGGCATGGACACTATGAATTTGTGGTGGTGCCTTTTGGGTTGACAAATCCATCGACTACATTTATGTGTTTGATGAATGGGGTGTTCATAAATTTACTAGACAGGTTTGTCATTATATTATTGGATGACATTATTATCTATTCCAAGATAGATGAAGAGCATGAGAAACATCTAAGGATGGTGCTACAAGTGTTAAGAGAACACCAATTGTATGCCTAATTGAGTAATTGCACTTTTTATCAAAAGAAGATCCATTATTTGGGTCAAATTGTTTAAGATGATGGCATAGCAGTGGATCCAGAAAAGATTGAAGAAATCAAGAGTTGGCCAATGGCAACAAAAATTTCAAAGGTTATATCATTCATGGGTCTAGCTGGTTACTACAAGAGATTCATTGCAGGATTCTCCAATATTGCACACCCAATACCATCTTTGCAAAAGAAGGAAGTGAAATTTGAGTGGAATCCAAGTGTGAATAAAAATTCCAATGTTTAAAGGATTTACTAACGAGTACCCCCATTTTAAAGGTTGCAGATCCAAATGAAGATTTTTTTATGTGCACAAATGCATGTAAGGAAGGGCTCAATGGATTCCTTATGCAAAATGGGCATGTAATTTGTTATGAGTCAAGAAAATTGAAGGAGCATGAAATAAATTATGCTACACATGACTTAGATTTGTAATACATAGTACATGCCTTAAGGATGTGGAGGCATTACCTTATGGAAAAAAAGTTTGAATTAAGTACAAACCATAGTGGTTTGAACTATTCGTTTGAACAACCAACACTAAATGCTAGACAAACTAGATGGCTGTAATTTCTTAGAGAACATAACTTTGATATCAAATACATAAAGGGAAAAGAGAACAAGGTGGATGATGCACTCAATAAAAGGGTGCATAAAATGCATGTTACAACCATTCGTATGTATATGATAGATTTAAAACATAAAATTCTAGAGGTTGTAACAATAGATCAACATTAAGTGCAAGTTAAAGAAAGCTTACAAAAAAATGATACACAATAGAAATATAAGGATTACAATCCGAAAGAGGATAAGATATTCTTATTTCGAAATAGATTTTGTGTTCTCAATTCTTAGGAATTGAGAATTTTGGTTCTAAAGGAGATGCATAATGTGCCATATGTTTGACACCCATGCTATCATAAAGCTATTACAGTTGTAAGAGGCCAATATTTTTGGCCTAGTATGAAGAAAGATGTCACTGATTACTTGGCTAGATGCATGAAATGTCAGAAGGTAAAGGCTGAGCACAGACATCCAACAAGATTGTTGCAGCCATTTCCCATTCTTGAGTGGAAATGGGAAGTTGTTACTATCGATTTCATTACCAAATTGCATAGGACAACAAGGAAAAATGATTTCATCATGGTGGTGGAAAAGATTAAAAAGGTTGCACATTTCATTCCAGTAAAAGTAACTCATAAGGAAACCAATATTGTAGAAATTTACATGTGAGAAATTGTTATGCTACATGGTGTTCTTAAGGCAATAGTATCAGATCGAGATCCTGATTTCACTTCCAATTTTTGGAAGGGATTGTTTAAGGGATTTGGGACAAATTTGAATTTCAGTACAACATATCACTCAGAGTCAGATGGGTAGATAGAGAGAGAAATAATTGGATAATTGAAGATATGTTGAGAATGTATGTAATGAACAAGCCTTCTAGGTGGGAGGAATATATACATTTAGTTGAGTTTGATTACAATAATGGGTATCGAGAATCATTGAAGATGATTCTGTTTGAAGTAATGCATGGTAGAAAATGCAACACACCACTAAGTTGGGATAACCCAACAGACAGAGCCATGATTGGGCCATGATTGTTAAAGGAAATGGAAGAACATATGGTAAAGATTGGATAGAATTTGAAAGTTGCACGAGATCGACAAAAAAGTTATGTCGATAAAAAGAGAACACATAGAGAATTCAAAGTGTGAGAGAATATGTTTTTACAGGTTAAAGCCAAGAGAAGCTCGCTGAAATTGGGAAGTTGCCCAAATTTGGAAGAAAGATATTACGGGCCTTTTGAGGTCTTAGAAAATATAGGGTCATTTGCATACATGCTAGCATTACCTTCATCCACGAGAATTAATAATTTGTTCCATGTTTCTTTATTAAAAAACTATATACCTAATCCTAATCATGTGGTTGATTGGAATGTGATCCAGGTGGAACATGAAGGGGATTTCCAGGTGGAACTAGTGCGCATCTAGGACTGGAAATTCAAATTGCTTAGGAAAAAACACACTAACTTGGTAAAAATTCAATGGACCTGTTATAGTCCAGAAGATGCTACATGGGAGCACGGGAAGCCATGCGACAAGCATACCCGTAATTTTTTGAAAATTTTGAAGAAAAATGAATGTACATTTGTACATAAGTGAATAAAAACTCCATTTTGGTAGTTGAAGTAATGTGAACCATAACTCTGAGATTTCTTATCCAACCGATGTGTGGGTTGAGGGGAAAGGAAAGTTGTTGGTTAGAATTGTTGCGTGAGTCATTAAGTTGTAGAATTATCAAGTATTTTGATGTAATGTTTTTATATATGTCAATGAGTAAATTGTATGGTTATGTGCACTAAGGACACTACAGTT
>JZKD02S1655304.1:60462-81136 GCA_000966675.3 Picea glauca
CAAAATCAACTAAACTAGGAAACTAAAATGCAAGTGAAATATTTGAAATATCTCCTAACTGCTCAATAACTCTACTGCAATTTCGAATTTACCTGCAATAGACCAAAAATATCAAATTAGAAAGATATTTCATCAACAAAACAATAAAAATCTAATCTTACAGACTCAGCTACAGAATCATCTGATTCTATAGCTAGTCTAAAATAGCATACAGGACCAGATAGAGATCAAATAAAATCTTTTTTAAAATAATCCAATTTAATTTTCTTTTAATAAATATTGAAATCGAATCACTAATGGTTCAAATGAGTTTATCATTTAACTTGAACAAGATCAAAAGGGATTGAATCGAAACAGGAGTAAGAATACTCTGTTTTTCAGTTGCCATAAAACCAGGTCAAACAATAACAAGGTTGTTTCATATCCAAATGAAATTAATAGTGAATCATATCGTATAAGATACGATGTAATCCAACACAATCATAATCCAACATAATCATAATCCAACACAATCATCATCAATTTGTTACGGCTATAACAATGTGCATAAGATTCATGTTGTTTTAATCAAATACCAACATGGAAAGATTGTTACGATTATAGTCAAATAAAACATTCATAACAGCGTCAACCAAACTTTTCCATAGACTCCGATCGTTGAGCGTTACACAGTCAACAAACAGGATCAAATAGTAATCACAACCATCAACAGCAGTGATAATTACAAACTGGGCAACAATCGAAACAAATCGTGACTGAGTCAAATATAGAAACAAATCGTAATCCTGGGCATAATCACTTTCATTCCCAGATCAAATTTAAACAATATATTTGTTGCAATATGAATCAAACTGATAACACTGTCAAACAAAACAATGCGAATCAATTGGTTGGGTATAACAGTTATGATTCATATCTATTCGCAGTTTTGGTTACGTATTAACATAAACATATTAAATGGTATTCGAATTGGTCTAAAATGACATGGAACATAAAATCATAACAATTGACCATTATTGCCAACCATATCGTGTAGAATGTAACCAATTCGAATCGAAACATTGACCGTGTTCAAAATTGAAATACCAGAAACAACTTATGTTTAGAAAAGATATCAACAACTTCAATAAGTAACAGAGTATTCAATTGAAGCCAAATTAAAACAATCAAATCCATACCACGATCAATCGAATCGAAGAAAATCCAATCAAAACTAAACTGGGAAACGAAATTCGATTAATCAAAACAAAATTATGCATATAGTGCATGCTTACGTGTCAAAGCAAATCCACGCTGTAAACAGAGCTACGAGTTTGTCTTATAAACAGGTGATAGTCATACCAGTGAGGCTGCTCGAGCTATGCCGATTTTGAATTGACGACCGTTGTAGCCGACTCCACATTCTTAAACAAAATAGAACTTGTTGTCCTCTATTTCTTATCAGTGGATTGCAATTTATCCTTCTGACTGGTAAGCCTTGCAATTTGATCCTCTAGAGAATGAATTCTAGACTGCAGCATTGGCACATCGAGGTAATACCTTTCTAACCACGAACCACATTGATCACAAGGTGGCACAGTTGGTTGATGTAGAGAAGGGGAGGGTTTTGACGAGTCACCGAGGGTTTCACAAGGCAGTTTAATGCCTGGATAATTAGGGTCATTTTGCAAGAAAGGTGGTAGGTTTTTCACAAATTCGTATGCGGGTTTGGCACAAAGACCTTCTGAATAGGGATACTCACTTGCCAGGTAACGTTCCACCTCCGAGTCAGAATCTTCACTCACCATGATAGGGTCAGGGTTGACAGGATATTTCGGTTTGTTTCTCGCCATGCGAGAGATTAATCAGGCGTTATTTTTGCCTATGGAATTCGCAGTAGGTTTGGCTTTAGGTTTCTTGCCCACGGGTTTAATAGTTTTGACATCTTTGGTTACAGAATTGGGTAGGTCAATAGGTGAGCCGGGTAAGGGTTTAGGCAACAAAACACTGTAGGGTACCGGGGGTACAGACTTGCCCTCGCTCACCACAGGTTTGTCAACCTGTGGTGGGTTTGAATCTCCAAAATTATTGCGAGTAAGAAAATCATTCCAACAGTCTCGGTGTAACCCCAAATGACAAACAACAATCATTTTAATCAATCCAAAGTGAAAAAGGCTGCTATCGGCCTAATTCCGCTTATATATTTTAGACATTTTAAATAGGCTCCTATGCAAGTAATAAGGCATATTAAGCTCATAGCCCATGAAAACCATAAGTAACCAAAGGTGGTACAAGAAAACAAAACCATACCGACCTTCGCAGGTGATAAACTGCTTGGTTATCATCAACAAGTCGTGCCAACGTTGCTTGAGCATATTCGCGGGCAAACCTTTGTCACAGGAGCTCACCCTACGCGACTGGAAGAGTAGTGTCCATGGGACCTCTTCCACTTTGCAATTTTTTGACCATCTCTGTCCAGTGGCAGGCAGACCAGTAGCTAAACTGAGAAATTGCTCGTCAATTTCCAATTGGACATCCCCAACCTTGGCTCGACAGCCATCAAAGGTTAATGCGAATTGCCGAGCCACGCAAGGGTTAAAACCATCAAACTTCTATATGAACGGGAGCCATCCAAATTCCTCAAGGTCTCTGTAAGCACTGTCGAACATCAACAAATCTTGGCTACCATTGGGTTCAGCCCTTATGACTGGAACCATGGTGCAGGCGCATGGTCAGGGTTTTGGATTGAAAACAACAACACATAGGAGCAAAGTCTTTTGGGATAGCAGTTGCGAATGATGAAAGGGGAGAAAATTAATGTGCGCGTGCGAGGGTGGTGGGATTATCACCGCCATGCATAGCAGTAATGACAAAGTACAACATTGTTCAATCAATCATAACATCGTTTAAACCATATTAATCGACCAACTCAAAAATCAAACGGTGGATGATATATCAATGCGCCAATGTATTGTTTGAAACCATGAATGTTCAATGTGAAATTGAACCAAAGTCAAATATGTGCCATTGTAATAATTCAAACCATTGTCTTTCAACGTTAAATCAAAACCCAAATGTTTAACCAACGCGCCATTGCATAATCAAACATTCTAATCAAAGGTTTAAAAACATGGTGACAATTGATTTCAAAAAATCGATAGGCCAAGAGCTTAGGATAATAAGGATCACATCTTATAAAAACAAAATAAAACCATGACCCCTATGCAATCGAATGACTAGGAAAGTCCCAAACAATAAATTTTCATGCTCAATGCCTTACCAGTTTAATACAATTAAATTGCGCAATCAAAGTAAGGATAGGCAAAGTTTGAAAATTCATTTAGCCATACAATAAGTTCCTTTCAGAATATCAATGAGAATATCATGACAGTTCAAATAACGATGGAGGAGTTTTCACGCTTACAGTCGTGAAAACTAAATGGAAACCTATTTGCAAATTGTCGCAAGAAATGAAAACATCATTTATTTGCAAAATGTGATGTCAATTTGAAGTTCAGAAGACGTAGGTGTAGGCATCTTATAGGGCAATAGAAAAAATTGTATTGTCTGCCAACAAGAGCAAAGGCAAGAAATACTCAAGAATTCAACCCTAAGGTTCTCCACTACAAAAACTAGGTATTATCCCTTTAGAAGATAAACTTAAGATAGTCCACTTTAGACCCTAATATGTTGTCCTATATATTCTAAACACCTTTAGAAAGATATCAAAATGGATTTTGTTCAAAACCCTAGAGTAGTCCATTGAAAACCCTAGAACTTTAACCTACAAGAGAAAAACTAGGTTATTCCATTACAAACCCTAGAAATACCCTTATGTCCTTAAACAAGATTTAAATGAATGATAACAAGGAAAGGTAGTCCACTACAAACCTTCCTATGGTTTCAAGAGAAATTATATCCAAGAAAATCCAAGATAACATGCAATTATCGCCACTTTGATCAAACATATATTTAATACATCAAGAATAAACCATCAAAGAAACCCTAACCATGAACCATCCATAGGAAAATTGAAAATCATCCACTAGATCATCTCCAAGAAAGTGTGCGTAAGTTATCCATGATGAATAAAAGAGTAAAAAAGTGCTAGAAGTTATTCTCTACAAGATGAGTTATGATTTACAAATGAGGAAACCATCCTCTCTATATATGAGACAATCCTAGCACCTCATCTCTCTAAAATCCCTTATAAACACAATAATCCATTATACAAGGTGGATAAGTCTCAATCTGACCCCCAAAATAGCCTCCAAAACAAAGATAAAATGTTAATACATCAAAATGTCCTCTCAAAATTCCACACATGTGAGAGTAGAGAACAAAAAGAGGGTGACATCATCGCCTCAAGGGGTACAAGAGATCCAAAAGTCACATCGATCCAAAAAAGGTGTGAAGCATCATAAAAAGTCACATCTCATCATCCAAAGGGTCACATATCATCATCAACCAAGTGCCAACTCATCACCCATATGCTAGGTTGGATCAATTCAAAGTCATATCACTCTAGACATGAGGCCATCCTTCAATTGTGCAACATCCTAGGTGGAAATTCCATCGTCATGAAGGAGGAGGGATCCATCATCACTCCAAAGGGGTATATTGATCTGTAAACTACCATGGATATTAGACTTGATAGTCTGTCAGAATAGATCTAATAAAATATTGAAATATTTATTGTGAAGGTTAATTTCATTTAGATCTCAGATTATTTAATTATTGGTTTTCTACTGAAAATGTATGAAATAGTTGAAATGAAAAAAATAGAGAACATAAATAAATACTCACATACCATCCACAAATAAACACAATATATAACATGGGAAACCTAATATGGGAGAAAACCCAACTAGAAGGTGAGGTCGCTTTACTCTCTTTTCTTCAAATGAAAGTACAAAGAGAGAGACACTCTCTGTGGATTTTCCTTTAACACTGTGGTCCATATGCCTGCTACATAATCTCTCCTCTTCTATTATGCTCTCAAAATACCACTTCTAGGTTCTCTACTAACTATGGAACAAATACCATACTAAATAATGGATCCCCTTCTCCTCCTAGCGACACGTTATTTAACATCGCTCGAGAGCCATCTAGGGGTACAATTTTGACTTCATCAACCCTCAATTAAGTTAAGGTTTTGGACCTTCTAGAATATTATTGAAATTCGATACGTGGCTAGCCCTATATGTGTGAATAATGGGGGCTCACATGACATCCACTCGTACGATGGTGTCCAACATAGTAAGTCAACTTGCAGGAGGCATAAATTTTTCATACGAGCTCTGATTGACATGATTTTTGCACCATTGGAAATGTTTCAATGTGTAGAATAATGTTAAGGGATCCTGACTAAATCTGAGAATTTTTTAAACTAAAAAAATGTCTTTTGATGACTCAAAATGGCTTCAAAAGGTTTCAAACCCTAATTTTCCAAACTAGGACCTACCATTAAAATGACTCTACAAGTTGATTCCTCCAATTTTTTCCACTATGAAAGCATCAAGATAGATGAAAAATAATGTAATGATCCAATCCAGATCATACCTCCCCATTTAGAGAGGCTTTATTGAATGAGGTGAGGAAATTTTTCCTCTACCTTCTCCCTTGAGTACCACTTTTCATTGCCTAGAAGTTTCCCTTTCAACCTAATCTGTCAAAGGTCATGATGCATCTGTCTTGTAGTTCTATACTACTTTTTCAAACTTTTTCCCTCTTCCAACTCTTCCTGAGCATCTAGTGCTAAGTCATCTATTGAAGGTAGGACCTTCTCCTCCTCTTGATCCAACATGGATGGCTCATAGAGTTTGATATTATCCACATTGACTACTGAGTAAATGCACATGTATGGGGGTAGATTGAGTTTGTTGTATTTATATCCCACCTTCTCAAATATATTGAAAGTTCCATACCATAAATCCTTGATCTTCTTAACAAGATCCTATAGTTATTTCTTGTTCAACTGTAACCAAACTTTTCCTCCCAATTTGAATGACTTCTCGGTTCTATGTTGATCATCTATGGCCTTGTATTTTTCCTATGACTTCTTCAACATCTCCTGTACTTGCAAATGGATTTTCCTAATCTTCTCAACAATTTTTTATTCTCTTAATGCACCTCCTTTGAATTACTCCCTCACTCCTCCTTACTTTCCATATACAACATCCAAGGGTGAATATGAAAAATACCCAAAGCAAGTTTCAAAAGGTGGCTTACCAGTAGAAGTTAGTACTGATCTGTTATAAGAGTGTTGTATGTATATCATAATTCCATCTCAAGAATTTGGATTCTTCTGATTGTAAGCCCTCAAAATATGCACGAAAGTCTTGTTGAATACTTCTATCTGCCCATCAATCTATGGATGAAATGTTGTATATCTCTTCAACTTAGTGTCCAAATTATCCCACAATGTAGTCCAAATTGTACTAAGAAATATGGTATCCCTATCTAAGATGATGCTCCTTGGTATCCCAAAGTGCACCATACCTGTTCAAGGAACATGTTTTCTACTTCTTTCACTTTGATGGTATTTTTACAAGGCATGATAATGCACATCTTGTTGAACTTGTCAACTACCAAAAATGGATAGTCATTGTTAGAAAAACAGGATCACGAAGCAATAAAATAAAAAAAATGCGGAAATAAAGAACATAAGATACACAATACAATAGAGACACAGATAGATGTGGCTCACCTAGTGTGGGATACATCCACCAAATAAATTCCTAGGTCTTTCCTTTATTATTATCCAACAAATGAAGGGATACAACCTACAACATACCCATTGTAACTTCCTCTTATTTCTCTCACAACCTCTTGATGAAAAATACAATATTCACAATAATACATAGCCACAACACATTTCCCTCATAAAAGAGGGTTGAATTCTAGTGAAAAAAACCCTAACGTAACTTCTACCGTCAGATATGAAACCTTATAATGAATGGTCCATATTTACAATGAAATTACAATATACATTTACAAGGCAATTTTTCCTTCGGGGGATTCGCCCCCAAACTCCCATCAGGGGGACTCTGTAGAAGGGGTAACCCCCCTTTACACTCCCCTGCATGGAGGAGTGTACATTCTACCAGGGTGTAAAGTCTTCATGGGGTATAAACACGGCTGAAAACAAAGACCTCTAAATCAGGAAGATAATCAATCTCCACAACCAACAATCTCTCACTTGGAGACTGATCTCAACAACTCCGTCGATGTTGTATATGTTGGAATATGACACTTATTGGACCTAGAAAATTTAGCATCTCCATATTCATTCTTGAAGACCAACTGAAACTGAGAAGGAACTCAGTTTCTCCCTAGTTACTCCCTTTGTTAACGTGTCTACAGGATTTTGGCTAGTGTGTATCTTTTCCAAATTCAAATGTCCATCATCCAAGACAGATCGTATGAAATGGTACCTGAGATGTATATTCTTAGTCTTCGAATAGAAGGCTGAGTTATTTGAAATATGAATGACACTCTCACTATCACAGTATAACATGATATTCTCCTACTTCTTTGCCAATTCCTCAATAAACCTTTGTAGCAAAATCATCTCTTTACTAGCCTCTGTAGCAACAACATACTCTTCCTCGGTTGTTGAAAGTGCAACAACCTTTTGCAGTTTCAAAATCAAACTTACTACTATTCCACCTACAATAAAAACATACCCTATGGTGCTCCTCCTGCTATCTTTATCACAAGCCATATCTGAATCAACATATCCCTAGAGAACAATGTATGAACCTTCAAAACATAATGCATGAGTAAAAATGCCTCTCAAATACATGAGAATCCACTTTACTGTCTCCCAATTTTCTTTACTTGGATTGTTCATATACCTTCTCACGGCTCCCACTACATGTGTTGGTTTTTTATTCTACTTTATCAGTTATCTACTTTGATCTTACTTTACTGTCCTAGATTGACCCAGGTTCAGATTTAACAAGATTCCAACAAAATCCCTCTAAGACTATCGCCCCCCTGGTAAACCAGAAGGCAATGCAGTACACATGGTGTACTACATTGTCTCACTCGAGATAGCTCTATGGGTGGCTACAATACTTAGGTTCTTGCAGCCTGGGAATGAGAGGATATCTATGGTTATACCTTGTGATATTTATTTATTTAGTCCAACCTCTTGATTAAAGAAGTCATTCATGCATGTAGAGTATTAGATCTTAATTAGTTCCATTCATATATAATTTAATACTTAACAACAGCATAGATGCATACATTCAACCACATAACACAAGTGTTACCATGGTTCTCCCCCTCCTGGGATACGTACATAAATATCTGTCTCTCAAGCTCTTTATTATGTCATGCTGAATTTGTTTACAATATTGGATATTACACTCTCAACAAGCTTCTCGATCCTTGTGAGGATGACTAGATCACACTAGGATCCTCAACCTGTGATCTAACCCTTAGGATCAAGTTTCTCAATGGTTCTCTAGCTAACTAGCTTATAAAAGAGTATAGTTTTTACAAACCTTACAACTTCCGGACTCTCCCTCTGTGCTTCTGTCTCTCTCTCTGATCTGTCTGCCTCTCTCTGCCACTCTCTCCTTAGACCTCCTAAGTACTACTTATATCTATTCTTGGATCATCATCCATTACAATACATTTCAAAAACCCTAACCCTAATTGTCATTAGGTCTCCCTTGCATACACACCTCAAATGTTTCCCTCACACACACTGCTTTTCCTTCCAATTGTCCTTTCTTCCCTTCATGCTTCTCTTCCCAAAAATAACATTTTCCCTAGAATGGGTCTGCGTCCAAAAGGCCCCCAACACTGACATGTGGCTCGTCCCAAGCCACTTATGCTTTGTGTGCTTCCTCGACAACTCCTGCGAGAGTATGTAACTTGTCTGTGAGTTCCCTTGCTTGTGTTTGAACATGCACAGTATTTTCTTTGAGAGCATATAACACTTGCATTGTGATCTCCTCATTGATCATTTCTACGCATTATGTCTGTATTTGTGCCATGTTATTCTTTTCCTCCTCTGCTTGCACAATGACCTCCACTACTAGCTCTTGGAGTGGTTCGATTTGAGCTTGTCAATGCTTCTTCTATGTCTGCACAACTATTATCTCTTCTTGGAACTTCTTCATGTCTTGTACTCCTTTGAGGCTCTCAATGATATTCATCATTTTCTGCCTCTGCTTGAGGTCCTGGATAGATGTGGTTATATTTTCCTCTTCCTGGTCCCAGTGCTGGACCTATTGATCTTCGTCCAAGTTTGTCCATAGTTGTATTGCTCTATCAAACAAGTCGACAACTGCGTTGAAGTTTTGTTCCATTTAATCTATATGTCTGACTTCTTCTTGATTCCTTTGTTCCTTCACCTATGGGGGAGTGGTAGGAATGATTTGTTCCCAGAGGTTCTCGATATCATATCTATATGGATTAGTTTTTTTTCTAATCAATTTTCTACGTTGTCGTGGGCCCTACTAGTTGCTCGCTTTTTGGGATTTTTTCATAGGCTACAACCACTCCCTTATTGAGCCTATTTGCGTGATATTTATAGTATTTGGTATCGATATTAAATTGAATATCACCAACTCCAAATCCTCTTTGTTGTCCTTTGTGTTTTGCAACTCTGCCATGTCTTTTCGTGCACGTGACTGCACCTCCTGCGCGGCACTGACTTGTAGTTTGTATAGTGCTTTGGTTGGTATCCTCCCCATTACTAAATTTATCTGCTCCAAATATTTCAAGGGTGTTTGGCCTACAATCTCATCCATGTGTAACATGATGGGTGTAACGTGGAAAGTTGAGCTCGCCTGTATGATCATCTGGATCCTCCCATGTTATCTTGGTGCATCCTCAGCTCTTGCTTCTGATGCTGCGGGGAATGGATCTGTTCCTATACTCTCCCTCTATGCTTATTTGATATGCTCTAGGACCTAGCTTATGTCAGCTAGCTCATCCTACATTTGGTCCCTTTGGTGTTGGGAATATTCAAACTCCTTGACTGCTCAATCGTGGAATCTTTCGGCCACAAGGTCCACATCATCCTTGATGATTTTATATTCTGGTGGCTTCTTGTGCACCTTGGGATTTTTGCACGCACCCCTAGTGTGTATGATAGACCTCTCGGTATGGCCTTGTTCCTGCTGGGTAGCACTTGATGTGGTTCCTTGTGATATCTCAACTCCTTTTTC
This sequence comes from Picea glauca, assembly GCA_000966675.3. NCBI lineage: Eukaryota > Viridiplantae > Streptophyta > Pinopsida > Pinales > Pinaceae > Picea > Picea glauca. The sequence goes on from JZKD02S1655304.1 coordinate 70,632, forward strand.
CCATTCTTTCGGTGCCTGGGTAGTGTCCTTTTTCTCAGCCTAGGTACCTTTCTTTGGCACACCTTTGTTTTGTTGTGTCGGCTTCTGACTTGGATTTGGCTTCTTGGGCATGGATTTATCCCCGACATGTGTTTGGTCTTGCCTTGCATCAACCTCCTTATCTGTGGGCATCTCTTGAGTCAAAATTAGAACTCTCCTGTCATCTTGCCAATCCTTAACAACCATCTCTACTTCCTCTTCCTTAAAGAAGTATCATAGTTGTATCCATTCCTTCTCAATATCCCTTCGTGCTTGGATCCATATGGTATTCCTGGTCGCTTTGAAGTTGGCGATGTATCGATATTGCGTGACCACTTATGGAGTAATTCTCCAAGTGTTGGAGATTCTTTCTTGGAAGTCGTTGTAATACCTTGCGAACATGCTTGCATTTGTACTTCTGACTTTGGGGTCCGAAGTGATCCCCAACAATGTGTACCGAACTTCTCGAAAATGAATGGTACACTCAAAAAATTATGTGTACTGGGGCTCCTTCCATCCAATCAAAGAGATCAAGATGAGTAGCCAAGAGTAGTGAAACTCTGTCCCTAGGTCCTGTGCATCTTTGCAGTCCTCAAGGAATAGGTTTAACAAGTATGGGGCCCAACTGAGCATAGTTCCCTTCGTGCATTGTGCTGTAGCCATGATGACCCCAATGGGGACTTCCTCCTTGTGACACTTCCTGAGCAACTTGGACGCCATGAGTTTGGTGGACAACATTGTTGTTGCATGACTGGTGCACTTGATGATGATTCTGCACGACCCTCTTTCTGTGCCATACATATTCTTCATTTCCTCTGTTAGCACCTTCTCCTTTGTCTTGTCATCAAGGTACTACACAAGATTCTTCCCCCAATATGGAAGCCCTATAATAAAATCAATGAGCTCTATGTCTATAGAGAGAGTCTCTTCTACCCATAGGTACCCTCCGTGGGTGACTACCATCAACTGCTTAACGTAGTTTTTTATGTCGTGGGCCCTTCCAAAATGTGGGATATACAACAAGTTTATAATCCTGATGTTGGCCAGTTTAGATGCCCACTGTTTCAGTTGCAAAATTGGATCGTCGAAGGGTTCTGTACCCACGCTTTCTAGGTAGACTCACCTTGCAAATTCAGGGAACTTGTCCACGTCAACCACATCATGGTATGAGTAATGTAGTTTTTCCATGCATCCTAAAAGGTTAGGCATGGTGTGCCACCCCTTCTGGAATGTGCGATAAGACTATGGATATTGCATCTTGTTTGTGAGATGATATTCTTATGGGTTGTTTTCCCTTTCATTGTGGTGGCTAAATTGAGGTTCCATCCTCCATTGTTCTGTCATCTGCATATGGAACCTCTGGCCAGCCGGTAAAATATTCTACTATCCTGTCATGTTTTTTCTTTGGCACTGTTGTGTGTGACCGTCCTCTCACGATTGCTTCTGTCTGGTTTGGGACTGTCCCATTTACCCTTGGGGCCTCTTCAGTGTATTTAGGGCGTGAAGGATTTCCTACGTCCTTAGCCTATTGGCCCTGTCCCATTTTTGGCATATTAATGTCCATGCCAACTGCTGTTGTTTGTTGGGTTTTCTCCACCATGGGTGTGGGGCTCGCTGGTTCCATATTGGGTGAAGGAATTTCTTCCAAGATGATGAATTTGGTAGTCTGTGCGGGTTCTTGTTCCATTCCCTATGGCTGTTGTGGTGCTTTGAGGTTGCTGCAAGGTTTTTTGCAGGCCTGGCTCAATGCACCTAGCTTGGGTGGTGCCACGGGGTTTAAGATGATTACCACCGAGCTAGTTCACTCTGTAACTATTACTAGATCGACTTCTTCTCTATATACTCTCTCGCTCTATGCTTTCTCAATTTCACAATAACCCTTCCATTACCCATGTTCCTTCCTTATATAGTGATTGGTGTGAAACTTCTCGAAGAAGTTACCTAAGATGTGGTTTAAATGAATCAGTGCTTCCTGCATACATGACATTGAATTCCCTTGACGTCGTCAGTTGGCGAGATTAATGCGATGCCACTTCGAAAGTTCTTGTCATTCAATTTTGATAGATGTCGCTAGTTTGTGCCTTTTTTCCATAACCACCATTTTTCCAATTTCCGCCTTTTTCTGAACCTTGGTCCTTTTTTTGGCGCGCTAAGTTTTCCAAGTGCACGCTATGTTGTTTCACTGGCGTGCATGGAAATTTCATTTTTGTCGTGCTAACTCTATTTGGTGTCTAGAGCGGTAACCCCCCTGTTGTTGTGTGCAGTCCTTTGTTGTCTAGTGCTTTTATTTTTTAACTACTAGGAGGTCGACTGTCCCTATACAGTTTCAGTCAACTCCCATTGGTCATTCCTCTGAGTTATGTTCTTCCCAAATCCTTCAACTGTACAACTCCCCCATATGTGACAGTCTTTACTTCTTATGGTCCCAACCAATGCATTATGAGTTTTCCTGGGTGTTGAAGAGATTTACTGTCGTACACCAAAACTAGGTCTCCCTCCTTGAAACATTTTCTTTTAATATGTCTATCATGCCAAGCTTTGTCCCTTGCTTTCTATACTTCTTGGTGAAACCATGCTAGAATCCTATCTTCTTCCATGATCATTAGCCAACTTAGCCTTTCTTATACTGTGACTCACTCTGTCATGTTAGTAATTTTTTCTATACGTAGTCTGGGTACCAAAAATTCTAATGGCACCATTGCTTCTTGTCCATACAACAATCTGAATGGTGTCTTCCCTGTCAAATTTTTACATGTGGTTTTGTATGCCCATAGTATTGCTGGTATCTTTAAGTCCCAATCATCCATTTTGACATTGCAAATCTTTGTCAGTGTATTCTCTAGGATCTTATTAAAGGCTTCCACTGTTCCATTTTCATGAGGATGATATGGTGTACTCTTTTGATGATAGACTTCAAACTCCTCAATCATAGCCTTAATAGTTTTGTTAATGAAGTGAGTTCCTTGGTCACTCATCAAAATCCTTGGGCATCAAAATATAGTGATCACTTGCTCAAATAAGAAGTGTGTTGTTGTCTCTATGTTGAGATATTTTATTGGTGTTGCTTCTTCCCATCTTGTTAAGTACTATGTCGCAGTAATAATATACCTTGCTCCTAACCTCTTTGGTGGTGGGTTAATTGGTCCCACAAAGTCTATCTCTCATTTGTACTTGCAAGGTTACTTATGGCCTTAGGGGCATCTCTTCCCATATATTAGGTTTACCAACCCTATAACATACATCACATCTCTGGCAGTAGTCCTTTGAATCTCTGTGAATAGACGACCACCATAGTCCTGCACACAATACCTTCTGTGTGATATCTTTTCCTGCATAATGTCCTCCTACTATTCCCTCATGGGACTCAGCTAAAATCCTAGGTATTTCATGTTATAGCACACATATTCTCAATATTTTGTCTTCACCCATCTTGTATAAGTGTCTTGCCATCAATTGATAGTCTACAGCTCTAACTACCATATTTTTCTTCTGCACAGTGTTGAATTCTTGTGGCACAGTCCATGTACTCAAGTATTGAATGATGTCAGAAAAATATTCATCAGCTACTTGGACTGAAAATAACTTTGCATCGGGAAAGTTGTCCTCTAGGTTCGTAGGTTCCTCTCCATTGGTGATCTTTGACAGGTGATCAAGTCATGCATTCAACTTCCCTAGTTTGACTATCACTTCAAGGTCAAATTCCTGGAATAGAAATAACCATCTACAAATTCTCCCCCCCAATAGTGTCTTGTTGACTAGGTATTTGAGATTTGAATGATCTTTAAACATCTTGAAATGTTTTCCCAATAAGTAATGTCTAAACTTCTATAGTGCATAGACCATAGCTAGGCCTTCTCTTTATGTGGTATTATAATTCTTCTCTGACTCTGACAATTTTCTGCTAGCAAATTCTATAGGATTGTCCAATTCCCCTATTATTGGATGCGCTAGAATATCTCCAAGTGCTATGGATGATGCATATACATGAACATGGAATGTATTATCTCAATCCAGGAATACTAGTATTGGTGCGGTTACCATCTTCTCTTTTAGAGTGTCAAATCCTCACCGACAGTCCTCATTCCACTGGAACTTGCTATCTTTTCTCAACAATTTCTCCATTGGCACAGTGATATGCACATACCCTTTTATGCATTTCCTATAGTATCCTATGTGTTCCAATGTTTCTCTTAACTAACGTACTATTTTTGGTGGTGGTATATTAACAATTATTGCAATCTTGGCAGGATCTACTAGAAAGCCTTGTTTGCACACTATATGGCCCAATAGTTTCCCAAAGGGTGTTCCAAAGATGCACTTATTGATGTTTAGCAATATTTGACACTGCATGCATCTTTCAAACATCAACGTCAACACCTCTACATGGTATTTCAACAAACTGTATATTGTCCAATCATCCAGATATACCTCTAGAAACTAGTGGATGAATTCTTTGAATGCAGCTATGACTACTTTGGAAAATATTGTTAGTTCATTCTTTAGTCCAAAAGGCATGAATGTGTACTGGTAGGACCCCCATTCTGTGGAAAAAGTGGTCTTGTACCTGTCTTTTGGGGCTATCTTGATATGATGGTATCCTGAGAATCTATCAGTGAATGAGTAAACTTCATGGCCTTCTACATTCTCTAACACCTCATTTGTGAAAGGAGTAGGGAAAGGGTCATGTAGGCAAGCGAGAAAGGGTCATGTAGGAAAGCATCATTAAAATTTCCTTGCGACACATATCCTTATCCCTCCATGTTTCTTCTACTGAACTACCATAGGGATTACCCATTCAGATTCCTTCACTGGTTCTATGATTCCGGCCTCCAACATCCTGTCAATTTTTTCTTTCACGTTTTGCTTATATATTGGGTTTAGTCTATATGGTCTCTGTCTGATCAGTCTTGTCTCAAATATAAGAGGTATTTTAATTTCACCTAGCTCTCCTACTATGCCTTTCATTTCCATGAAAATTGTTGGGAACGAGTCATTGTACTCATGCAATAAATCTGTTATGCTTTCTACTATTTGCTCATCCCAATAGTCTCCAATGTTGGCCATTTTAGGATTTTCAACGGTCCCAATGTTGACTTTCTTTACCTTGATCGACACAACAAATACTTCTGATTCTAGAGGTGGAACTTTCACCTCTCTTTCACCTTCTACTTTCGTTATTTGAATGTTGCGTGGGTCATCTTCATCTGGTGCTTCTTCCTGCACATGGTAGCATGACAATAGTTCTTTTATTGTTTGTTCGTTCTGCCGTTGATCTTCTGTCATAATTTCAACTTCTGGTCCTTTCATGAATATCACCCCTTTGAATTGTTTGAGTGCTGAGCCTATGTTGAGGTTGTCATGTTCAAATGAGAAAGTGATTGTAAAATTCTACTGTAATACTACCTGGTCTATAGTTCCTCTGCGCAATTCCTGGTCTATATGCCAGTTTGTTGGAATACCTTATAATGTGTGAATAAAGTGATGAGGCCATTCCTCTGGTGGTGTCATTCTCCATAGTGTTCCACACTTCTCCAAGTGTTTAGTTGGTGCCCCCTATCCATCATATCTCTGCAGTTGGTTGCTTCCCTGTTCTGCACCAAATCAGATGCGCAGTAACCGCTTACATTGGTACTAGTCCTTGACTATCTCTTTGTGTAGACCCCACCATCTTGCAAGTGTTGACTTGAGTGCTATATCCAGAGCTATGAGCCTTTGATTTTCTAAAAATTCCTCTTCATATCCTGTTAATAATGCTTCTAATTCATTCACCCCGTGGAAGCTGGGAGGTTCTCTTATCTATGTACCTACCCATCTTACTGCGCAGTCTATTCTTTCACATCTTCTTGTAGAGACTTCATGTAACCTTTGTTTCCAATTATCCAACCCTTTATCTGAGTCCAATGCACATGAAGTGATACTCCTCCAACTGAGTATCCCATCTGCAGTTGGATTCACGTAATATTTTTCTCATGCGGTAGTTCTGTACAGTTGGTTAATTTCCTCCAAGTCTAAACAAGTGGGTTCTACAAACCTTTCCCCTTCTGATGGGTCCAATGGCACAATGACTTTGTACTCTCTTGAATCGAATGTCATCTTTCTTATTTTTAATTTGATTATGCCTTGATTTTCAAATTCCCAATCGAAGCCAAGAAATTTCGAATAAGGTGTTGTGCCATCCGCTATCTCAATCACTTCGAAATCAGATTTAGTGCGCACTCCATCCAGATCTATTGTTGCCCCCTTTAGCCTTCCAATTGGTAGAACTCTGTGTTGATTTTCTAGTTTCAACTAAATAGGTGAATATCCTAATGTGGGATCTCCCATACATTTCCATTTATTCTTGGGTAACACATTTACTTCGGATCCTAAATCCAGTATAATATCTCCCATGTTGAAATCTCCAATGTTGGCGTTCAATCAAAATTCTCTACTTGTTCTCCTCCTTGTATGCAGATGATTAATTATTTTCTGTTCTAGATTTCCTTCTCCCTCTGTGCTACATATTTCTAACATATTTTGTAACATTTTAACAGAATACAAATCATTTAGTATTTTAACACAACATAGTAGAAAAGCCTTAATCGTACTTACTTGTCCTAGGGGTTGTGCTTCATTAGTGTGATCCAGCGATGGAGGAATGTCGTATGTTGGTACTTTCTGAGTATGTTGCATAGTTGATTTTGATGCAATGTCTAACTTCAAGAATTCTTGTATGGCCTACTTGAATATCTCCTTGTCATTTTGCGCATCAAACTACTTCTGCGGTTCGACATTCATCTTCACCCATTGGTGTTATGTTGGATCTTGTCTTACTGCATTGTTTCCTTTCTTAGATCCTCCACACATAACTATGTTGATATTTTTTCATCATCCCTTTCTTTTGTCGAAGTCCACTAAACATTATAATTGTTCTGATTTCTCTTTTCTTGGATCTTCCCCAATAGTGTAGGACAGTCTTTTGTGTCATGATCTGATGTGCAACAATACATACATGTCACAGGAGAAAGTGGACATTATCTTTCATACTGTCCTGGTTTTTGGAAGTTGTGGCATACCACTAGTCCTCTACCTCTTCCAAAGCCTCCTCTTCCTCTTCCTCCACCTATGTAGCCATATCTATCTCCTCTCAATGTATTGTACTAGAGCACCTGGTTATACTGTGTGAGATTGTAGTGTGGTTGCACATTATTGTACTGTGGATACGTAGTGTTATATTGTTGCTACGTAGTGTTATATTGTTTCTACGTAGTGTTATATGAAGTTGGTACTTGGTTAAACTGTGGTGCAGCTTTCCCGGTCATCATTTCTACCTACACCCTATAAGCATCTGATGTTCTTTCCCTCATCAGGTCCATGGTCTTGCAATCTTTTTCATCATGGCATGCTGACTTGCAAAAGTTGCAATATGAACTCTTACGTACTTTTTGTTATTTATTCATCATTGGACAGTGATATGGATCATTCCCCTATTTATTATAGATCTCACACCCTAGTCCTCGTGTTAGCAAGGGATTTGGCAGTCCTATTTCCATGTATTGTGTGAATGTTGGGCATTCATTCTTATGGTGTCCTTTTGTCCTACATGTGGTACACCAAACAACTTCTCTTTTTTCCTTATCTTTGTTTTAGTTTAGATGAAATGTTAAGTTATTCAAATCGTCCTTCAACTAATCTATGGATGGATCTATCTTCTGATATTGGTTCTCTTCTAGTTGGAGGGCTTCCTGTAGAGCCTCTGCCTTGGTCTAAAACTTTCGTTGTCACAAGGGGTATTTCAAGTGTGGGAGTAGTGAATTGACAAACAGATGCCTATGGTGCATATATGTCATGACATTCTTTAGATTTCCCTTCAATCGTTTGAATCTCTGGTCAATATCCCACATAGATTCTCCTGGTTTCTGTCTGATCTCTATCATATCATTCATGTATTAACCCTCTGATCTAGGCTTATGGAATTCATTTATCAATAGCTCTTTGATATCTCCAATCATTCTGGTTGTCCCTGGTGGGTTGTTTGCAACTATGATCATGTATCAATCTAGTGCACAATCTCTTATCATGATAGCTAACTGAGCAAGTTTAGTGTCCTCATCTGTGATCTATTTTTCTTCCCAGATCTTTTCACAAATAAACAAGTTCTTCTCATTGTCCTCCGACGCCTCTCCTTTGAATTCTGGTAACCTGATGGTGGGATCATGTCCTACCATCCTGAATGTTGAAATACTACCTCGGTGTGGTATAGATACTTGAATAATGATTCCTGAATTGGATACCCCAGTTGTTGTTCCCTGTGTAGATTTACTTCATGCTATCTTCTTTCTCCCAAAATTCAGTTGTCTAAATGGTGGTGTTCTTATTGGTGTATTATTCGTACATGGGTTTATGGGTTCCACACTGACACTAATATGGATAGGAGTGTTTCCTTCTATTCCCACTCTTGTACCTCTCATATTCCTCTCATATGTTGCATGCATGATTTCCTCAATCTGTTCCACATCCTAGAGATCCTCTACCTCTTCTTCATCACTTGCCAATCCCTCCCTCACGACTATGGCTCTCTTCTTAGTGTTCATCTTATATTGGTAGGGTACTCCATTGCATGTTCTTCCAAATGTTGCCATAATCTTCTTGATATAGTCTTCGTCCATAATGATTGGGTCCAAGGCCTCCTCCTTCTTTCCTTTATCCATTTCTCCCTCCATTTCTCCTTCTCCTGTCAGTGCTTCCCCCCTTCCCCCATGCATGTAGAGAAGTTTAGCTTTCTGAGGCCATTGTCATTACACATTTTTTCTATAGTAACGTATTAATGGAAGTATATAGCGATATAATATACCTACCTTGAGGTCCCTTTAATAAATCTTTCTCTATTTCATTGTAAGACTTCGTCGTATCTACTACAAATTCTATGATAAATCCTGCAACAATGTTGTCTAACCAGAAATCTACTACACGAGTAAATTTTGTTTTAACTTGTTGTAACTATGTGATCTCTACAGGATTCCACTCTAGCTACATGATCTAATTTGTAGGATGGTTGTCTTTCAAACTTGATATCCACTCCTGCAACACACGCGGGAAATAAAAAAAAAATACTTCATGCAAGTCGTTGAATACGTACTTGTCCAGATATTTGCGGGGTGTTAACTTCAGTTTTCTGTTATCTTTGTTTGCAAATTCCATCTCCTTCATTTTTAACAAGCCCTCTATATCTACCTTCGTTGGGTTCCACGGTCTCAACATCCCCTTTTAGATTCTCAATGTCTTAACGTCTTGTCATCCAATATAGCATTCTTTTGATGGATCTTCAACATATCTCATTCTCTCAGTCCCATCCCGTTCCAACCGGAAATAGAACCATTTGTTGGTTTGTTATTCTAATTTATCAGTTATCTACTCTGATCTTACTTTATTATCCTAGATTGAGCCAGGTTTAGATTTAATAAGCTTCCAATAAAATCCCTCTAAAACTATCATCCCCCCTGGTAAAGCAGAAGGCAACGCAGTACACAGGGTGTACTGCGCAGTCTCACCCGAGATAGCTCTATGGATGGATACAATACTCAGGTGCTTGCAACCTAGGAATGAGTGGATATCTATGGTTATACCTTGTGATTTTTATTTATTTAGTCTAACCTCTTGATTAAAGCAGTCATTCATGCATGTAGAGTATCAGATCTTAACTAGTTTCATTCATCTAGCATTCAAGACTTAACAAAAGAGATGCATACATTCACTCACATAACACAAGTGTTATCATGGTTCACCCCCTCCTGGGCTACGTCCACAAATATATGGCTCTCAAGCTCTTTATTATGTCTCAACAATATGTCATGCCACGCGTGTTTACAATCTTGGATCTTACACTCTCAATAGGCTTCTTGATCCCTGTGAGGATGACTTGATCGCACTAGGCTCCTCATGCTATGATCTAACCCTTGGGATCAATTTGTTCAATGCCTTGGGAATAGTAGAGTTCTTACAAACCTTACAACTTTCAGAATATCCCTCTATCCTTCACTCTCTCTCTTATCCGTCTACCTCTCTCTAATGCTCTCTCCTTATACATCCTAAGTACTACTTATATCTATTCTTGTCTCATCATCCATTACAATACATTGCAAAAACCCTAACCCTAATCGTCATTAGGTCTCCCTTGCATACGCACCTCACATGTTCCCCTCACACGCATTGTTTTTCCTTCCAGCTTTCCTTTCTTCCCTTTGTTCTTCTCTGCCCCAAAATAGCATTTTATCTAGAATGGGTCTACGTCCAGCAACATGTGCAATATCTAGTCTTGTGAAAAAAATCGCATACATCAAGCTTTAATTGTTGATGAATAAGGGACCCTGTACATGTATTTGATCTCCTCCTATGTCTTGGGACACATTTCCTTAGTTAATTTGAAATGGATGGCCAAAGGTGTACTAACTAGTTTTTCATTCTGCATTCTAAACCTCTCCAACACCTTCTCTATGTACTCACCCTGA